>CM056212.1:22471653-22746653 GCA_029692085.1 Gymnothorax javanicus | reverse complement strand
TCCAGTCCTGAGGGGGGCGCTCACCTCTTCGTTCTCGATCTTTAGCGTGGCAAGGCGAGACAGCAGCTGCTGGAATCTCAGCAAGAGTTCTGCCTGAACAGGAGGCTGCGCCGTGATCTGGGTCACCTGATGGGGGAGGAGCAACATGTCACCTGACAGGAAATTATGGCCACCAAATAGGAAGTAAGGAGTTTTTATCAGGTAATATAGAAATACAAAAGTTGTATCACTGAAAATAGAGCCAGGTTTGCACTGAAACTGCATTAAACCTGATAAAACAAACGTGACGCAGCGCACTTGTAAGTTACATGGGATCACATCGACTTGAGAATGATTATTTCCCTGTTTTCCCCTGTTCTTGAAAGCATATTTGGCTGCAAATGTATTAAAATGCGGAACCAAAGCCAAACAAATGCAACATCTCACTGAACTCAATAAATGAGAGAGTGTGCAACACACACAAGCCCGAGTTTAGGTCACAGAAATGGACACCATGTAAGGAGACAATGCAGAAACGCTTGGAAATATTAACATAATAAAGTAAATTAAGCCTCGTTCGTAAGACGAACCTCGTCCCCCATGTGCGATTGGAACTCAAATTTGGCAGGGGGGCAGAAGGCGGTGGGGTACATTTCCATGAACCTCTGGCGGTCGCTGCGCGGGTCCAGACTGTCCACGGCGTTCTCCATGATGTCCAGGCCCTCGTGACGCGACGTCTCCAGGTTGTACTCGGCTGATAGGTAGGTCCGCAGCGCACGGTTCAGGCTGGCATGGTAGCCCAGGTCACAGCACTGCCCAGAAACACACACACACGGCCCACTGCTCAACACATCACATTAAACACACACACACACACACACACACACCACCTGCACCAGCGGATATGGCTCAGTGGTGTCCACTGTGGGGTTCCAGCACTGAGCATCTTCATTACCAGGGAGATGATTCATCTCCAGAAGCCAACAGGCCTCAGTTACAAACACAATCCTGTTCTCAGTGTGAGTGTCACACAGCACATGGACAAAACTATAATAACCGCAGGAAGAGACATAAATCCACTAACTCCTCTTGTTTTTGGCACAGCGGGACGCTTTTAACAAGGCTGGCCATTAAAGGTTCCCCATTTCTCCTTCGAGGCTCCAGTAAGGTAAGGATGCCCTGATGAGGAGGTGGGTTATTTCTGAGGTGAAAGTAATATTCCACCTGGGCTCCCCTTCATAAATAAATTACACTCCCTCTCCTCAGTAACAACGCTCTTTCCTCTGAGCTGCGTACATCCAGGACCCAGGGGTGAGGCACTGCAGATATAACCAGCTGATAAAGTGGGTTTCTGGGGCAGGGTCTTACGTCTACATGTAAGCTAAAAATACTTCAGTATATCTTACATTAACCAGCTCAGGAAATGTCACCGAGCGACGAGCTTTTTAAATGTCCAACCTGTGATTAAAACTCCTCACATTCCACCACACTCAGTACCAGCCTGTAAAAATACTGTAGTAACCTTCAGAATTAGGCACCTGGTATGTACTGGTTACACTGGTCCTGTGTATCATGCATATCTGGTTACACTAGTCCTGTGTATCGTGCATATCTGCATTGTGTTTCACGCTGGGCTCAGAGCGGTTCTGGTTCTGATCAGGAGGGCAGGTCCAGTGCAGGCCAAGCAACGGTCCACCAGTTGCCGTGGGAGACGAGAAAATTATGTTCATGTGATGTGGTGTTATTTCGAGTATAAACGGTTCAAGCTCGAGCTAAATATACTGAGAGGCACTAAAAATGCAAAGTGGTTTTTATCGTCTAATTTGAAAACTGATAGTTTTTCCTTTTGCTGATTGACATGATGACCATCAGGTATGGTAAGCATTGCAAAATGTCAAGTGTCTGGGTTCGAATCCTTTCCTGGTTTAACACCTCATTAAGATTATCTAAATGCAGCACAGTTCCCTGGATCATGGTCGTGAATCACATTGGGAGAAATCATTTTGCACATGAAAAGTTGAAGATCAGGGCCAATAAAAACACACATAAACAGAGTCACATCATTCCCACTTCAAGTGCCACAAACAAATGAATCTCAGAAGAATCAAACATTTTGGATGTTGAATGATGGCCAGTGTCAAAGAAAAGATTCTGGACGCATTAATGTCATTAAATGACTGTATCCAGACTGCAGGGCTGACGCAGAATGACCAGATGTGTCAGCTGTCGTCCCCGACAAAGGGCATCATCTGGGACGCCACAAAAACACATTCCATAAAACGTCTTCTGCCATGTCAGATAATGCATAAGAACTGCTGAATTGACCGCCAATGTAACGATAACAGTGAGGGCAAGTCTCACTACCAAAAGCACAGTTTCCCGAGACCGTGTTTTGCAACTACGAAAGAAACCATTTACCACTACTTAAAACAGTATATTATATAGTGTGTTTTTAATGCCTCTCAGTATATTACCACTAATGCTCCTTGCTAACATTAATCTGCAGTTAGCCGTCCTCCACACCGAGAGCATATGAAGTGTGTTTCTTTCTCTGCACTGAAATGATGATGTGGCAGTGTGCATCTCTGTGTCCTCTGTGCATTTTGTTCCTGGCATGTCTTTATGTGTGTGTATGTGGGTTATAAAAGGCCTGTGTGCTCTGTATAACTCAGAACACAGGGCTGATGTCAGTAATTCTGCAGTGGTACAGAGTGACCACATCTGCCCCGTGGGACAGCAGGTTTGTCCTGTGTCTCTCACATTCCAACAGCGACCCACAGAGAGTTCAGCAGTGGTTTGAGGAGCGTTACACTGACGTTACTCATATGACACCACATTTGAACCCTCAGCAGATTTTATGAAAACAGCACTTGTAGAGGTGTCTGTCGTTACCATCTACAGGAAGGTTGATTGGCGCGTAAAGCAGAGATGTACTCAGCACCGATTTCGATCGGGCACCAGCAGCCACACAGAAAGCAGAACTGGCCACAGCTTGTGTTCAAGAACTGAATTCCGCTCGGCATTTTGACTTTCTGTTTGCCAACTTCACAGAGCGCTATGCAGATGTGTTCTGATAACAGTTTGTGTGAGAAAACACACTTGGCTCCTAAACTTATAGAGAGCTGTCGGTGAACATGCCCTTGGGTGAGCAGTGAGCACACAAGCTCTTTCACAGATAAACACAATACAGAGCGTCTCTCTTGCTTGAAGAATTAACGCTAAACCAGAATAAACCAGTCGACACACTTCCTTTACCCCGGTACTTACATCGATTAGGTCAGGCAGGTCGTGAATGTAATACTTGAAAACAGAGGAATTCGTCGCCTCCAAGGTGAGCAGGTACTCGTTACGGGCTTTCATCGACTTCAGCTTGTTTTCTGAGTACTTAGCCTGCCGCTGTTGGGGGAGAGAGATGGAGAAATTTCCAGAAACAGTTACAGAAAAAGAAACATGGTTTGTCAACCAAGTGCCCTTTTCTGTCTGAAAACGGTGCTCCCAGAGGGGCTCTGTGGCTCAGTGACTGACAGACTCCTCTCCGAAAATGACACGGCGGAGCGAAGGGGCCGGTTCACCACGCGTGTGGAGACAAACAACGAGACTTAAAAAACAACTCCCACACCACACACTTTTTATAACAGTGAAACTTCAATCTGTTTTTCCACAATGTTCTGCGGCCACTCATTATTCATTACTCATTTCCCCAGTCCCCGACACAGCAGACCTGCCGCAGACACTGCAGGCCGAACGCACACTCCGCATCACACACACTCTCTAAACACGTGTGATAAACACACAAACTATCCTAACACACTCCCAAGTCAAGTTAAGGACAACACATTCAGTCTTACTTTCAACGCAATCAGAATGAGAAGTTTAAAAAAGTCTCTTTTCGTCAGATATAAATAGAATATTTGTGACACAGAAGTAGTAACTTGCAAAAAATGTACTGACAGCATTAAGAGGAACGAAACTGAAGTTTGTTGGACATGACTAACACATCCTTTCTGTAAGAGTGACGCTGAAAGTCTGGCTACAGCTGGAGCCACGACATTCCGAGTTCAGAGGAACTAATCTGGAAAATAATTGGTGTAGGGGCGGGGGACATTAACCCTAAGACTGCTAAAATAAATGTTAAAAATATATAAATTTAATTATCTTGTGCTGTTGTAAACTTACCATGTGGCGACTTGTTTAAAAGAGCTCCCCTGCGGGAATCACAAGTCACCACGATAGGTTTTGGAATCTTACATCATTGAGTAATAACAGCTGCATTTAGCGCTCTGAGGGTTAAGAGATTTATACAGTATTGTGGCTCTGCTCATTCGGTACTGGAGTGTCTGGTTTCTGGTAAAGTCTTCAGACTGACATGGCGAGGTACAGTCACCCGCGGACTGTGACTCACACACAGAATTCTGCATCTCGTTATCGGACCACCCCCCCGATCCCGCTCCCCCCGATCCAAATACTACATTCCAGGAAGTGCTCCTTCAAGAGACGTTGTCCTGGCTTTTAAACTGTCGGTCAGAGAACTTAACAGAAAGCAGGTCCAGGCACAGTGAGCACAAAACACCTCTAAAGTTTTACTGCAGTTTCCAGCGCGGGTTACAGGCAGGATGGTGCTGAAAGGCACAGAATCTCATCTCCTGAGGCAACCGTTCGAGACTCGAGAGCAAACACACAGACCCCGACACATAATGTGCAGCTGTTGGCAATCCGGTGGGGTCCTCTAATGAGATTAGCAGTCAATTACCTTTTCGGTAACATCACTGGGAGAAATGTGTTAAGTTCAAAAGCCATTTTTGGTGTAATAGTCAGAGATATTTTGGCCTGTAACAGGAAGTACAGTGAGGTTTGGTCGCAGTGGCACACAACGGTGTTGTAGCATTTTGGCTCAAATGGAGGAATTCAGATCATGTCAGTGAGCATCAACAGTGGATGTACTTTTCTTCATACTTTAAAGTAAGGGATCTGTGGTGTGAGTGTGTGTGTGTGTGTGTGTGTGTGTGTGTGTGTGTGTGTGTGTGTGTGTGTGTGTGTGTGTGTGTGTGTGTGTGTGTGTGTGTGTGTGAGAGAGAGTGTGTGTGTGTGTCTTCGCATATCTTGACAGTTGTTCATCCAATGAACTTCAAACTTGGTAGGGGAATTGCTGAGGACACATGGAAGGCCGGTGTCGGGTTTGAAGTCGTTTGGCTGAGTGTTTCCTGAGAAATCGAGAGAGCCGCGAGCAGCAACACTGCTCAAGCAGCTATAGAACAGGCACTGCATCAGGCTGTGCTAGCACTGCAGTAGCTCAGTTGATTTTAAGAAATAAATAGGATTTTTATTTTATTTGGTAAAGTCTAGAAAGTTCTCATGACCTTTAAGAATGAGAACAATTACAGAGACCTTTGGTTACCGTGGAGACGGGCGGGCAGGTCATACCTTCTCCTTCATCTTCTCGATCTTCTTGACGGAACTGCGGCGCTGGTGCTTGTCCTCGGCGCGTATTTGGTACATCGGGTCAGCGGAGCGACCAAACTGCTTCTCCTCCTGTTTCTCCGCCTCCTTCAGCTTACACTCGGCGCTCAGGCTCTCCGTGTGGTACATGTGATACGTCTTCATCACCTGCCCATAGGGGTCAGAGGTCAGGGGCTATCGCCGCCTAACAGGGCTTTTACGCTAACTGCTTCCTCTCAAACGCCATTGAGGGAAAACCAGCAAACAGCCTTCAGCTGAAGAGTTGACGCCCCCACACCGCAGAGAGAAACCAGGCTCTTTACACGGCGTTAGGAAGTTTATCTCCGCCTGTTTTAGTGGCATATTTAGACATGAGACCCAGTTTCACAGGCAGAGATTAAAGAGACAGTTCACTCCAAAATCAAAAGTATTTATTTTTCCTCTAAACTCTCGTGCTATTTATCCACTAAGTTTTTTTTGGTGAGAGTTGCCGAGATCTAGAGATATGAGATCATTTTCTTCTCTCGAATATAATGGAGCAAAATCGTGTTTCTCTCCTCGAGCTCAAGGCAGAAAAAAATACATTTGAAAATTTCAAGGCAATGTCTCTTCCAGAGATGAACTCAAGATGCAGTTTAATATAGGAACCATTCTCTCTCTGTCAAACAACATCCACCAACTGCTAAATAATAATAAAAATTATTAAAATTAAATAAAAAGAAACATTGCCAATGAGACAAATTTCTGTTCACTTCCTGATTAGCCAAGTGAGAAAACCCCACTTGTTAAGCACCAGCTAAAACAACATGGAAATATTTTCTTAATGAGTAAATGTAATATAATGAGCTTTTAAGTCCCAGTACTTGGCTAAAACTCTTGGTAACACAGATTCTCACTGCGACTCATAAAACAAGTAGTTTTAAAACCTGATAATATGCCACGGTGGCACCAGGCACACGGCTCACAGACTCTGAAATTCTACCCTTAAAGGATGTGGCACAGTTGCTGAGGATTATGGCCACAGTTAGAGGACGATAATGCCACACATACTCGCTCACATGCCTGAAACACAGCCTCTAATGGGGAGCAGAGAGCCTTCAAAAGGGCCACGAGAAAAAATCTGATCATCTCTCAGCGACCGCAGGGCCACGGCGGCCAGCGTATGGCGGGCAGGTGTCGACAGGCTGACAGACCGAACCGCAGCGCCCTGCTCCGCACCTTTGATGTCAAGGGCACTGATCGGCAGGCCTCTCGAGCCCGTGTCTGATGCCAGGTGCCCAAAAATCCATTTCTCTTCCAAGAAAAGAAATACAATTGCATTACATTCCGGAAACTTCCGTCTGTCATCTCTATGAGTCACTGCTATCCACAGGGACCCCCATTACTGACTCTCAAACAGCCCGCGGACACATCGCCGCTGGGGAGGCAGCTGATATGGCGGGAAACGGAAGCGTGCACTGATCTGGAGACAGCCGGCCGAGATTCCATCACGCATGAGCGGTTGGGTGGCTAAAAAAGGCCAAGTACTGAAATACAGAGCGAACACAACCTCAGCACCTATCCCTCACCTCCCCACAGGAGAGGTGTGTTCAGCGAGGGCATTTTTGTGCTCTTTAATGGGCTCTGTGCTGTGTGTGCAGGAGGAGAGTGTGAAAATCACGGCCTCACACCTGCTCCCCTCTCCTGCACCAGACCGCAGGACCCACAGAACCGGCAGAGGACGGCGAATCCGCCCCACAGTCCCACAGGCTGCTGACTGGCCCAGGGGTCAGAGGTGCCGAGCGACACCCTCAGGCCAAACCCGACTGTTACAGCAGGAGCAGCCAGCCGCTACCCGACCGCCAATAGGAGGGTATTTCAGCGAAACGACGAGGCTTTGTGTGCTTCTATTCATGCTTCCTTCTTAGGGAGGGCTCTGGGTTATTTGGGAGGGCTCTGGGTTATTTGGGAGGGCTCTGGGTTATTTGGGAGGGCGCTGGGTTATTTGGCAGGGCTCTGGGTTATGAGGAAGGGCTCTGGGTTATGAGGAAAGGCTCTTGGTTATGAGGAAGGGCTCTGGGTTATTTGGGAGGGCTCTGGGTTATTAGGGAGGGCTCTGGGTTATGAGGAAGGGCTCTGGGTTATTAGGGAGGGCTCTGGGTTATTAGGGAGGGCTCTGGGTTATGAGGAAGGGCTCTGGGTTATTAGGGAGGGCTCTGGGTTATTTGGGAGGGCTCTGGGTTATTAGGGAGGGCTCTGGGTTATTTGGGAGGGCTCTGGGTTATTTAGGAGGGCTCTGGGTTATTAGGGAGGGCTCTGGGTTATTAGGGAGGGCTCTGGGTTATTTGGGAGGGCGCTGGGTTATTTGGGAGGGCTCTGGGTTATGAAGAAAGGCTCTGGGTTATTAGGGAGGGCTCTGGGTCATTTGGGAGGGCTCTGGGTTATTAGGAAGGGCTCTGGGTTATTTGGGAGGGCTCTGGGTTATTTGGGAGGGCTCTGGGTTATGAGGAAGGGCTCTGGGTTACTAGGGAGGGCTCTGGGTTATTTGGGAGGGATCTGGGTTATTAGGGAGGGCTCTGGGTTATTAGGGAGGGCTCTGGGTTATTTAGGAGGGCTCTGGGTTATTAGGGAGGGCTCTGGGTTATGAGGAAGGGCTCTGGGTTATTTGGGAGGGCGCTGGGTTATCAGGGAGGGCTCTGGGTTATTTGGGAGGGCTCTGGGTTATGAGGAAGGGCTCTGGGTTATTTGGGAGGGCGCTGGGTTATTTGGGAGTATATATATCAGTGATCCTGCTCTGTGAAACAGGACCCAGGGCACTGCAGAGGGGAGACGCTGTGATGGAAATCTGGCCCCGGTAAAGAGGGCACCGGGGCTCCCCGATCACACCCAGCTCCCCAGCCGCTAGTGCCAGAATGAACAAGGGTACTGCCCAACCAATCAGCAGCTGCCACCTCAGACCTCGGCTCAGGTTTTGCCCCTACTAGATTCACATTCACTCTGCTAGAGTTGAGTCAACACTGCTCCCTCCCAGGCCCCCTAGGAGATGACGACGGGCTCTCAGGCCTGGAGTTCAGCTCTGTGGGACACTGTACCGCCATTTAGCATCATCTGTAATTAGCCCTCGCAGTCCTTCCCTCGCAGTCAAACACAGAGGCCCCAAAACTGCAGGTTTCCCCAAAAATACACGCGGCCACGCAGAAAGAGCACGAGTGCACCCAGGCGCTTTGTTTTTGTGCCGTTTACCAGAACCGCGTAATTGCGGCCGTAGCCGGGCCAGCCGGGCACATTTTCTGGTCTGGAGCCCCTCTGTAGTGTTTACACAGCTCTATATAGACACACAGAATTAGCCCTGCAGCAAACCTGTTATTTCACTGGCTGAAGGGGAAAAATCTGTGGCTTCCTGATGCAACCCAGGCTTCAGTTCTCTTCTGCGGGGAGGCGGTAGCCGGAATCGATACGCAGTGCTGGGAAAATGGTCTGCTTAAACTAGTCATCGATGAGGCAGCCATGCATGCCCCTTGACGATCCACGAACGTCGCCGACTCCTATTAGCGTCCGTGGGGCAAATAAGGTGAGGGGGGTGAACCTGTTGTAAAAATGATTCAAAAGCTCACCGTGTTTAATACTGCGAAGTGAAACGAGCTGTCGGCTTATCGCCCGCACGACCAGAGGTGTTCAGAATCCGCTCCAGCCCGAAGTTTTCCAGCACTTAAATCACATCGAAACTCCAGGAAACGGCTTTGTACAGGACAAAGGGTTCAAAGTAGGCAAGAATGCCCGTTTCCGGTTGCAGTGACAAGATCTGTGTCATATTACTGGTGACCACACAGGTGCCAAGACATCATAATGCAGCTTCCCCTGAGCAGTGACATCATAATGCAGCTTCCCCTGAGCAGTGACATCATAATGCAGCATCCCCTGAGCAGTGACATTATAATGCAGCTTCCCCTGAGCAGTGACATCATAATGCAGCATCCCCTGAGCAGTGACATCATAATGCAGCTTCCCCTGAGCAGTGACATCATAATGCAGCTTCCCCTGAGCAGTGACATCATAATGCAGCATCCCCTGAGCAGTGACATTATAATGCAGCTTCCCCTGAGCAGTGACATCATAATGCAGCTTCCCCTGTGCAGTGACATTATAATGCAGCTTCCCCTGTGCAGTGATATCATAATGCAGCTTCTCCTGAGCAGTGACATCATAATGCAGCTTCCCCTGAGCAGTGACATCATAATGCAGCTTCCTCTGAGCAGTGACATCATAATGCAGCTTCCCCTGAGCAGTGACATCATAATGCAGCTTCCCCTGAGCAGTGACATCATAATGCAGCTTCCCCTGAGCAGTGACATCATAATGCAGCTTCCCCTGTGCAGTGACATCATAATGCAGCTTCCCCTGTGCAGGAACATCATAATGCTGCTGGTTCTGACCTGCTCGTCTCTATGACTGTGGTTACAGGTGGTCTGTTCACTTATTCTCTTTGAACCTGAGAAGCTTCAATTTATTTATACTTTTTTTCTTTTGCCAAACAGCCACTACTGACAACTAAATATGGTCACCAGGAACAGAAATGGAGGTTTGACAGAAATCTTTGATGTCACGAAGGAGCTGTGCAAACGCTTAAGTTCACAAGCATGAATCTCTGAGTTATGAATGTGTCTGGGAGAGGATTTGCTTTGCGTTTGCCAGCATTAAGCTGGAGAAACAGTGCAGTGGCGGGGAAATAAAGCCGTGCGGAGCGAGAGGTCAGGACGCAGAGGGAAGCGCTGCATAAATGACGCTGTGTAAATCAGGGCGTCGCGGGAGCTGAGGTCCCAGAATGACTCTCCTATCTGATACCTGAGCTCATATCTGCATGTAATCAGGCCCGTCTGTCTGACACACTGCGGACTGTGCAGATCACCCCCCGATTCACCCTAAACCCAACGGCGGCCACTAGAGCTGCGGAATTCAGTGTTGATTGGTGGTTTAGGTGGGCGGGGCCCTGGGGGGGCAGTTAGGGGCCCCTCTCTGTTCTGGTATCGGGGGGGATCAGAGGCTCCATCACTGGAGTGAATAGAGGAGAGGACACAGCCCCTCTCTCACCAGGCTTTATTCACTCATGAGCTCCAGGACACAGAGACGAAGTCGCTGACGGCCGCACATCTACTGAGGCGAAAGATCAACTTCCGTCAAACTCCTGAAACTCTGCCTCCCCCGACGCTCCGTCTCTCCACCCTCCCACAGAGCGGTTTGACCCTGACGGCGACACCGCCAGCCCAGGACCCTCCACAGACTGTGAGGACGTCCATAAGAAACAAACAGGGAGCTCATGCGGATATTTCCATACTGCAGGACTACAGTGAACCAGCTGCTGTAGTGCAGTAACATCATTAGAAACAGAGCAGCACCATCGACTGCCTGACAACAGTGTAGAACAACAGCAGACTCAACTACAGTACAGTACAGTACAGAACAACAAGAGCATCTTCGATAGCATCATATCATGCACACGAGACTAAACTCAGGTCAGTACTCACAGTGTACAGCTCGTTCAGGACCTTCATCAAGTCTTCCTGGAGCTGGAAAGTGATCTCTTTACTCTGAAAGTGTAAAAACAGAACAGAAAAGAACAGATTCACATAAAACTCTGCCCTTCGCCCACGTTTAGCACAACACAAACAGAGATCCAGCCATTCATCTCCACTAACAAGCATTGGGACATAAAGACGGTCTTAATGGTGCTGTTGGACAGCTGAGAGCTGAGCGGAACGTATGGCCCCACAGAACCGATATCTGCTCAGCAGCAGTTCAGCTACAGCTACCAGGTTCAGCACAGGTGTCCACATAATGCACCACTGTGCACAGATTATTATATGTTATAGGTGGTATGGAGGTAACACACACACACACACGCGCACACACACACACACACACACACACACACACACGTTATTCTTTTTAACACACAGACACGTTATTCTTTTTAACACACAGGCCAGGGAAATGGCACACTTCCAGTCTCTAAATGGGCTTTTATAAAAAGCACAGTTTGGGTTCAACAGTGTGTAACTGTTAGGTAAGGAAGATTCCGGTAAGAGTAAAAGGGCATCACCACAGTAAACGCCAGGCCCAGGGCTGGGGGAGGGACTTTACGCCATCACAGTCGAAACTCCCCAGCTCGGGGGCGTCCCAACTTACTGACAAAAGGACTTACTCTGTATAAATAGTGCTAATCGGCCTAATCTAATTTAGGCTGCACACATGAAGCACTGGGGGGGGGGGCTGATGGCTGTTTCGATATCTCACTCGCTCTGCCCGCTGCCAAAACACATTTTCCACTCACACATCATGTAACGGGACACTAATGATATAAAAAAGGCAGCCCCCTGTCTCTTGGCCTGGAAAATGGAAGAATATTACTAGCACAGCACTGTAGGTTGAGCGGTCCACCTTAAATCCCACCCCTCGCCTCCATAATTCAGGACACCCTGCTTATCCTATCAGAGCACATCAGGGTCAGGCCCTCTTAATGAGTGCACAGGAACGGCCATTACTTGCTTAATGAAAACATGACGCCTCATTATTACAGCTGTCACTTGCTATGAGGTGTCAGCGCTGACTAAACTCACAGTGGCACAGCTCTGGCCCCGGGCCCCAGGCCCCTGAGGGACTGCAGGTCACTGGATTCCACCCACCAGGATCCATTACACTGCTGCAAGCCATTTAAAATCTGATACCCACCAATGGCAATGCATGCTGTTCCACATCAGGAGAGCCCTGAGCCGTCTGTGAATCCCTCAGGCCCTGGACTAACTCTGATGATCACAGGGCCTGTGAAAGCATCACCTTCACAGCTGAGACACAGCAGGCATGTTCATTACTAGGAGGATGCGGAGTATGAAAAAGCTCATTTATATAGAAGTGGTGCACATCTCAATGGACCTGTCAAGCGACTTGCATTGAAATGACCTTAATGGTTTTTTACAGTTCCGGGAGGTTTCATTTGATTTGGTGAGTCAGAACACTCTTTAACACAGTGTGTGATCTCCTGAAAACCCAGAGAGCGAAAATAACGCTTCTCATTTTAAGGAGAACCTACTAACAGTGACCACCACTGACTGACTACAATTCCAGTGCTCTCTGTGAGAGAATACTCAATTTCCCAAAATGCACTGAGGAAATGCATGGTCTACTGGGAGCGTACATTGGTGAGCCTCAAAGAGGAAGGAGCTGCTGTTGTTTGTCAGCTGAAGCGTCTCTCAGAGGATTATGTCACATGGACCTGGAGACGTTCCAGAGCCCAATTAAAAGAAGCCTTTCCTCTGTAGGAATGCCGGGTCAAAACAGAGTCAACCTGTGGGCGAGTGCCAGTCACATGACCTCTGAGGCATGTGGCTTTAAAGACAGGTATAAAACCACCGAAGCACAGATGCGTAAGGTGAAGCAGCTGTCATTCCCGCGATGCTCGACTCCAGCCCAGCGTAAAAGTTCGATGTTCACACTCTTCCTTTTGATTAGCGCAAAGCTGAGTCACTTCACGAATAACAGTGATTTAACAGTCAATTATTGTCACCCGCTAAGGCGCTGCGGCGGTCCCTCTGTAAAAGCAGATGGGCCCAGAGGAGCTAGGCAGTTAACAGGGATTACTTCATTCCCCTCACACCGGGAGGGAAGAGCTTACGTAATGGAGAGTAACTCCAGTCACATGACCCAGCTTTCCCGCTGTGATACGTCTTCCAGCAGATCGCATGAACCGATTAATTAATTCTGATTAATGCCCTGAAGGATGTCAGGTCAGTAAACACATTCATTACAACAAGGTGCAGAAACTCTTTCGCGTCTTTAAATCAGAAAACAAAACCTCAAACCAACCAGCTGGGCGCAGAACCACTCGTTCTGTGCCGATGTGTGCAGCCTGTCGACTTTAAGTGGTTCCTTTGTGAATAAAACATTTTAGAGCCATTTATAGCAAAATGCACAGCTAGCACACAACACATCACCATGAAAACTAGCTTTCAACAAGAGCTGCACTAGGAGGGCAAAATATATACTGGATATACACAAACATAAACACACACTGGACATACACAAACATACAAACACACACTGGATATACACAAATATAAACACACACTGGATATACACAAACATACAAACACACACTGGATATACACAAACATACACACACACACTGGATATACATAAACATACAAACACACACTGGATATACACAAACATACAAACACACACTGGATATACATAAACAAACACACACTGGATATACACAAACAAACACACACTGGATATACACAAACATACAAACACACACTGGATATACACAAACATACAAACACACACTGGATATACACAAACATACAAACACACTGGATATACACAAACATAAAAACACACACTGGATATGCACAAACATACAAACACACACTGGATATACACAAACATACAAACACACTGGATATACACAGACATACAAACACACACTGGATATACACAGACATACAAACACACACTGAATATACACAAACATACAAACACACACTGGATATACACAAACATACAAACACACACTGGATATACACAAACATACAAACACACACTGGATATACACAAACATACAAACCCACTGGATATACACAAACATACAAACACGCACTGGATATACGTTGTACACAAACATACAAACACGTACTGAATATGCAGCACAGAGATATAACAGAATACACAATGCAAATGTGTCCCTTTAAATGCCTTTCAGTTAGCAGTTACTGTATGACACTGTAAAAGCTCCCCATCCTTCATAGCATCAGTGTGTGATCCTGAAGAGAGGTAGCATCAATAAACCAGTACTCTGGTAAAGAAAGAGGGAGTAATACACAACAAAAGTAAAATACATGTGTTAAAGGCCTCCCAACCAACCAACCACTCCAACATATCATTGTTGTGTTTAAGGAAACTCAAGCTGTGACCCCAGTCAACCTTTTAATTTGTGTAATTACAAGCCAATTCTGGAAAAAAAAAAAAAATTACTTGCACTGCCCATTAAAAGACAACAAGCCTCCCATTGATAAGCAAACCTCTGTTCTGTGTTACACTGGAGCTGAAGAAATTATAAATGCACACCATCACAGAATTATGTGTTGAGGGGAAATAGTCAGCCAGAACACTTCATCTCCCAAGATGCATTTCTTCTATTTTTAAGCTGAGTAAATGCAAAAAGGACAGGGGGAAAAAGGGTGCTTGATGGAAATGACATGGCTGCCAGCCGTCTCCACCTCATGAGAAACGATGAACTGCAGTGACCTCGTGGTTTTAGAGGGAAGGTCATGAACTGACGTATCGCTGGATCAAAGAGCTGAGACGTACTAATTATATGGTCCTGCGCCTCTCTCACGCACGCACACACACACACTCACGCAAACACACGCACGCACACCCCACACACGCACCCACACTCACACACACTCTCTCACGCACGCAAAAACGCACACACATACACACCCACCCCACACACAAACGCACACACACACTCACACACACTCTCACGCACGCACACACACTCTCACGCACGCAAACACACACACACACACACACACACACACCTACCCCACACACACACACACACTCACGCACACAAATACACACACGCACACATACAAACCCACCCCACACACACACACGCAAACACACACACACACACACCCACCCCACACACACACACACACACACTCTCACGCACGCAAACACACACACACTCTCACACACGCACACACACACACACTCTCACACACACACGCACACATACACACACACAGTGACAGATGCTGGCTGGTTCCTGCAGCCCTACACGGCGCAGTAAATGAGGTATCACATGTTGGCGCGGGGAATATCTGAAATAGACCAGCAGAGGGTCACATTTATCCCAGAGCACAATTAGCCAGCACATGGAAAAGTGGGGTCGTGGTCATTCAGTCAGGACGTTGCCTGAGCTCCACAGAACCACATAAACGCCCAGGTTCTGACCGCGAGAGCTGGACCCATGTGAACCCAACACTGCCTGCTTTCCACCACATGACTCCCCACAGCGTCAGTCACTGGGAAAAAGCACCGTATGCAAATGCATTTAAACGCGTATGAGTAAAAAACCAGAGACGCAAGCACAATCACAGGCATGAGGCACGGCCTTATACGGTCAGACAGTGCAGTTACCACACCGCACCGTCACACACACACACACACACACACACAGCGCTTCACAGGCACTAAACACACTAGCCGACTCAAGCAGCAGGCTGTCATTTTCCACAGTTTAAACTTAATCCCATTTGCAGAACATTCCAGAGGCTACCCCGTACGGGCTGCATGAGAGACTCGGAAAACCCAACACTGGAACATGCAGCGCACCGCACTCAAAGCAACAGGAGTCAGCGGTTAGGCGGGGGGCCTGCGATCCGGAGTCCTCATTCAGCCTGTTATTAACCCCCCAGCTACGGGTCGCACATCAGAGAGGAGCAGCCAGCTGTGCACAAGCACTTCCTGTCCCCCCACCCCCCCACCCCGCCACTGACCACCTCTTACAACAGGATGAGAGGGACCTCTAAATTAACATCACCCCCCCACCCCACAGTAACATCAATGCAATATCAGCTGGGCCTAGAAAACCAACGGCAGAAGACCCCAGCGGGGCCATCATTTAGAATTCAAAGAAGAAGAATGTGTTGTATCCCCCCAGCGCTGGAGGGTCTGAGGAGTCTGTAATTTAGCGCAGAGACGGGGGGGCGTGAGCTGTGGGTGCAACAAGGCAGTAATCAGTACAGGAGGAGCGTCAATGCTGCTCACCACAGTCCCACAGTTACAGGGAGCAGGAGGCACAGGAGGAGCCACAGTGCTGCTCACCACAGTCCCACAGTTACAGGGAGCAGGAGGCGCAGGAGGAGCCTCAGTGCTGCTCACCACAGTCCCACAGTTACAGGGAGCAGGAGGCACAGGAGGAGCCTCAATGCTGCTCACCACAGTCCCACAGTTACAGGGAGGGAGCAGGAGGCCTCAGGAGGAGTTACCTCAGTGCTGCTCACCACAGGAGGAGTCCCACACCACATCCCACAGTTACAGGGAGCAGGAGGCGCAGGAGGAGCCTCAGTGCTGCTCACCACAGTCCCACAGTTACAGGGAGCAGGAGGCACAGGAGGAGCCTCAGTGCTGCTCACCACAGTCCCACAGTTACAGGGAGCAGGAGGCAGGGAGGAGCCTCAGGCTCACCACAGTCCCACAGGGGAGCAGGAGGCACCCTCAGTGCTGCTCACCACAGTCCCACAGTTACAGGGAGCAGGAGGCACAGGAGGAGGAGCCTCAGTGCTGCTCAGGAGGCAGGGAGCAGGAGGAGGGAGGGTGCTGCTCACCACAGTCTCAAGTGCTGCTCACCACAGTCCCACAGTTACAGGGAGCAGGAGGCACAGGAGGAGCCTCAATGCTGCTCACCACAGTCCCACAGTTACAGGGAGCAGGAGGCACAGGAGGAGCCTCAGTGCTGCTCACCACAGTCCCACAGTTACAGGGAGCAGGAGGCGCAGGAGGAGCCTCAGTGCTGCACCACAGTCCCACAGTTACAGGGAGCAGGAGGCACAGGAGGAGCCTCAGTGCTGCTCACCACAGTCCCACAGTTACAGGGAGCAGGAGGCACAGGAGGAGCCTCAGTGCTGCTCACCACAGTCCCACAGTTACAGGGAGCAGGAGGCACAGGAGGAGCCTCAGTGCTGCTCACCACAGTCCCACAGTTACAGGGAGCAGGAGGCACAGGAGGAGCCTCAGTGCTGCTCACCACAGTCCCACAGTTACAGGGAGCAGGAGGCACAGGAGGAGCCTCAGTGCTGCTCACCACAGTCCCACAGTTACAGGGAGCAGGAGGCGCAGGAGGAGCCTCAGTGCTGCTCACCACAGTCCCACAGTTACAGGGAGCAGGAGGCACAGGAGGAGCCTCAGTGCTGCTCACCACAGTCCCACAGTTACAGGGAGCAGGAGGCACAGGAGGAGCCTCAGTGCTGCTCACCACAGTCCCACAGTTACAGGGAGCAGGAGGCACAGGAGGAGCCTCAATGCTGCTCACCACAGTCCCACACAGTTACTGCTCACCAGGGGGAGCAGGAGGCACAGGAGGAGCCTCAGTGCTGCTCACCACAGCCCCACAGTTACAGGGAGCAGGAGGCACAGGAGGAGCCTCAGTGCTGCTCACCACAGTCCCACAGTCCCACAGGAGGAGCCTCAGTTACACAGGTTAGCAGGAGGGAGGCACAGGAGGAGCCCTCAGTGCTGCTCACCACAGTCCCACAGTTACAGGGAGCAGGGGCAGCAGGAGGCACAGGAGGAGGAGGAGCCTCAGTGCTGCTCACCACAGTCCCACAGTTACCTTAGGGAGCAGGAGGCACAGGAGGAGCCCTAGTGGAGCAGGGGGCACAGGAGGAGCCTCAGTGCTGCTCACCACAGCCCCACAGTTACAGGGAGCAGGAGGCGCAGGAGGAGCCTCAGTGCTGCTCACCACAGTCCCACAGTTACAGGGAGCAGGAGGCGCAGGAGGAGCGTCAGTGCTGCTCACCACAGTCCCACAGTTACAGGGAGCAGGAGGCGACACCATGACTCCAGTAGCTCAGGGATCCTGCATTAAATCACTCAGTGAGGATCATCCTCACCACAGCCCCACAGTTACAGGGAGAACCAGGAGAAGCTGTGTATCTCACCTGTGTTCAGTCCTTTAAATCAGTCACCTTCTGTGAGTCCTTACAGTCACTCATCATACATCAACATGGGTAAAAATGCCCAAAAATGAAACATAATGTAATCAAGGTCTGCAAGGGAGTGTTATACACCGCTGAAGTGTAGCGCACCTCCTCAGGTCCCGTAAACAAGGTGAAGCTCGAGGATAAAATACCAGACTTTAGTGTGAAGATGTTTGCAGTGCATATGTCAGCTGGTACACGGCAGCAGATATGGAACTGCTGCAAACGAGTCCTCCAACCGTTAGCACGAGATCACAGGAGCTCACCTCTGTTGCATTCACCTCTGAGGGCTGTGTGTGTGTGCGCCCGTGCGTGTGTGTGTGTGCGTGTGTGCGCGCGTGTGTGCATACTATTGTGTGTGTGCGTGTGTGTGTGTGTGTGTGTGTGTGTGTGTGTGTGTGTGTGCAAGCGCATAAAAAGAGGTGCTTGAGGGAGGGGTGTTTCAGGAGAGATAAAGAGAGGGTTTCAGACAAGTGCACACGGCTGCAGGGCTACAGAAAACTGAGCGGAGTTAAGAGAGGGAGTGTAAGGGTGACAGAGGGCACACATCTATCTATCCATCCATCTGTCCATCCATCCATCCTCTAAAGGGCTTATTCCTGGTCGTGGACGAGAGGGGCCATATAATGGGAGGAATAACCACAGACAGAAGGCTGAGAGGGTGGAGGTGTTTCTGGGAGAGAGAGATGGGACACAAACAGAAAGCTGAGAGGGTGGAGGTGTTTCTGGGAGAAAGAGATGGGACACAGACATAAAGCTGAGAGGGTGGAGGTGTTTCTGGGAGAGAGAGATGGGGCACAGACAGAAGGCTGAGAGGGTGGAGGTGTTTCTGGGAGAGAGGGATGGGACACAGACAGACAGCTGAGAGGGTGGAGGTGTTTCTGGGAGAGAGGGATGGGACACAGACAGACAACTGAGAGGGTGGAGGTGTTTCTGGGAGAGAGAGATGGGACACAGACAGACAGCTGAGAGGGTGGAGGTGTTTCTGGGAGAGAGAGATGGGACACAGACAGAAGGCTGAGAGGGTGGAGGTGTTTCTGGGAGAGAGGGATGGGACACAGACAGACAGCTGAGAGGGTGGAGGTGTTTCTGGGAGAGAGGGATGGGACACAGACAGAAAGCTGAGAGGGTGGAGCCGTTTCTGGGAGAGAGAGATGGGGCACAGACAGAAGGCTGAGAGGGCGGAGGTGTTTCTGGGAGAGCGAGATGGGGCACAGACAGAAAGCTGAGAGGGTGGAGGTGTTTCTGGGAGAGAGAGATGGGACACAGACAGACAGAGAGGGTGGGAGGTGAGAGAGAGATGGGACACAGACAGACAGCTGAGAGGGTGGAGGTGTTTCTGGGAGAGAGAGGGAGATGGGGCACAGACAGAAAGCTGAGAGGGTGGAGGTGTTTCTGGGAGAGAGAGATGGGACACAGACAGACAGCTGAGAGGGTGGAGGTGTTTCTGGGAGAGAGGGATGGGACACAGACAGACAGCTGAGAGGGTGGAGGTGTTTCTGGGAGAGAGAGATGGGACACAGACAGACAGCTGAGAGGGTGGAGGTGTTTCTGGGAGAGAGGGATGGGACACAGACAGACAGCTGAGAGGGTGGAGGTGTTTCTGGGAGAGAGAGATGGGACACAGACAGAAAGCTGAGAGGGTGGAGGTGTTTCTGGGAGAGAGGGATGGGACACAGACAGACAGCTGAGAGGGTGGAGGCGTTTCTGGGAGAGAGAGATGGGACACAGACAGACAGCTGAGAGGGTGGAGGTGTTTCTGGGAGAGAGAGATGGGACACAGACAGAAAGCTGAGAGGGTGGAGGTGTTTCTGGGAGAGAGGGATGGGACACAGACAGACAGCTGAGAGGGTGGAGGTGTTTCTGGGAGAGAGAGATGGGACACAGACAGACAGCTGAGAGGGTGGAGGTGTTTCTGGGAGAGAGAGATGGGGCACAGACAGAAGGCTGAGAGGGCGGAGGTGGGATTGTAATGTGCAGCACCTTCTTGAGCAGGCGGTTGGAGTCCTCGCTGATCTGCATGAAGCGCATGATGACGTTGTTCAGGTAGATGTCGCTCAGCGTCGCGTGATCCTTACTCTCCCGCCTCACCTGATTCAGCAGCAGGTACCAGCAGTTCACCGGGGACAGAAGATTCTGGTCTTTCCTGAGAGAAGAGGAGAGGAAAAGAGAGGGAAGGATGGATGGAGGGAAAGATACAGTAAAAGAAAGGAGAGAGAGAGGGAGAGATGGTAAGCTATGGTAACACAGCAATAGCCACACAAGCCTCAGCGGTGCAGCACTTCACTCCTGACAGGTCTTGGTACGAAAGACAGTGTTTATGAGCAAACGCTCAGGGCACCAGCTAACATCAAACACCTTTCAGCACCTGACCCGTTTCCTCCTGCCGCTACAGACTGCAGCAGCACCTGCTCTGCAGAGGTACTGCCCCACTTACCGCGCCCAAAACTGCAGCACAGTTCGTCATGGCCACGTATCTGGGACACGGCTGTACAAACTGCAGGAGCCGTGTGTGCTGAAACCATGTGAATCTATTAAAGCAAACCTCTTTGGGGAGAACTGAGTCAAACGATCCTCACGGTAAAACTTTTCTACTGCAGTTTATTCTGAAACTAACTTTGTTTCACTGTGGCCATTTTAAAAGGCTGAGATTCGGAGGCCTGTTCAGAGGGGAGGAATTCAGTTTAACACAAGAGCATCTCAGATGTGTTCAGGCTACATCCATGTGATCAATCGGCCAAAGACAGCGGACTGTGTGAGGTCCCTCTGGTGTGCGTTTTTTAGAGTGAACATTCCTGCATCTCACATCAGGCCTGATTAAACACTCACAGAGAGAAGGTATGCCAGAGCCAGACCAGATCAAACACTCTCCACCCATAGTACAGCAATTAGACACAAAGCACATATGATTGGTAGATTAAACACAATCTAGTTTATTCAGTTCTGAGCTCATCTACAGTACAGACGTCTGCAGCTCGCTGGATTTGTGCCGCACAGGTGGGGTCCAATTAAGCTCCTCCTTGTCACGTCTCAACTTGAAAAGTCAAAATAAAGAACCTTTAAACTCTATGGAGAAATTTAAACTGAACCCCAGGGCCTCCTAATGAAAGTGACTCAACATTTTTCAGGGGATCAGTGACTGAATGTAATTACAGAGTTCAGTGAAATATTTATCACTGGTTTTCCTGCTCTACAGCGTGTGACATAATCATTCAAAGTTTTCAGCACAAAAGAAGTCGGCCCAGGACACATCTTGTCAGCTTCCGTTCAGCAGGTTGCGCCATGTTTGCCAGACTTTATCTGAAATGACTTTTTGACGAAATTATGCTTGAATTCAGCCCTCCTTTCGTCTCCAGGTCAAAACTGCAGCAGCGGTTCTGACCCGATGAGCCTTTGAGTTTTGAATAATGAGAGCATTTTAATGCACTTCAAATGCAAAATAAAACCTGGAACTGTGTTCATGCACCACACGGAGAGTCACTATCCTGCAGAGTTGAACAAACGACACGCAAACACATGCACACGCTCGCACACACACAGCACACCGTAGTCTGTAGCCTGATGTGACCCTGATGGCTACATGTGACTGGGAGTTAAAGGTTGCTGGTTCAGTCCCAGTGCAGTCACAGTCAGATCACTGCAGTGTTTGGGTCCCCCAGTCAGACCCTTAACCCCACACTGCCTGAGACGGACTGGCCCCTGCAACGTCTCGTCAGCTGTGTGTTTTTTTTTTTTGGATGAAAGTTTCAGCTGAATGGCAGTAAGGACACATAAACACTCACACACACAGACACACTAACCTGGGGCAGCCCTGTGTGTGCTGGTCTTTGTTCCGACCATAACTGTGACTGTAGGATTTTAAAAAGCTGTCAATTTGTCGAGTCCATCAAATAATACAATCATTAGGTTCCTAATAAGTGAGGCTGTGGGCACATGATCATGAAAACTAAATTATTAGGTAAGCAAATTTTAGAGTCAAACCTGTTTCGTGTCACATTTATGTGATTAAGTTCAAGCAAATTATTGTGAGAACTCAAAAGAACTCAAAACACCCATCTTCAGCAACTTAACTCGGAGCTCACCGATTTTCACAGAGCCTAATTTGATCTGTTTAAAAATGTTGCTCCCCGAAATTCCTTGCATTACAGAAACATTAACATGATATGTTAAAGGGCCTTCGATTCTTCCTGGCACTCACGGATATTTCTATCATAATGTAGCATAAGATGGTAACTAACTGCATTAAACATGAAAAGCGCAGATTTAGGACACATTTATGGCTTATTAACCCTATAATGCCCAGACACAGACATCATTATAGGAAAAATATGACCCAGTAATATTTTTGAAGTATTGAAGGGTAGTATTCAGATCCACTGTTCATCATTAGGTTTTGTGACAGATAAATATACATTGCTGAACAGAACTTCTTCTAATTCCAGGAGTATTATATCTGATACAGCCAAAAATCAGCACCCCTCCAGAACTCAACACTCGAAATTTCAAATTATTTACATGCTCTCTACCATCTATAGCTATCCCTTAACAGATAAGAATAAGTTTTTGTGCAATTTTTCCTTGGAATGCCGAACTTCACTGCCAAAGTCCAAGGAAATTCATGAATTCCCATTCACATGGGAGCTACTACCTTGAAGTGAGTGACTAGGGGAGAGACTACTCCTGTAATGTCACTTCTTCCTTCCAGGTGGCAGCACTGTGTATCAGATATGATACAGTGAGCAGTCGTGGTTGTGTTGCATCTTACCAGGTGGGCATGGTCCTTCAAATTTGGTGTATCATATATGATACAGGGGGCATTATAGGGTTAAAATTCTATGATCGCAGTTGCGGTGGGAACAGAAGCCAGTACACACAGGAATGCCCCGGGACAGTGTTCGGGCTCCTTTGCAGTAGATCACTCACACAGATACCCTGAATGGGCAGCATTTCCTGGGCACAAACCCCAGCTGTTTCCCTTTCAGCTGTAAGACTGCAGACAGGCCGGGGGTGCGAATGAAACACAGCTGAAGAGTCTGATGAGGACAGTAACACTCATTACAGTCAGGATAGAGCAGCGGAGCTCTAGAGTTTCAGGGTCTCTGTGCTCCTGAGCTTCAGAGGGTTGATGCGTAACAGACCTGACAGTCAGCAGGAAATGAGAGAGGAAACGCAGACGGCTCGGGACGGACGAGACGTGCTGACACTCGAGCTCTGAGATGTCGCTCTGCGGAACGGTGCCCCGACCTGCCACAGGTGAGAATGTGAACCCGCCGCCCTGACCGTGAACCGTGGCCGTCCCGCCAGCGATCCAGGGCACGCAAACACACCAAACACTTGCCACCAGATCCTTCCTGCTGGACCCTCCACTCTGCATTATAAAGCTGTCCCAGCCAGGCACCGGAAAAACAGGAAGCCGAGGCTCCCAGGGCGAACAGAGAAAGCGGGACGAAGGCATCCAGCTCGGCGACAGAACATCCTGCTGTGCTAAAGCCCTGACGCTAACGCACTCCCTGCTAACACACGGACTACTAACGCCCTGACGCTAACGCACTCACTGCTAACGCCCTGACGCTAACACACTCACTGCTAAAGCCCTGACGCTAACGCACTCACTGCTAACACACTGACGCTAACGCACTGACTGCTAACACCCTGACACTAACGCACTCACTGCTAACGCACTGACTGCTAACACCCTGACGCTAACGCACTCACTGCTAACACACTGATGCTAACGCACTGACTGCTAACACCCTGACGCTAACGCACTCACTGCTAACGCCCTGACGCTAACGCACTCACTGCTAACACCCTGACGCTAACGCACTCACTGCTAACGCCCTGACGCTAACGCACTCACTGCTAATACACTGACGCTAACGCACTGACTGCTAACACCCTGACGCTAACGCACTCACTGCTAACGCCCTGACGCTAACGCACTCACTGTTAACTGGAGTCTATTCACGCAGCTAAGCCCATCTCACTGAACACAAAGCACTGCACCAGACCTGGCAGCACGAATCACATCAGGAGCACAAACAGGAACGGGGATGCGGTGGCGCAGTGGTTAAGTGTGTGAGACTTCAGATCGAAAGGTCCTGAGTTTGAGTCCTTGCCATTTTCACAGTGTGTTCTTGGGCAAAACACTTCACTCCACCCAGGTGTATAATTGGGTACCAGCCAACTGTCAGGAAAACCTGACTAAGAGCTGGGGGGGTAACCTGTGATGGACTGTCATCCCATCCAGGAGGAGAAGCGATACTCCTCATCACCTCCTGCGACAGAAACCGGAGTTAAGCACCGGCCCGATGAGCCACTAAGCATGGAACAGACTGTTTCTACGAATAGGAGTACAAGCCAATGGAAAATGGAGCCTCAGGTGCGTGTCACATCCACAGCCTCCCAACCGCTGCTAATGCAGGGCGCTGGCCTGGTTACGGCGGAGCGCGTGTAAATATAGCCAGCTGCTGTGCTCCATCAGTGCAGAGGATCTGAGCGCTGCTGCTGCCGCACACACAGTACAGGGCTACTGCTGCTCACGAGTCTCTCACCGTCACGAGTCTCTCACGCACGCTGTGACCGGGGCAGTCCCACCCAGAGCCTCACACTTACGCCATGACCGAGGGCTGACTGCTGCCTCACACGCTCGATGACGTGCGGACCTAATCGAGGGAGTCCGGACTCCACGGGCCCACCTGCAGGGAGGGGTGTGACGCTGTGCCTCGTGTGGGACGATCAGTGTCAGACACGTTCGCGCTGATTTATGGGAGATGGCTGGTGTGTCCTGTTATCTTCCCTAATGGGGTCACCTGTACAGCTCCTCTGTGCTGTCAGTACAGACGCACGCTTCTAGAAAGTTCAGTGGCCTACTTCCCAAAAATGACATAACTCCCAACCAGCACCTTAATGAGGACAGAGTGATGAGGAGAGAGAGAGTGGGCGAGAGATGGAGAGAGGGGAGGGATGGAGAGAGGAAGAGATGGAGAGAGAGGGAGAAATGGAGAGGAAAAAGAGGGAGAAATAAAGAGAGGGGGAGAGGTATTCAAATCTTTCAGTCTCATACACTACCCAGAAAAAGAGGAAAGAAAGAGAGAGAGAGAGAGAGAGAGGGAGGTGACAAGAGAAGTAAAGAGAGAGAGGGAGACATCTTTGAAACACACACACACACACACACACACACACAGCGCAGCTGCACACACTGAACAGAATACACACTTCGGCTCTGAGCACCAGCATGTCTCGTCTCCCGTCACCATGGCGATCAGTCAGTACACCTCACCTGCAGGAGCAGATCAGAACAGCCTCCTCAGGTCGTCGCCGCTGGGCCCAGTCCGACACTGTCCGGCTCAGAGATCTGACTCAAATAAGGGCCGGGCAGTATATCTACATTATATCCACATTGCGATATATCGTTGAGGAATTTAGATATTGTGATTTCGCGATGTGACATAAGTGTCGCCTTTTCTGGTTTTACAGGCTGCATTACAGTAAAGGGATGCAGTTTTCTGCACTAAGTAGAATGTTCTAGCTGTTGCCTGTACCTGCTTGGTCATAATATCCACATTACAAATGATTCTTTATCAAAATCACATTTTGTGAATATTTCTGAAAGCTCCAACAGTTATTCCTACAATATCACCACAATATCCCTTTTGCGGTATTCGGTCAAAAGTATCGTGGCATTTGATTTTATCCATATCGCCAAGCCCTGCGTCAAATCACCCAGCCCGCTTAGTCCTGGTCACAGAGCCGATTCCAGCACTGATTGGGCCAGAATCATGACCACACCCCTCACAGGTAAGTAATCCATTGCAGGACGTGACTCATGTCATTAATCCCACACAGCAGTTCTGACACTGACGTTCCCTTAATGAGGAATGACAATTACAGCCAAAGGGTGAACAGCCTTTGAAATGAGCTTACGGATAACGTGTCCAACATTTTAATACAGCGTGGACCCATAAGCCAGATTGAGCAGCTCTATAAGTTAGGCACAGGCTTTTATGACCGTCATTAATATTTAACCATTCTGCTGCTTACTTACAATTACCAGCTTTACATGGAAACGATCCATACGAACAATGATTAATGAGCAGTGAGCGGGAAATTTTCATATCCTGTAATGGGTATGTAGTTATGTAGGGCTGCTATATGATAATAGCTGACATTCACCAGTGTCCTTCTGAAGGCCCTATCGATCAGTCGCTTCATAACGACATTACAATGACGACCACTTCCATGGTTTTATTGTACTGAACATCGCACTCATCTCGTACGTCAGCCAGTAAATACCAGCATAACAATATCAAATATAAAATCGGACCAATAGAATGAGAGGCTTTGTAACAAGAAAGAGTAAAAACAGTTGAACCGCCACATTGCTTTGAAGCAATTCAGCTTTAGGGGGAAATTACATTCCCCAAGATCGCTGAGATAATCTAATCACGAGTAGCGTCTGGGGATTTACCGAGCGAGCGAACAAAAGCACATCGCCCTGCTGCTCCGTGCAAACACCCTCTCGCTCTACCTCTACACTACACAACACCAGCGATCGCAGCAGCAGGGACTTTACTTTCTGATGACCGGCGATCGACTGTGTTAGCACCTATTCACTGCTGGTATGCTATATCAGGTTTAAATAATAATAATCATAAAATATAGGTTTAACTTACAGGTGCCATCTAATTGCTTCTATATAAATGTAAAGATAATATTTCAGTAGGAAAAGCCCAGATTTTCCCAACTACTGTGGCATTTGCATTCCAAACCCATAATATCCTGTACCGGTCATAAGTTTGGACACACTTTACTGGTGTGGTGTTCAGTTTTTTAAAAATGTAAATGATTTTACTACTGTAACTAACCTCAGAAGGGAAAAGAGATACAAACAGTCAGGAGACATAGATATTGAGTCATTGTAAACACTGATTATTTTGATTATGTGAGAAACACCTTTTAGTAATTCTGTTTATCTTCAAAATGCTGGTATGACCAAACTTTTGACAGGCACTATAGCCTCATGCATACGCTCTCTACAAAACTTTTTCAAAAAGACAGCGTTACATTCATGGTGAAAACTTCTATACTCAAGGAGCATCAACGTTTTTCGCAGAAGCTCAGCAGCGAGGCACCTGAAAGTGATGATCTGAGAAGTCGTCGCCTGCGCTAAATTTAACTGGATTTACTAACACAGCCTTATAAATAAACTCTCCGGCTCTCTCTCGGGAGTCATCACAGTGTAACACAGACACTTCCATCAAAAGTCACACAAATGGTGTTTTTATTCTTGTCTACCGGAGGTTAGAAAAAGCAAAAAAATCAGTGCATTCGTCAGCCTGGTTCACACAGGCATCTGCAGAATCGCAGTTATCCCTCTTCATGAGTACCGTCACTCTGTCCACAAACACGCCACACAATGGCTCCTCCACCAGCTCTCACAATGGAGGGATGAGGCCCCTCGAAAGACCAGCTCTCACAGGGCGTCTGCGTGCAATGCATGATGGGATAGCACCACTGCTGAAGAGACAAAGACCTGCAGGTCCAGGAATGTCAGCTCTGGGAAAGAGACCTCACACAGGAGAGGGTGGTTAATGCTTAAAGTGCTCGATCCAGACCTTACAGGTGTGACTGAATGAATGACGGCACCTTCAGCAGGCAAACATCAAAGAGAGTTTACCTGTTCTTCAGCACTGACCTGCTGACTGAACAAAAACGCAGAGAAGAGAATACAGCAGTCAACCACAGGCTGGGGCAGACCTTTCCTCGCAGCAGAACTGAACAGAATAGAGGCATTTCAATGACAGGGGATTGAAGGGAGATGGCAAAGCAACAGCGGAGCAGATTAACAAACCGCAGTCGTAGTTTTTACAGCTGCAGGCGTCCCCAGAACACATTAAAGTATCAGACCGCGCCCCAGGGCCCGATCCCTCGACCAAAAGCCCCCTCTCAGATCCCCCAGGCTGTGCTGCTGCGGTCTGCACAGGCTTTCCCTGCCAGGGCGGCCTGCTAATTAAGGGGCCATTCAGGCTCTTGTTAGAATGCTACTGCCGCCCATTACGTGTCGAGGAATAAAAACGGTGGAGTTTCAGGAGCCCTGTAACCGCCCCTCATCAGCCGCACAAAGCCACGTTTAAAAACACAATCCTGACGGAGACTAGCTTCAGGAAGGGCTCTACAGTTCGGCAGGTTTGGACAGGCCTATTTAGTGACCTAAATGTAAATACTCAACCATTGAGTGTGAAATACAGCTGAATCTAGAAGGACATAAAAGCCTCTCTAAGCCAGGCTACACATGAATGCAGTGGCATCAATTCACAAAATGGACCCAACATTCAAACATCTCCACAAACATATCGAGGGCTGAGTGCAATAAACAGTTATGTCCAATGTAAAACATCTGGACATAACTGTTTATTGCAGTCAGCCCTCGATATGCTATAGCAGCAAAAAACATTTTTCCCAGCAGCTGCTCTGTGATTTTCAGGATGAAATCCATTTCACAAGCACCTTCACACTGAGAGACGGGCTGTGTTTCCACGGCAAACATGAAACTACCTTCATCCATAAAAAAGGCCATTTATAAACATCTTTAAATCTCCCAGTGGTGAAACTATTGTGAGCTGCCTCGCTATGTGCAAACACAGAGACCACGCCTTGACAACCCAGAGGAAAAGTATAGCGTAAGCCACAAAAAATAGTTGTAAATGTACTGCACTTTACTCGTATTGCATGAATTACTGCAAAATGAACAGTTCTTATCTTTTTTTTTTTTATACAATGAATATGCAAATGAATAATTTTCCTGAACAAACTGTAGGGGTGTGTGAAGCGCATAACTTTAAAATTATGCTCAAATGGCCGGTTATTCCATCTCTGCAAAACAAACATCACAAATTTCACAATAATTTACTATCAACGTAATTTACAGCAAAGTACCGTACATTTGCATTACACTTATGCATTACAGCCCTCTCCATCCAGCCACACACAGGCTTTACACAGAGATCCTGGCTGGTCATGTACCCACTGGACACGGATGGCATTGTCCTTACAGCCTCTCACACAGGGGCTTTAACAGCCATGACTGGAAGAAGAGGAGGCAAAGGGAGGCGGACGTCTGCGGGGAAATGGGGTGAGCGGGTTTGTCAGAACCGAGGCTGCCACTCTTTTCTCCATTTTAAAACTCCCCTGGCCACCATTCTGGCTCCAGTTTCATTCTAAAACACAGCAGGGGGAGGAGGCAGGACGCATCCTAAGAGCGGACGCTCCTCCCCACAGAACATCAGCAGGAGATAGAAGAGCAGAGTGTGTGCAGCGCCTCTAAAAGACTTTCCACTGAAGCGCTTATAATACACGCTGTAGAGAGGGGAAAAACGCACGACACACTTTACGCAAGAGCAGTTCAGTGTTGCAGGAAGAGGCACGTTTATCAGGCTGTGAATAAGGTTTCCATCGGGATACGCAGACCAGCTAAAGCTATGATGTCAACTGAATTAGGGGGAACTACTGCATCTGTAATGCAGCGAGTCGTAACGAAGCTCGAGCATTAATGCAAATCAGTCACAAGTGCAAAACTGACCAGCTGAGGAGTAATTAGGAGTAAAAAAAAACATTTATAAACCCACCATTGTGGGCCTGAGGCTCTTTCACAGTGGCCAAACCACTCACACACACACATACACACACACGCGCACACACACATCCTTGTACTTATATCTTTGTGAGGACATTACATCGACTTCCATTCATTCTTCCTGAGTCTCTACAGCCTTTCCCTAATCTAAAGCAATGTATGCCTAACCCAAACCCTTACCCTAACCTTAACCTATCCCTAATTCTAACCTCACCCCAAACCCTTACCCTAACCTTAACCTATCCCTAATTCTAACCTCACCCCAAACCCTTACCCTAACCTTAACCTATCCCTAATTCTAACCTTACCCCAAACCCCTTACCCTAACCTTAACCTATCCCTAATTCTAACCTTACCCCAAACCCTTACCCTAACCTTAACCTATCCCTAATTCTAACCTTACCCCAAACCCTTACCCTAACCTTAACCTATCCCTAATTCTAACCTTACCCCAAACCCTTACCCTAACCTTAACCTATCCCTAATTCTAACCTTACCCCTAACCCTTACCCTAACCTTAACCTATCCCTAATTCTAACCTTACCCCTAACCCTTACCCTAAACCTTAACCTATCCCTAATTCTAACCTTACCCCTAACCCTTACCCTAACCTTAACCTATCCCTAATTTTAACCTTACCCCAAACCCTTACCCTAACCTTAACCTATCCCCAATTCTAACCTTACCCCTAACCCTTACCCTAACCTTAACCTATTCCTAATTTTAACCTTACCCCTAACCCTTACCCTAACCTTAACCTATCCCTAATTTTAACCTTACCCGTAACCTTAACTAAGTCACAATTTGCATTTGTAGTTGTGAGGACCGGCCAAAAAGTCCTCACTTCCCAAAAAAGACTTCACTTTGTTGGTTAAAAACTCATGCTGGTCCTCAGTACGTAGCAAGTTCAAGACACACACACACACGGTCCTCACTTGTACTGCTGGTGGTCCTTGGTGCTGCGAGTCTTGGCCATGAAGCGCTCAGCGAGTTTCTCCAGGTTGCGGGAGTACTCCATCTCGATCTCAGACTTCTTGCGGAAGAAATCCTGCAGGTCCTGCAACAGCTGCACCCGCATCTCCGTCTGCTGCTCCAGACACTTCTGCTGCTCCGCCAGCTGGGCCCGCATCTCTGCACGACCAGAACCACAACCCGTCACATCTCTGCGTCTCCCCACGCCACACTTATATACGCCTGCCCTTCCACAGCATTACTCACTCTTACAGTCATTTTATCCAAACAACAGTTCATTACAGCAATGTGGGGCTCAGGGGCCTTGCACAAGGGCCCAAACATCTACAGTGATGTTGTTGTGGCTACAAAGGGGATTGGACCGCCAATCAAACACGCTTCCCCTCCCCTCGCCTTAGTCACCCCACTGGACACTGGTACCGTGAGAGTTCTGTCTGTGTGGCATGAATGGACTCCATGACAGTGCCACTGAGTTCAAACAGGATAACTTTTGTTCACATGCAAATCTGACTCAATCGCCCATCTTTTTCTAAATACACGCGCAATTCTGGCACAAACTCGTCAGGAATAAATGTATAATAAGTGATAAACCCAACAGTGCAACAGTTTTATCATAAATCTAAAATCAAGTTCAGAACAGAGCACACACTCTTAAGGTTACATACAAGCCCATTCAACAAAATAAAGGGATTTTTTTAATTACAAAGAAATTATTCACCGCTTTCACACGGCGTAAAATCGCTCGGCGTATAAAATGAGAGCAGAGACTCAGGGATATTTTGGGGGTAATCCGCAGGGACACTGTTGTGATCGCAGCAGCAGAACTCATTTTAACTGCTGTCACTGCCTGAGGCAGCACAAAAATCTGGGGAACCGCCGCGAAGAGTTAACACTCACTGAAGCACAACAGGAGAAAAACACTGATATATTCTGGCTGCACACACTGCAACAGCTTATTATTGTTAGGCTGGAGTAAAGCTGGAACCCAAAATTCTTTATAAAGCTGCTTTCACACCAGACGCGAAACGAATTTTTCGCGCGACAGATTACATTCAAAGTCAATGCAAAGACGCGAATAAGCGTGTATTCGCGTCTTTGCATTGACTTTGAATGTAATCTGTCGTGCGAAAAATTCGTTTCGCGTCCGGTGTGAAAGCGGCTTAAATGGATATAAAAACATTCATTCGGAAATGACACCGGCGAAAATCGGAGATAATTAAGGATTAACCCTAAACTTTCACCCAAACTCTCAACCCAAGACCTAACCCCATCCCAACATCGAACACTTAAAACAGCGACCGAGTCTCCAGCTAAAATCACAGATTCATTAACTGAGGTCACCTTCAATGAGGTTGCAAATTACAAAACTTCATTAAGGCCATGGGCTCATTGTGCTAATAGGATACCGGCATTTTCCAACTTAAGTCTGATGTTTCGATAAAGCTAAAGAATCTTTATTGGCCACTTTTATCTCCACGGTCTTCTCTCCAAAAGAAAATTAAGGACACGGTCTACATCACGGGTCGCTCTGAATGATTTCAGTTTCCTCTTGGCCTGGGACAGTGCAGTAAAATCTCTGTTACAAACTGTTACAAGCAGGGCGCCGAAGGAGTTTAATTCCAGTTTCAATTGCTTGCTTATTTCAGAAGTGGAGAGCAGCATGAAGCATTTAATGGGTCCACTTTATGTTCGTTTAATGGGCACTTGCATGTGTTTATCCCCGTCCAGATGTACACTGTCGACAAACATTAATGCCTATGTGCTACTTTATGAATTGATAACTTACTTCAATAAAACGAACCAACGGGGAGAGGCATATGTGCTTTTATGCATTCGTACTGCATTAGTACCATTGAATTTCAATCTCAAACAGTCCGACACAAAACTAAAAAGGGGGGGGGGGTGTGACCGCAGGGGGCTTATCGAAAGCTCCAGCTCGGTTTTGTTCCATATTTAGCAATGGTGAAGATAGAGAAAGACAACAAAAAACACGGCAGCAGAGTGGCGCCGTCATTTTGGAGCGAGACGCCCTGCCTTCTCCCCGCGGGGCCATGTCGTGCTGGGGAAATGGGCTCCAGCCAGAGGGCCGGTGTAACTCAGGCTCCGCTCCAGGCCCTTACAGCGGCGAGAGGCTCGCTCCAGGACCTCGTCTCAGAGAACACACACCATGTGTGAAAAAGCTTTCGGAGCACCGCGGGGAGTCTGCATATCTCACTACACCTGCCAAAGGGACGGAGGAGACAGACTGAAGCAGACTGGATCGGGGGAACTGGTCATACTTGACCAGACGTTTTCTCTGACCAGCTTGTTACTCACACACAGCAACTGCTGAAAGGAGGTGGAGATGGACACAATCGAAGTGCGGAGTCACCAAAGCTCGGCTGGCCAATCAGCGCAGGCACAGAGTGATGCAATTAAACTGAACCAACAAACCTGCGGAAGTACTGATCTTTATGGACGGGACTGGCTGACCATCACTACTTCTGCCAGCCTTCACCCACCGTCTCCAGCAGTGCTCCACTCATGTAACCCGCCACCCTTATTGGGCCATCGGGGCGTGTCCCCCTGAGGGACTCTACAGCCTAAATATGGCTGGCCCCAGTAGCCCCGCCCCCGACAGGCCTCAGCTCTCAGCACTTAGGGGCGGGACCTTCAGCGGTCGGTTACCACGGCGGCCCAGGGGTCCAGTCTGAGGTTCTAATTACTGCGGATATAACTCAGTCCCCAAGGTCTAACGGCAGTTTGCCCGATAGCTGCAAATGGACTGCACTAAACCAAAATGAAGTCAGAGTGTAATTAAAGAGCCTCGGGTGCCTCCCCCTCTCGCTCAGAGGGAGGGGCTGATTTACAGTGGGGTGCACAGAAGCTGCCGGAACTTCGCTGGACGCCAGGTTCCGGGTGATAAAATGGTGCTTTGGGGGGAGAAGGGGGTTGGCGGTGGAGGATCTGTTTCCTCTGGTTTGCTGACGAGGTAGACAGCCGTGACAGGTGGGGAGCCAGCGGCTCAGCTCCGAGCAAGGAATATGGAGGCCAATCCCAGGTTTAATCCATTCTGATGAATATGGAGCTCAATCAGACTGAATTTAATCCATTCTGCTGAATATGGAGCTCAATCAGAGAGGTCAGGTTTAATCCATTCTGCCTCAATCAGTCAGGTTTAATCCATTCTGCTGAATATGGAGCTCAATCAGAGAGGAGCACAGGTTTAATCCATTCTGCTGAATATGGAGCTCAATCAGGTTCAGGTTTAATCCATTCTGCTGAATATGGAGCTCAATCAGGTTTAATCCATTCTGCAGAATATGGAGCTCAATCAGAGAGGAGGCCAGTCAGCAGAATCAGGGTTTAATCCATTCTGCTGAATATGGAGCTCAATCAGAGAGGAGCACGCCAGTCAGGTTTAACCCATTCTGCTGAATATAAAGCAATCAGGTTTTAATCCATTCTGCTGAATATGGAGCTCAATCAGAGAGGAGCTCGCCAGTCAGGTTTAATCCATTCTGCTGAATATGGAGCTCAATCAGAGAGGAGCTCGCCAGTCAGGTTTAATCCATTCTGCAGAATATGGAGCTCAATCAGAGAGGAGCTCACCAGTTAGGTTTAATCCATTCTGCTGAATATGGAGCTCAATCAGAGAGGAGCTCACCAGTTAGGTTTAATCCATTCTGCAGAATATGGAGCTCAATCAGAGAGGAGCTCGCCAGTCAGGTTTAATCCATTCTGCTGAATATAAAGCTCAATCAGAGAGGAGCTCGCCAGTCAGGTTTAATCCATTCTGCTGAACATGGAGCTCAATCAGAGAGGAGCTCGCCAGTCAGGTTTAATCCATTCTGCTGAATATGGAGCTCAATCAGAGAGGAGCACGCCAGTCAGGTTTAATCCATTCTGCTGAATATGGAGCTCAATCAGAGAGGAGCACGCCAGTCAGGTTTAATCCATTCTGCTGCTGAACATGGAGCTCATCCATTCTGCTGAATATGGAGCTCAATCAGAGAGGAGCACGCCAGTCAGGTTTAATCCATTCTGCTGAATATGGAGCTCAATCAGAGAGGAGCTCGCCAGTCAGGTTTAATCCATTCTGCAGAATATGGAGCTCAATCAGAGAGGCCATTCTGCTGCCAGTCAGGTTTAATCCATTCTGCAGAATATGGAGCTCAATCAGAGAGGAGCTCAAATCCATTCTGCAGAATATGGAGCTCAATCAGAGAGGAGCTCACCAGTTAGGTTTAATCCATTCTGCTGAATATGGAGCTAAATCAGAGAGGAGCTCACCAGTTAGGTTTAATCCATTCTGCTGAATATGGAGCTAAATCAGAGAGGAGCTCGCCAGTCAGGTTTAATCCATTCTGCTGAATATAAAGCTCAATCAGGTTCAGGTTTAATCCATTCTGCTGAACATTCAGAGAGGAGCTGCTGAATCCATTCTGGAATATGGAGCTCAATCAGAGAGGAGCACACCAGTCAGGTTTAATCCATTCTGCTGAATATGGAGCTCAATCAGAGAGGAGCACGCCAGTCAGATTTAATCCATTCTGCTGAACATGGAGCTCAGAGAGGAGCTCGTCAGTCAGGTTTAATCCATTCTGCTGAATATGGAGCTCAATCAGAGAGGAGCTCGCCAGTCAGGTTTAATCCATTCTGCTGAATATGGAGCTCAATCAGAGAGGAGCTCGCCAGTCAGGTTTAATCCATTCTGCCTTTCCCTGCACTTTCCTTTGCTCACAGTGCCAGATAATTTCAGAATGGACTTCGCCACTAATTACAGTGAATGCTCTGAAGAATCATGAGGCTATAAACAACAAATGAAGTCTTAACCTTACACAAGACCCACCTTATAATGTTTTAATTCTAGGATAAGCCCAAATAACTTTTCACTACATTCCGTTTCCACAGAGGCGAAAGATCAGCCACAAATGCTTCAAGATTACCAGCTATAGAGGATCATATTCACAGGCCTGGAATAAAAAAGGCACAGCTTTGCTAAAATGAGCCTATTTCACAAAATATTTAACTTTTCCCTTAAGCTGAGCTGCAGATGAGGCTGGTCTGTCCCTCAGGACACACTGATTTTCTCCATTTACTCAGGGCATTAACTAAAGGAGCTCCAGAGAACAGTAAAACCCCTATAGTCCGCAATCCCTACTATAACCTTCCATTTGTTTTTATCTCCTGGGGAAAGGATAGACTCTGCTGTGCCGTCTCTCTGGCACCCTTCAGCCCAGTCCTCAGAATTTTGCCCCCGTCATCCAGCTCACACTCGGTTTTGATAGAGCTCCTTTAAATAAAGCCAACATATGGTCCAGGGCCAAGTTACAATGGAGATTTGTAGAGCAGAACTAAGGTGTAATTTCTACTACACCTCAGCTATAGAAATGTGGACTCTGATTTCTTCTTCAAAGAGACATTCCGGTGAGAGTGTACGGTGGTGAACAAGTCAAGCGCTAATCAGTCCTAGCATGCCATGTTTGACCTGTGCCGAGTTTGCGCACACCCACGCCATACCAACAGCCCATAATCCAGCTGTGTGTTCGAAGCTCATTTCCTGGTCTCGTTTTGAGACGCTGCTCTCCAGCACCACTGTGGTGGATTTCTTTACCAGTCAAAATATACCCATTCTCCAACCAAGCGAATGCAAACTAACATCAAATTACAACCCCAATTCCGAAATAGTTGGGACAAAGTGTAAATTGTGAATAAAATCAAAACGCAATGACTTTCAAATCACACCAGCCAGTATTCTATTCACAATAGAACAGAGATAACATAGCAAATGTTGAAACTGAGAAATTTTACAATTTTATCCACAAAATGAGCTCATTACAAATTTGATGGCTGCTACAGGTCTCAAAAAAGTTGGGACAGGGGCCTGTTTACCATGGTGTAGCATCCCCTCTTCTTTTTAACACAGAGTGGAGGCGTCTGGGCATTGAGGAGACAAGTTTCTTGAGTTTAGCCATTGGAATTTGATCCCACTCTTGTTTAATACAGGCCCATTTAGTAATGTCAATGACGGAATCATGCCGGTGAGTGATGCAGTGGCGTCTGAGGGCCCGAAGATCACAGGCATCCAGTAAAGGTCTGCGGCCTTGTCCCTTATGCACAGAGATTTTTCCAGTTTCTCTGAATCTTTTGATAATGTTATGCACTGTCAATGATGAGACCTTCAAAGCCTTCGGAATTTGACGTTGAGGAACATTGTTTTTAAAGTATTCCACAATTTTTTTACGCAAGCCTTCACAGGTTGAAGAGCCTCTGGCCATCTTTACTTCTGAGAGACTCAGCCTCTCTAAGACATCCCTTTTATAGCCAATCATGTTACACACCTGATGCCAGTTAACTTAATTACTTGCTAAATGTTCTTTCAGCTGATTCTCATATATTAATTGCTTTTTCAGCCCTTTTTTTGCCAGTGCCCCAACTTTTTTGAGACCTGTTGCAGCCAGAAAATTTGAAATAAGCTCATTTTGTGGATGAAAATGTAAAATGTCTCAGTTTCAACATTTGAAATGTTATCTATGTTCTATTGTAAATAACATATTGGCTCATGTGATCTGAAAGTCATTGCATTTTGATTTTATTCACAATTTACTCTTCGTCCCAACTATTTCGGAATTGGGGTTGTACAATATCAGTAATGTTTTCCCTGTGAGAAAATGTACACACAAGGTGTCTTTCTTCATTTTATTCATTTTATTTTATTACGTGCCTTCAGAGGATGAATATGGAACAGGTTATGTCATCATTTCAATAAAGGCACCTGCTGTATCCTGCTGGTCATGCCACCGGACTCGGATCGCGGACAGTTGGAGGTTCAAGCTCCCAGTGTCGTCACAGTAAGATCAGGGCAGCTGTTGGGTGATTGGATAAGGCCCTTAGAACATTACTCCAGGGGGAATCAGTCGCAGCTCGATGTCCAATCAACTGCAAGTTGCTTTGGTTAAAAGCATCAGCAAAGTGACTGAATTCTAAAGTGAAGTAAAATGGGTCTTTGAGACCAAAACATGTCACGGATGCCTGGGTCTGTCAACAGGGCCTCATGAGGTGTTGTTAGAATGGGGGTGGGGTACAGCTGGTGGACCCACACAAGTACAGGATGTCCTGAGCTGTGAGGACAGCACAGCCACCCAAAACTTTTCTGGGAAGTGTGGAAGGAAGGCGAGGCGGAGCTGGGACAAAGACACAAGGGAGAGTAACAGTGAGTGAACATGGGGCTTAAGGGCACAACTATCGCGCTTTCTGGTCCCCACTGGACACCGTCCAACTGTCCCCTTTGAAGCCTGCAGCAAACGGAAATGTTTCTCTGAAAAACAGCAGGAAGAAAATGACAAATGTCTGCCAATCAATGACCTTGAGAGAGAGAGAGAGAGAGAGAGAGAGAGGCAGGGAGACAGAGAGAGGGAGAGAGAGGGATGCGGGGAGAGAGGAAGAGAGAGGGATGCGGGGAGAGAGAGCACTCACAACTAGGGCACTGCAGAGCCCTTTTGAATTTTCAAGGAAACAAAAGTAATACCAAATTGCTGAAAAGAGCCACAGCGAGAGAAGGAATCTTTGATCTATTTTGGAGCCCCCTCTTCACCCCCAGGCATGAGGGCAGCAGACGCACAAACTTAAACTGCAGCACGAGCAGCCCAGCAGTCCTGAAGCCAGCATCGATTTCCCCATCCTTATTTAATCACAGCCCGGCCTCAGGTTGCACCACACACATAAAAACCGCACTTGGAGAGTGACTCATCGGATGCTCATTGGTATGGACGCCGCTCGCTGGAGAGGACGCGCCCGCTCACTGTGCGAAACGCAACAAAGGCGAAGACAGCCTCTCTCTGCTAGTTTGTCCCTGCAGCGTCCTGCTGTCCTGCACTGGTTTCAGATTCCTGGCTGCGGTTGTGCGGATAGAGACATGAGGTACACCTGGCTGCGGTTGTGCGGATAGAGACATGAGGTACACCTGGCTGCAGTTGTGCGGATAGAGACATGAGGTACACCTGGCTGCGGTTGTGCGGATAGAGACATGAGGTACACCTGGCTGCGGTTGTGCAGATAGAGACATGAGTTACACCTGGCTGCGGTTGTGCGGATAGAGACATGAGGTACACCTGGCTGCGGTTGTGCGATAGAGACATGAGTTACACCTGGCTGCGGTTGTGCGGATAGAGACATGAGTTAAACCTGGCTGCGGTTGTGCGGATAGAGACATGAGGTACACCTGGCTGCGGTTGTGCGGATAGAGACATGAGGTACACCTGGCTGCGGTTGTGCGGATAGAGACATGAGGTACACCTGGCTGCGGTTGTGCGGATAGGTACACCTGGCTGCGGTTGTGCAGATTGAGTTACACCTGGCTGGATAGAGACATGAGTTACACCTGGCTGCGGCGGTTGAGGTACACCTGGCTGGATAGAGACATGAGGTACACCTGGCTGCGGTTGTGCGGATAGAGATAGAGACATGAGGTACACCTGGCTGCGGTTGTGCGGATAGAGACATGAGTTACACCTGGCTGCGGTTGTGCGGATAGAGACATGAGTTAAACCTGGCTGCGGTTGTGCGGATAGAGACATGAGGTACACCTGGCTGCGGTTGTGCGGATAGAGACATGAGTTAAACCTGGCTGCGGTTGTGCGGATAGAGACATGAGGTACACCTGGCTGCGGTTGTGCGGATAGAGACATGAGGTACACCTGGCTGCGGTTGTGCGGATAGAGACATGAGGTACACCTGGCTGCGGTTGTGCGGATAGAGACATGAGGTACACCTGGCTGCGGTTGTGCGGATAGAGACATGAGGTACACCTGGCTGCGGTTGTGTGGATAGAGACATGAGTTACACCTGCCTGCGATTGTGCAGATAGAGACATGAGGTACACCTGGTTAGGTGTGGCATCCAGTATAAAGTCTGGTCTTTTGTTAGTCCAGCAAGTAATGACTTTTCCCCACAAACCCCCAGGGAATGGTCTTTACGTTGGTTTTTGACTTTACCAAGTAGCACCCCTACAGCTTAATCTAATTAATTTGTTCACTATACTACTGTCCCGGCGGACATGATATATGTATTATTGATTTGCTATTATTTTCATTGATTATCTGTCAATGAATTTACATTGTGCCTCTGTGTAATTTTGTGTCTCCCCTACTTGTCCCAGTCTAAGAGCTGGACTGTGACAATCGGGGGCTCGTCTGGGTTTCAAAAAACCCAACAAGACAACCAGACCAAATGCAGCAGAGCCATTAGCGATGATCCCATACAGGCGCAGAGTTGCAGGCAGTTCTGTTGTATTACCTTATTCCCCGCGCATTGTGAAAAGAAAACAGAAAGAAATGCTTGCATTGCCACATGGGAATCTGTCTGATCGCTGGCCAGAGCAACAAGCAACAGATCTGCCGCTAAAGTGTCTCAAATGGCCTAGACTAGCTATGACCAAAGAATGGCTGCGCAGCTGACTTGAAATGTCATTAAAAGCAATGTTTGCTGTACCATTAGCGCTCAGAAAATGTTCTTGTTTAAAGTCTCTTGAATTACAGGTCTGCAAATATGCAGTCATATGACACCTAAAGGGGACAAAGACGGCTAAAGCAGAGAAGCTGGCTAAAATCCATCCTGTTTAAATCCATTGAGTGGTAAAGTTATGAAGGGGAAGCAGGCAGTTTTAATGTGGTATCTTTACAGCACAGCTGAGAGGGATACGAGACGCGACGCAGCTAATGTAGTTACAGCGGTTGCCAGGCGACAGGCGGAGTGTGTTCCTGGGGAGTATCGCCTCTCAGTGCCGGCTTCCACAGCCAAGCTGCAGCCTCCATTAGAGCTTTTCCAGTATCTCCGGCCTCGGAGACGGCAGACAGCACGTGATCCGCACCGCGTGATCGATCCCCTCGCCCCGCCCGCTTTCTGCTGCACCGGCTCAGATCACTCCTGTCAGAAGGATGCCCTCTCATTAGGCCTGATCACTGATGAGCCCCGATCCTGAGGAACACACCCCTGCTCAGTGAGGGCCGCGGGGCCCTGTAGTTTACGGAAGGATCTGGTTGTGCAGGTGGGTGTGCGTTACGACTCGTCCTACCTGAGTCGGTATGAGACCTGATTCTATCAAACAGGGTTCACTTTATCCTGCTAAGAGGCATTTCTGTGTGTACAGTATTTCTGCCTAATCTGGCCCATCTACTGCGGCTGCTCCACAGACTTACGCTATGCACTCACTGGATGTAAACCTTTGCCAAAAGATGTGATGCAACCGTGTGATTGTGTGTGTGTGTGTGTGTGTGTGTGCGAGGGACGGAGTATTATGAGTACGTTATGTTTCATGTTACCTGACAGACGGGGCCTGTTATTGTGCAGAGACACAAAGACACTGCGGCCCCACCTGCAGCTCCAGGTGCACAGAGCTGTGTGTGTGTGATCTCCACTACAGCGCGGGACACACACCTGCGACACTGAAGACTACACAATCTGAGCACCGTCATCACCTGTCAGTCAAACACACAACTCAAACCAGAGCCATGAACTTAAATACGTGAGTGTGTGTGTGTGTGTGTGTGTGTGTGTGTGTGTGCAGCTGCATGTGTGTACGTCTGTGTGAGGAGTGTGCATTCACTGCAAACATGCCCCATTATACATGGATTCCCAGCACCAGACAGCTGACTTTGACGCCCCCACAAACCCCCATTGACTTACAAAGTCAAAGAGCTCATGTTCAGCAGGAGGGAAGAACTCCAGCGCAGTGTGACGCCCTGCAGGGTCTGCTGTTCGACTGCAGTTACTGAACTCCCAGGAGAACTGGAGAATGAGTCTTACAACCAACCAAGCACAGCTCACCCAAAAAACCCTTCAGTCCAAGTCATAAATAATAAGCCAATAGTCCACAGTCAGTGCATTCAGGCCACAGCTGCTGGTGCTGCAGGAAATCCTGGGGTCAGAAAGTAAAAGTCCTGCCATGGTTTTATTACAAAGTAAAAGTCCTGCCATGGTTTCATCACAAAGTAAAAGTCCTGCCATGGTTTCATCACAAAGTAAAAGTCCTGCCATGGTTTCATCACAAAGTAAAAGTCCTGCCATGGTTTCATCACAAAGGTAAAAGTCCTGCCATGGTTTCATCACAAAGTAAAAGTCCTGCCATGGTTTCATCACAAAGTAAAAGTCCTGCCATGGTTTCATTACAAAGTAAAAGTCCTGCCGTGTTTTCACTAACCCACAAACTCAGCCAGCTGGTTTCACCATTAGGTCTCCTGCCTTACTGAACTGTACTAATTAAAATGGCTGGAGTTTTACTTTCTAACCTGGGATTGTCCTCCTCTGTCTCTCCAGCTCCCACCTCAGCTGCGACAGGAAGTGCGGCCCCCCCTCGGTCCCAATCCCCCCCCCCGCAGATAAACCGTCACAGCTTCCGTCTTTCTGAGAAACGCACCCCCGCTGACCTGCTCAGGTTCCTGTCCCGACTCCAGACAAAGCAGGAAAGAGTAATAAAAAAACAAGAGAATAACTTCACTGCAAAAAACGGCACATTTAGGCGGGAATAGCTGCCGCTGGCGCTAATAATCAGGACGGCCTTTTGAAGGAAACCGCGGAATGAGCGCCGAGCCGCGTAATTTCAGAATGAGCCGCCTAGTGATTCATGAATGAGGAGCAGAGTCTGACTGCCGTAAGCTGCCACAAATCAGCAGATAACATCCTCTGCGCAGAACACATGGAGCAGCAAGCAGGCCTAATGGCTCCAGGCGCTCTAATCGCTTCCAGTCCAGTGGGCAAAGATGGAGAGCTGCGATTATGCTCCTGGTGGCAATAAGCACTGTCAAATGAACCATTTTCAGGCTTCAGCGAATCAATGACTGCTGTTAGGGAGACTCACTATGGCGACAGACCAGACTGGGTAACAATGAGCATTGGCGGCTATGGCAGATTATGGCGGGCTGGGAGGGTCTTCGCTGGAGTCCAACCCAAACAGGAGAGGGTACATGCAGCGAGGGGGGTGTAAGTCTGGGGGTAGGGCTGTTTACACAGCTGCTGAGTGGCCGGTTTCGCCCCGTATACTGCAGTGAGCAGCGCGTTAGCGCCGTGGCTAATAGCCCTGTCTGCGCAGGGTTCGGCGCCAGTTTGGTTGACCGGGGAGGGTGCACACAAAGAGCATCGTCCCCGAAATCAAACCTGATCCCGAACCGTACAGTCAATACAGGCACCGGGGGACACGCAAGCACAAACACACTCTCTCACACACACACACACACACACACACACACACACACACGCTGGGCTCCCATCCCGGCACTGGTCTCCATCTGCCTCATCACTGTGGATAACAGGCCGGAGGGGCAAGGCCTTTATTTCTGAACTGAACTCAAATTTAACCAACAACGGTTTCTTCACGGCGTCTGGGGTTGTGTCGTCTCCCGTTTCACTAAAATTACGCCTTCGGGGAAAAAAAAAAAGACTTCAAACCCTCTTCATGTTTCCCGGAGATCTGTTAGAGGACACCAGAACTTTTATCCCGGGTGAGGCTTTGTAGTGGCGTTTGGGAATTCCAGCGATGGGAGGACAGATAGAGGGACGGTGTCTCGAGTTTCACCGTGGGGTTGGGCTTCACTTCTATACTCAGAAAGGGCTCCTGTGCAGACATGCCTGCTGCGGAGGGCCGAGGCACCATCACCCGGAACATTCTGGAGGGCCACGGATCCTCACAGAGACGAGGCGCTTGCTGAGAGCTGGGCTGGAGTGATATTACCGAGAGCAGCACTCTGCTATGGAGCAGCTGAGAAAGGGCTGATGTTCACACCACTGGCAGGAGAGGTCAGTCCTACAGCAGACTGAACAGCAAACATCTCCCATGATTCCCCTCTCAGGCTGACCCCAGCCGGCCCACAAGGAGGACTTGGGGCCACTACATTAAGGCTCATTAAATACTGTACAGTGGAATCTCCTCTAAAATAAAACTTTCGATAAAGCAAGGAGAGAGATGAGATTCAAAGCTCTCGAGGATGAGCATCCATCCAATGATGGGCTACAAGTGGTACCAACTGTGTCAGCATCTTCCGCAAACCATTACGTATGTAAGACCAGCAGCAGCACACACACACACACACACACAAAAAAACCACAAAACCTACAGGACGTGACCTTTCCATCAAAAGTGGACAGGCACGTCACCATGGCAACAGAACAGAGTGCATCTTGGTCCCGGCGGCTGAGGAGATGTGGGCTGATTGCGAGCACATCAGGACGGGCTCAAGCACAGAGCTGTAATCTTACCGTTACAGCATTACATGATAAACATCGACCCGCATGACCCCAGCGGACATTCCAGAGCACTGAACCACGATCTGTGACCCAACGAGCCACAACACTTATTCACAATCCCTCTAGTTTTCCAATCATGTAATCCAAGAGCAAATCTGAGTGTGTGCGTGTGTGTGTGTGTGTGTGTATACACACATGTATTCCTAATGTCTCCGTCACACGGCAAGTCAAGTCCAGGTTGTGCTTGAATTCCCTGAACTGACAGCTCAGTCTGAATGAACATTTATGCAAAGAAGCCGTTTTACGGTTGTCTGGCCGACAGGTTTAATTTGCTTTGAGGGACCGTGTGAGAAAATGGCCAGGAGCTCAGGCGAACCCTGACGATGCAAAACAGCCACCCTGAGAAAGCGGAGCCGCGCCCAGACAGGCTTACGGCGAGCGCACGCGGGAGACACGAGAGGACCTTTCACACCGGGACACATCGAGCGGCTGTAATAAACCTGCATTTTCACCCTGATCTCATGGTCTTCTACAGAGAAGTTGCTCACTAGCGGGTTTATTCCACTAATTGTTAAGCTGCTGGACCTTTCAGAAAAAAAACAGATGTTTTGCGGACAAATCACAGGCAGGTTACGTAGTCGCATCTTGCACGATTAGTGGACGACTCTGTTCTGCTCTGCAGAGAAAAACCGTACAAATAGAGTGCACAGTTTTCACCAAGACAGAGGAAAACACAAGTCTGATTCCTCAAGTAGTTTTGGTCCAAGTTTTCATACAGTCTAGGTTTATACACAGCCAGTTGAACACCTTCAGTGATTCACGAGTCATTGCTATTCCTGTGTCTAAATATATCCCAACAAAGGCTGCCTGCTGTCATCTAAAACAGGAAAACAGGGACGAGGTTGAGCACATGACCTTCGATCAACATTTACTCACACGCATCTCCATCACACTATTGTAAGGGCATTCATCTGAACCACACGATTCTGCAGCCTCGTTTCTATTTACATGTTCAAATAAAGATGAAATACTTCTCCCCTTTCATCTCCACCCGATCTCAGCAGTGCTTCCTCCATCAGTGTTTACACAGCGCCACCGCACTGCATGCTGGGATAGCTGACTGTACCCAGTATTAGGTGAGTGACAGGTAATCAGTAGATTGAGGGGTTGATAGAGTTCCTGTGCTGCTCACTGACAGGCTGCTCTACAGGGGTTCAGCTGCTCTGTGGCTTGCGGCCAGCGCTCAGGTCTCAGCCGGGGTGCGGGACGTGGGGTGAGGGGGGTGCTTGAGCCAGCCAGATGAAATAAAAGCCCCCGAACATCAGGAGGCAGGCGGGGCCAGCGGGGGGCGCTCACAGCTGGAGTACTGAGTGACCCTTCAGCCAAACACTGAGGCATATGGCATTAAAACAATCTTTCAGTTCCTGAATGACTGTGCATGTGTGTGTACGTGCTTGTGTCTGCGTGTGTGCACGCAAGCATGCGCTTAGATGTGTATAATGTGTATATGCGCCTGTGTTTCCAGCCCAATCCCTCTGACACTCCAGTGGGTTTGGACATGGCCCTGAGAGCTATAGACCCTGCTGGTCGCTGATTACTGACGCACAGCTCAGCCAATCCCTCCCCTCGTCCTGAACACAGTGACCAGGAGCACAGATTACATTCTCACCCACAGCGCACTAACGCTTCAAACATCAGCACACGAGGATGTGAGCTGCAACAAGCATCTCTGTGCAGACGGGTCCACACGGTGACAGAATCTGGAGCGGAACATCCCTGAAATGACACACATCTGTGTTTCGGAGGGATTTCCGAGGCGGGCTGATAGTGGATTTGATTGACATGAAGAGATTCACAATCAAACTGAGAATGATTTGAAAATACAAAAATGCAAAAAGCGGGAGGAGCAAGACGTATTTCACAGACATTTTTAATCTAGATCACGACAGCTAGTACACTGATGTCAAATTAAAAGTAAATTTGTTTTCAAGATGTGAAAAGAAACAGTCTATCGTGTGAAATAAAACACAAGTTTTACAATAGTCTTATTTTTCAGGGATACTATAAAGCTAAATTAAAACATTTTTGTGAGACAAAACTGAGGAGGAGAGACCTTTGATTTCAGCTCATCTTCCAATGCAGCGTCAGCTGCATCTCCACAGCGCCCCTCAGCCACGCCCAATAAAAACCTCAGACTGCAAAGCCTGTTCATCCCTCATTTCAGGCAATCCAATCCCAGGCCGCGGAGGTCCCCGGAGACCGAGGCGGAGACCCCAGCTTGATTTACAGCAGGACGTCCAACATAAATCACCGCAAATTATTTAGACGCATGACTGCGGGGGCTACGCCGAGACCAGGCCGAGTGTATTTTTAATCGTCACCGCGGTGACATCAGCGGTAATGGGAATCCAACCTGCTGCAGCGAGTCACCCCCTTTACCACATGCGAGAGGCGTGCTCGTTAGACATCGAGTCAGCGATCCGGCGAGCAGCGCGTCATCTACACAGCGAGCTAACTCATCGTCTTAAAGCCTTCACCACAGGAACAATCATCTACACCGCTGGGGCTCGTGAACAGCACATTAACCCTTTCACTGCTCGATTTACTGCTAGCAACACACTACCACTTGGTGAATGTTTTTACAAATAAACTACAAAGTTACAATATAATCCAACAACAATTCTTCTTAAAAATCAAATGAAACACATTTTTTCTGTACTAAATCTTTATTAGCCATATCTGTGGTTAGTAAGTAAAGACTTCAGTAAAGTATGAATAAAGTCACTCTACCAGTTAGCCAATGGTGACAGGAACGTCTTTTGACCGGCAGGAGGTTTAATGACGATAAGGCCTATTTACACATGAAGACACAGTACAGCTGAAGTCAGTAAGGGACAGTGCTCTCTCAGGACCACTACTGTAGTTGGGCCGTACCCTGCTCTCGGGGGATAAAGGCTGGTCGTCATGGCAAGGGTGAACACCCTTTATCCCTGATAAAGGCTGGTTGTCATGGCGAGGGTGAACACCCTTTATCCCTGATAAAGGCTGGTCGTCATGACAAGGGTGAACATAGGTGCTCATTCCCCAATCCACTATGTAGAGACCCACTGGGAGGGTGTGAGAGATGGGGATTCTGGGAAAAGGGAGAGGGGCTTGCAATGTGAAGGGAAAGAGAGGGGGATGCTGGGAAAGGTGGGTTAATTATCTGTCCCTGCGCATGAACCTGGCAGAGATCATGTAACACGAGCCATGCGCAGCTCCGCATGAAAAACCTTCTCCATGAAACTATCCACAAAGCGACCGACGTCCCCCCGATAACGACTCGGGCAGATGGCAGCACTCAGAGCAGGAGAAGCAGGCTTGTGTTCGCCACAGAGTAAAAAGACAAACAATACAGGAGACTGAGCGATTCAGGGCCTCCAACAACCTTGGCGGCATTATTTATTCAGACAATGACTGTGAAATAAAATCCCTTTCTGACTGCATGATGCCACCTGCTGCAGTGTGTGCTCTGCTGACCCAGGAGGGTTTGGGGAGGTCGGCACACAAGGTGCCCGAGTCCGACAGTCCCAACATACCGAACGACTCCGGTTTCAGTCTGCCGAAACAGGCCCCACACCCACACACACACAATTTCAAGGTGCATCTTGCACTAAAACTATGCATGCCCACACACACACACACACACACACACACACAGTCTCCCACACACGCGCACAAACACACACACCCCTCTCTCAGCAGGATCTGCAGTAGTAATCCATCAGCGCTGTATTTCCTTGAGTGACTCATTCTGGTAATGGAGCAGCTGAATGTGCTTCCAGCTCGTACCCTCACTCACTGCGCACGAGTCACTTCCTGTCCGCTCACTGCAGCCTGCGCCTGTCAGCCTGACGGGGCGGAGCTTAATCACCCCGCCCATCGCCCGAGAGGGAGGGTCTGTTTCCCTGGGTTACACTCCTCTCATCCAGTAATATTCACAACTTGAATATTAAAAGCCTGCGGTTTGCCTTCTCTAACTCTTTAAAATAACTGTTCATTGTAGCATCTGATGCCTTCGCCACCGTGCGGAGTTTGGGCGTGAGCTCGGAGGGCAGCGCTGATGTGAAATTTGTGAAATGCAAACGGTTGAAAATACGCTAAGGAAAGATGAATTATCTGGAGAACGTAAGCACCTCCCCAAAATAAAACTTGTGTATTTCCTGTTTCTTTATTAGATCTGCACATCACTTGAGTGAAGGTGAGGCATCATATTCTCCCCAGTGCATGCTGGGATATGGAGTTTCTGCACAGTGTACAGATGTGCCCTCGTTGCCACTCTACAGTTTCCTCACCTGCTTCTGCAGAAGCTCACAGGCTGTGTTCCAGCTATCTGGTGTTCGTATCGCTTCCAAGAGATTGATCCAGCCCACATCCGTAGCAGAAGGCTCTCGCTAAAGCCTTCTAGAACATTCATGTGATCTGCATACCGGCAGGGGCTCTGGAGAGTGCTGGTGATGCTCACACACTCAGGAGAGGCGGTGAGATGGATGTCGCCTGGCTTACACACATCCAGCCGATCCTTCTGCTCCTTAGATATGAGCATAGCACAGCAGAGCCAGTCTAATGATCAGAGAGCAGCAGTGAGGCACAGCGATTGGGCTAATTAATGAGCTTTAGTGTGAGGGGGGCGGGTGTTGCTCAATCAGATAAGCTGATTGGGTGGTCTGCTGCCACAGGAAGTTTGTCCCTCGTTTGGAGGTCTGTGTGTCAGAGAGTTTCTCAGGGGTACTTCCTGTCTGTCACTACTGCCATCCCTCCAGGATGATTTGTGATTGGCCGAGGTATCCCCTCAGGGGAAGGAGGTGGGGCTTAACGAAAACAGCGCAGAAGGATAGGTGTATATAGGGAAGAGAAAATGACCTGCGGATCTGGGCGAGGCTTGTGTGCACCAGCCTTTGGGGAAATACCATTCAGTGTGACATCATCCCTGCCTCCCTCAGTCATGTGACCCTCTCTCAGGGCTGTGATGCGAGCGGGAGAACCAGGCTCCCCCCCCGCGACTCACTCTGAAGCTGAGCTGAGGTCAGTCATCTGCCTCTCCCCGCAGATCTGGCAGCCTTCCGGCACTTAAATCTGCCAACATTACATTTATATGACAGACGCTTTTATCTAAAGCGACGCACAGGAAGTGCACAGGTGATTAAAACAGTTAAACAACAGATGAGATGATGTGGAATTCCTATAGAGCAGCAGTCAGCTCAGTCATGTAGAGGTAATGCACGGACTGGACTGTACGCACACGCCAGCTAAACCTGAGCGTTAGAAAAGGACAGGCGAGTCAACAAGCAGAATCACTGCAATGAGAGACAAATGCTACAAAGCAGGGACAAGGATAGACTGTCGTTCTGGCAACCCCGAGCCCCGATGGTAGCGAGTTGCCCTTGACAGAGCCAATCTGGCACCCATGGCCCACTTCAATAGTTCACTCTCAATCCTGACCTGCCAGAGATCGGCAAACCAGATACTCTAGTCTGGCAACCCAGGCCCACCTCAGAAGTGCTCAGGACTCTCTGTCCGGCCTGGGCTAGTGAGATGCTGAATTCCTGGCGAAATCTGGCGACCCATCCCCAGTGACTCGTGAATTGATAAAACTATTTTTTTTTAAATTAGCATTCGGAATTTCAAATACATTTATAATCTTCAGCAACACTGATTGTGTAAAAAAAGAAAGCAAAGATCTAAAGCCAGATTTAAATGCCTGAGACTTAAGGACAGCACTGTAACTGTGCCAGACGCCTGCAGCTGACAGGGGCCGTCACACAGCAGCTCACTGTGGCCCCGGGGCCCTTCCGTATCTCAGCTCATTCAGGCCTGTTAGCAGTAATTACTCTTAATTAGCGGACATGAGGCAAAGGCAGATTTTATCACTCCCAGTGAGCCGAGCCGGTTTTACGACGCCCGCTCCTGCGTCAGGCTCACGAGAGACTCACAGATTTCCCCTCGATGTTGTTGAAGGTACATCATCAGTTCTTCAGCAGAGAGAACAAAAAAAGGTAATTTATTTTTGTCAGCGGGGCCACTGATGCTCATTTCTGCAGAGTAATTAGATTAGATCTGGATCCCGTTTCTGCCGGTACTTGTTCAATCTAATCCCCTGAGCTGGAACGAGCCCAAAACAAATGTAATATACCCTAATATACCCCTCTCAGCCTAACAATGAATTAAAACAGGCATTCTAGGGCCTGCAGTGCTCAATGCCTTCGTATAAGAAAAGCAAACGACGTCTGAGTTTTGATCTAAAGCTCGGCTAAACTGCTGGGTCTTTATTTTGAGCTCATGAGCTCCAGCGACCTCACCTGCAGCTCCCTGCTCATGCACTGCATTTCTCTCTCTCACACACACACACACACACACACACACACACACACACAGGCACTAATGCCTGCCATTATATTTTAATGATAAGAAAATTACACATGATGACAATATTTCCTTACGTCTGGAAATCCCATTTGGCAGCACAGACCTCTCTTCCTGCACACAATAGTGGCTCCTATTTAAAGCATTCTTGTGTGGGTACAGCGAGCACTTGTGCGAGGTGTGTGTGTGTGAGAGAGAGAGAGAGAGAGCGTGCTGTCAGCGCTCTGCGTCCGGCTGCATCGTTGCAGGGCACTGTATCGTTCTCAGTGATGAAATGCAGTGAGCAGCAGTGCTGGTATTGCTGCGCGGTGCGCTAGGCTAGCACCTGTGACGGGTTTATGGAGTTGCTGTGTCCTGGAGCGCTCGGTCGGCGGAGGGGTGTAGTGTAGCGAGGGGCACTCAGAGGTGAAAGGTTTATGGTGTGTCAGAAGTGTGTTTGTGTTGCTTCCTTGCCCCCATAAACACTGAACATAAACACCACACCGGACCTCACATTAACCCTGACTCTCACACTGACTCTCCCCAGCATTAATGAAGTCCTCCTCGCTCAGGTGTATGTATCGCTCCCTGACAATCACCGGTTTTAGGCTCCACGCTCCAGTCCGTAGGGACATATTTTTAGTTTGTTGTCATCCCCGACTCTACTGTCTTACATGGTTTTAAAAAACAGCGCCCATTCATTTCTTGTGCGAGTGTTATTTTACCTCGTGTTCAGTGTTCTTTTCGGCTTCATTTAGTTTTTTTTTTTTTTTTTATTGATGCTCATAGTCAGCAGTGACACGAAATCAAAGAGAGCAAACAAGCTTTGTTATTAACGGCGCGTCTTTACTGAACTGAAAGGACAGGACACGTGCGGGTGAATTCTGCCCACGACATGGACAAGCACCCAGTGACACATATCAGAGCGCTGAAATAAAGTTTCGACAAATTTATCAATTATCTTGTGCTGTTGAAAACCTATCGTGTGGCGACTTGTTTAAAAGAGCTCCCCTGCGGGAGCTCATTTAAACAAGTTGCACATGATAGGTTTTCATCAGCTTTGAATTTGATATCTTACATCATTGAGCAGTACTGTTTGTCTTTAGCTCTCTAAGGGTTAAAGTTCACCCCCTAAGGACTGCACCAGGATGTCCCTCCTACCCTCCCCATCGTCATGGCGACCTTGCCCCTATGGGACAGCCTGCTGGTGGTCTCTACTCGGCCCGTCTGCAGCCGTCCCTTCTGTTCACTTTTTAATGAGCCCAAACCCCCAGCCCCAGCTCTGCTCTCAGCTGTAAAAGCCATCAGGAGATTGGGCCGCACGGGGGAGGGGGGAGGGCTGGCTCGGTGTGCCTTCTCTCCCTGATGTCCTCTCAAAGCCGGGCAATAAAACCGCAATTGAAGTGGTGTTGTCGTCACAAGGATCAGGATGTTTGATGGCGGTCTTCAGAGCTGGGACAGAGTGCGGCTAATTCAATTTCTCTCATTGTAATGCCGGCCCAAGGCTTGCATCGCCGAACACTAACCCACACACTACTTAAAGCACTAGCTGTATTCCCTGCCTCCCGCCCTACTGCGCTGCATAAATTTGTGTTTCCTGTTTAGGTACCGATTAATGCTAACCGATGCTAACAACTTAGCAGTGGCTCCGTACGTTGGCTAAATCTTCCCATCTATGCAAGTAGTAGTTGCTCTGACAGGAAGGCTTGCGGGCTGCTAAATAATTTAGATGACGATTATTAAGATTTATCTTGGCGACATTACCGGTCTGGTGGGCACAGAATTTAAATATGCTGACGCACTATCGCCTACCCTGCTTTGAAAAGCTAACGGAGGCTGCGCATGGACTCATCTGTCCTGTTTCACGCGACATCTGCTCATCCCAGCATGTAAGATCATCAGTTTAGCTTAAAACACTCTCTTCTGTTCTAAGATCCACTTAACGTGCTGCCTTTAGAAATCAGAGGACCTAAAAGAACAAGCAAACACCTTACCATACGTTAATCTAAACTGCGGGATGCTGCTCGGCCTCGTGGGGGACATGGGCCACTGAGAGTTAACTATGTCCCCATGTTCATACTCTTGCGCCCCTCTCTCTGGGATAACTTCAGGGGTGCTTTATAAATGGACCATTCTTGCCCAGAACAGGCCAGAAATGGAGCACTTGCTACCATTTTGCAGTTGGACAAAACAGTTTTATTATTTTGTCTGATCCAGTCCTTTGGTATCAGAATTTTAATGTGCCATAAAACCATGGCTGCATCCCAAGGTGAAAACAGAGACGAGAGAAAAACTGTGTCGTATTTAAAATGTACTTTGGCTGCTGGTACATCGAGTGCCGCCCAATTACTCGGTCATTTTTAGCGTTACACTGCAATTGGCACTTGTTAAAAGTTAAATGTTATATTTGAATGCTGACTCACTTCCCCTCTGAAAAGCTTCTGTGCCTTGAAAGGGCTCCTAATTTATTAAAAATTACAGTACTGGTTTTTCCCATGGCTTTTGATGGGCGTTTCATGGATAAGACCCGTCACAGAGGACAATAAAGACTCCGCCAGCCTGACCTCTAAGGGCATTTTAAAAAGGCCTGTATCACCCCCATCTCTGGCTACCCTCCCACTCTCGCTTACTCATAGGTCACCCCCCTCAGGGAAGTGCTTGATGCCTGCAGGGGTTTCAAAATAAAAGCCCCCTTTTATGCGCCTCCACTGGGTCCAAAGGCCATGTCGGAAATGGCAACGCTCTACTTCAATCAATATGAATGAAGTCGCTCTGTCCTGGTGTGGAGCTGCGCAGGCCTTTGATTTGACTGCCAGCTCCGTAGATGCGTCTCTCTTCCACTCGCCTGATCTGTGACAGACTGGCACGGCTGTTTTGTGAAGACATGTAATGTCTGGCAGAGAAGTGAGGGAATAGGACTCGTGACTTTTGACCATAGACTGTATAAAAAGATGGACGAAGCTACCATGATGTCACCCATTGGTTTAAGCATACCTTAAAGGAAGCCTCGATTTTGGCAATTTGAATTGTGCCATGTTGTCATTTTGAAACCGGATGTGATTTCTATTGGACGGGAGCGTGTATTGAAGATCCGGGGAGGACCGTGGCTCTGGATCTGACTGTATCGGACGAGGACCAGAGGATAGCCATGCCCCTAAAGCATATTCTGGCTTTATCCTTTATTCTAGTCTATATGGGACCATAATTTACAAAAATGAACATCATGATATATCGAAGGAGACTTGAAACTCGCTATAGCTACCATAAAATAATGTGAAAAACCATTATTTAAATGAAAAATCAGGTGGGAAAGTAGGGTCATTTTCTCATAGACTTCTATAGTATTGAACTGCTTTCTGCAACCACCGACATCGCCATCTGCTGGCCATTAAATAGAATGCCATTTTACGGTACTTCCACATGGACTTCATTTTTCAGACCAGGGTCCTGCGTCCATCTTTTTATACAGTCTATGCTTTTGACGAGCTGTTCGGGAGCGTCTCATCTGCAGCCAGAACATCTTTCGGGATTCAGCATGGCTTCAGACAGCCAATAATTTTCATGAAAACTTTGTAATTCTCCATTGTAGTTGTTTTTAAACCTTCATAAGCTGTTTTTACCCTCTGATTTCACCCTGTGGCAGAAATCGCACGTCGGGTCTTCCCCCATGCTTATGGTCAAACGCATTTAACGTTTGCAGTCCCGTTAAGCCCGGAGTGGCAGGGGTACCGCAGTGCTGAGAGGGATCAGGTCCTCTCGAGCAGGGGTTATGTGGGTGTTTTTAGATGGTGGGATTATCCAGCTCTCACAGGAATAAGGATGTGACCATGTGACAGCCATGCAGGAAATATTACAGGAGCAAGCGGGACGGACAACCAAATACGCTCCTCTAATGTACAATATACTTCTCATAACCTAAGTTTGTATTTACTTGCTGACATTGTTTCATTAACGATTTGTTTTTTTAATGTACAGGAGGTCATACGCGCAGGAGTGATTGAGATGGTCAGTCCAGTCCCGTTAGCGTATTAAACCCTGTGCGCTCGCAAACCTGACACAATGACACTAATCACTTCAATCAACAACACCCTACGCAAGACTGACGGCTGATGGGGCCACGTCCGGCCAGTATGGAGCCTGGAGATTCAGAATCAGCCCGAATGTGTGTTCTGGGGCGTCGGCGATGTGAGCAGCATCCCCGTCTTCCTCCTGCTGCTGGTTTCCTGCTGGGCGTGGCCCGTGTGTCGGTCCCTGTGTGGAGCCCCGCTGGGTGTAGCCTGTGATGGGACCTGTGTGGTGGTCTGAAATCGGCCCCCTCATTTCCTCCGATTGAATTTCATTTGGAGTGCAGCGAGTGACCCGACTTCACCTCCCGCACAGAGTCGAGAGTTTGTCAGAAGCTCTGGGGCGACCCAGCCTTATGTCTGTCAGTGCATGATGACATCACTGAGGGGGGAAGACTGTTGTGTGAACAACATACTTTCTGCCCTAATCTGGCTCTGTGAAGTTCAGTGAATAAGACGGTCATATTTTCGCTTGCACGTTTGCCTCAGTAGTGACTGAACACAGATTTGTCTCTTCAGTCAGTGCCCTGGGCATGCTCCTCTCGTATGACTGATGGTAATATTGCTTTCTAACATCGGCTGAGAGTAACAGAGCCCTTTCTCCCATTTCTGAGGCACCAGTAACAGTGGCTCTGCAGCGGTGTTGTGTTTCGTAACTCAACACCAGAGCGGACAGCACCAGCTCCTGTGTGCGGAGAGTCAGGGCTTTCGGGCAAAGACTCTACTGAGGTTAGGAAGAATCTGAGGCCTCACATGGATGATGGATTGGAGCTTTTCGCCGTGTGTAGAGCCGACTCGCACCGACCTCCTGAGGAAAGGATTCACATTTCTAGAAGCTCCACAGTTCTGCCGCTCAAAAGCAAGAAGACGTGCTGGACTTGTGGCGGCCGAGGCTGTGCATGCAATGGGAATCATCTGGAGCCTTGTGGATGAAGGCAGCTGTCCAGGTTCTTACAATATCAGGGGTGTACTCACGCATGCACACACACACACACACACACACACACACACACACACACACACACACACACACGTCCCTCTCCTCAAGCCTCTGTGTACCTCTGACTCATGACCCGGGTGGTCAGCCAATCACGGGAGAGCTCACTCCTCAGTCCTGGCTGCTCTTGTACAGCCGCTACCTCACAGCCAGGCTGCGGTGAGAACGATCGCAGCCATGAATGGGCTCTGCATAGATCAGCAGCGGCTTGCGGACGGTCTCTCGTTTGGGAAAATCGTTCCCAGGGTCCTGCAGCCAGTCTGTTCCCTGTCCTCCCCCATTGAGCGGCAGTGATGGAGATGTGACTTCATCTACTGCCCGCGCGAACATTGACCCCGCCGCTCTTTCATCTGCCGTGACCTTTGACCCCCGCTGGGGTGGTAAAAACACAGAGTGCTGCCATTTTACTGCTGTGAGGGGGAGGGGCGGGGTGGTGGGGGAGGGGCCTGCTCTTTAGAAAGTGACGGTCAGTGTATTGTCAGGTCGGGAGGCTGTCGCTGAAGCTCATTGGCTAAGAGGCTGGCACAGCTCTACACTCAACATTAACCCTTTAAAGAGGAGGGGTTCCCTCAGTTCTCAGACATTTTCCAAACAGCGCATGGTGCAGCTCCATTGCGTTAGTTATTTAACTGTTGCTTTTATACTGGGAGACGTACAGCTGATTAGCATAAGCCAGGTCCTCAGTGGAGACGCTTAGATGTTAGAAGAATCTCTGTCCCAGAGTTCTGACCTGTCCCAGATGCACTCGAGGTGAAGGAGTCATTCATGTGCCCTGTTCCTTCAACCCCCGCACGCTGATAATCACACACACACACTCTCATACACACACGCATGTACACACACACACACACACACACACACGCACGCACACACATACACACACGCACGCACTCTCACACACACACACACACACACACACACACACACACACACACACACACACACACACACACACAGACAAGCATGCGCGCACGCACACGCACACAAACACCCACGCACGCACACAGACACACGCGCACGCACACACACACAAACAGACGCACGCACGCGCACACGCACACACAAGCACACGCGTGCACACAGAAACGCACACATGCACACAAACGCACGCACACACATGCGCGTACATGACCTCACACTTCAACATTAACAGGATACGTCTATTCTTCAGTCATGCTCACGATACAGTTCGACACTGGTTTGTGGTGCAGTTGTTGGGTTGGCGGTCGGTTGCATTTGGAGGGTCGTGACTGTATTCAGCTCAGCCAATGTTCTGGTACCTATACTTCCGTGCTTTTGCCACTAATGCAACACTGGTTGTGTTTCAGAACCGAGCAGAACTGAGACTGAGGCTCACAGAACAGGTCCGACTCACCCCCTTCAGTCTGCACAGGACAGCACTAGGCTAAAGGCTAAATGCCTGGGAGACGGGTGGTGGGGTCTGGGGGAGGGGTGTCGGTGTGGGATGGGACGGGACAGGGGTGGTTTGGCGTTCTGTGGCTCGGGCAGCTGCAGCCACAGATGCACCACAGGCGAGATCATGCATTATTCACTGCACTGCTCTTCCAGCCTTTTAATAGCGCATGAGGTGAGCAAATTATGTCACTGTTACGTAAACCGCTAAAGTGCCCTCATACACAACCAGCCCTCATGTTCTTCTGTGAGGGTAAGTTCAGTCAGGACTGAGCACTATGGGCATCATGTGGCCTTATTAATAATTATTATTCATTATGAATTAAGATCATTATTCTCATCTCTTCCCCCTCTCCTCTCATTCGCTTATTTTATTAGAAACGCTGGTGAAATGTCAGCCACACAGTGAAATAATGAGAGAAGGTAGGTAGAGAATTTAATATTAACGTTTGCTGCTGAAATACTTTGTCCTTCAAAACAGAACTGTGTTTTTATATCAGGTTGGTTATTTTAGTTTTCTGCTCCTGGATTCTGCATCAGGAAAGGACGGGAGGCGATGGATCTTTCCGGAATCCCGTCCTCTCAGTGCAGTTCGGATCCTCCTCCAGTGCCCACAGTGCACTCATACATCTCAGCTCTAATCGGCCCCCGGAGCCGGGAGGGGCCACATCGTTAAAGTAATCAAAGAGCCCGAGGACGGGGTTAATGACCGCGACGGTGCGGGGTCAGGGGTCGGGGGGCTCAGTGCCTGCTCCCGTCGAATCGGAACGGGCGGTGTTATCCCCGGCCCTGATGAGAGCGCTGTATGATCACTCCTCGCTGGGAGTGGTCAGAGGCAGGGCTAAGGCCTGGGAACACAGGGAGAATGTTCCGGAACATGCTATCGCCTGTAACTCTGCTGAGTGACTCCTGTTATCAGCCTGTGCCCAGGTTTGGGTGCTGGTTCTCATGTCTGTGCCCAGGAAAGGAGGCGGGCAGTGCCCACCTGACCTGTGCCCAGGGACTAAAAACACACACCTCCACACACTCCCCACACACTCCCACAAACCTCCACACACCCCACCCTCTCTCGTTTCAGAACAGATGTCTGCCTGAAATCAATACCAGGAGCTGAGTGAGAGTCTGTGTGTGTGTGTGTGAATGCGTGTGTGTGTGTGTGTATGTGTATGCAGTTTTGGTGTCGGGCACATGAGTGTAAGTGTATCTGTGTGTGTGTTTTATGGAGGTGTGTGCACGCGTGTATATGTGTGTGTTTGAAGTCCGTGTTTGTTTGACTCGGCATGTGTGCGTGTGTGAGATTGAGTGAGTGCGTGTGTATGTGTATTTGAGGTCTCATTTTGTGAGTGTGTTTGCTGTGAGTGTTCTGAGTGGGAGTGTGTGCGTGCGCGCGCGCCTGTATGTGTATGTATGATTTACGTTGGTGTGTGTGTTGATGTGTGAATGCATGTTTGAAGTCTCATCTTGTGAGTGTGTGTGTGTTTGTTTGCTGTGTGTGTGAAAGTGTTTGACTGTGTGCCCAAGACTCGGAGCATGTGCTTGTGCGTATGAGCATAAGAAGCTTCATTTTGTATGTGTGTGTGTTTGCCATTTCTGTTCTGAGTGTGTACGAGTGTTTGCGCGTGTATGTACGTGCCAGAGATCAAATGCATTTGTTTAGAAGCGTGTGCACGTTTGCGAGTTAGTACATGTTTGCCTGTTAGCGCATGTTTGCGTGTTAGCTTATGTTTGCGTGTTAGCTCATGTTTGCGTGTTAGCTCATGTCTGCGTGTTAGCTCATGTTTGCATGTTAGTGCATGTTTGCGTGTTAGCTTATGTTTGCGTGTTAGCTCATGTCTGCGTGTTAGCTCATGTCTGCGTGTTAGCTCATGTTTGCATGTTAGCTCATGTTTGCGTGTTAGCTCATGTTTGCGTGTTAGCTCATGTCTGCCTGTTCGCTCATGTCTGCCTGTTCGCTCATGTCTGCGTGTTAGCGCATGTCTGCGTGTTAGCTCATGTCTGCCTGTTCGCCAAGTCTCGTGTTATTGCAGCTCATGCTCATTCTCGATTAGCTCATGTTTGCGTGTTAGCTCATGTCTGCCTGTTCGCTCATGTCTGCGTGTTAGTTCATGTCTGCGCGTTAGCTCATGTTTGCGTGTTACTGCACATGCTGTTTTTAGCCTCAGTGCTGAGTTCGGACTGAAAGGCTCCAGTGAGTCTCTCCACACAGACTCCAGCCGCGGCTGCAGCTCAGAAACAGAACAATCGGTGACGTGGCGTCAGCGCTGATGCGACAGGGCGAACGCCTCTCCCTCACGCACTGACTTCCTGTCCCCCCCCCGCCGCCGACACGAAGAGGAAGAGGGAGCCGCACCACAGGGAGAAGCATCCGGTTTGTTGCTGGCCGAGTCCGTCTCCTCCCGCCCTGCTCAAACTCCACAGGGCAGCGCACACGCCTCAGCGCCGCCCCGGGCTCTGCAGCGGGTACCGGCCCACGCCCGCACATCAAAGACATTCCCTGCTGATGCCTCTGCAGTTTGTTTACAGGCTCCTGCAGCAAGTCAGAGTCCCTGCCCGAGTAAGCCAACACCAGCTCTCCCACGGAGGGCTGTAATATTCTCTCACCGGCGCTCAGGTGGGACAGTCTGTGGGTCCCGGGAAAAGAGACCCCGTGGAGCTGATGGTTCGAGACGGCCTGTGAGGGGCGCTCTCCTGCAGCTGGGCTCTGGGATTGGCTGCTGTAAGGCCCGGGCCTCGTGAGAGCCAATCATGAGAGAGATTGCAGTCTGCAGGTTGGTGTAGGTGATGGGTCAGTGCAGGGTGTGTGTGTCAGTAATAACTGGCCTCAGCTACAGGCCCCTCAGGGATACAGCCGCAGAGGCTCCATCACTCAGTTACCCAGCCCCTCATGTGCAATCAAACTCATCCCACAGCTTTCCACAAGCACACCTTCCAGTGGCTTCTACATGGCATCTACCACCAACACCTCCTCAAGTACACTCAACCAGCACCTCCTCAAGGACTCTCAACCAGCACCTCCTAAAGTACACTCACTAACACCTCCTCAAGGACATACAACCAGCACCTCCTCAAGGACACTCAACCAGCACCTCCTCAAGGACTCTCAACCAGCACCTCCTAAAGTACACTCACTAACACCTCCTCAAGGACTCTCAACCAGCACCTCCTCTAACATCAACCAGCACCTCCTCAAGGACTCTCCTCAAGGACTCTCAACCAGCACCTCCTAAAGTACACTCACTAACATCTCCTCAAGGACATACAACCAGCACCTCCTCAAGGACTCTCAACCAGCACCTCCTCAAGTACACTCACTAACATCTCAAGTACACTCACCAGCACCTCCTCAAGGACACTCAACCAGCACCTCCTCAAGGACTCTCAACCAGCACCTCCTCACAGGACTAACATAAGGACATAACCAGCACCTCCTCAAGGACTCTCAACCAGCACCTCCTCAAGGACACTCAACCAACATCTCCTAAAGTACCTCCCCACCTCCTCAAGGACACTCAACCAGCACCTCCTCAAGGACTCTCAACCAGCACCTCCTAAAGTACACTCACTAACATCTCCTCAAGGACATACAACCAGCACCTCCTCAAGGACACTCAACCAGCACCTCCTAAAGTACACTCACTAACACCTCCTCAAGGACATACAACCAGCACCTCCTCAAGGACACTCAACCAGCCCTCTCTCAAGGACTCTCAACCAGCACCTCCTAAAGTACACTCACTAACATCTCCTCAAGGACACTCAACCAGCACACCTCCTCAAGGACACTCAACCAGCACCTCCTAAAGGACTCTCAACCAGTATCTCCACCACATCCACATCCAGGTGTTACAGGCCAGCTAACAGACCAGGAGGAGGCTCAACCAGCACCTCCCGCCTGAAGGTCGCATACAACCACACATTTCCCTTCCTGCTGGACTTCGTAGCACTTCAACCCGCGCTGTCAGTCAGTGGAATTCCAGTAAATTCCGTTTCCCCCACAGTGCTCCAGTATCGGCTCTGATAAAAAGGCGATGTGATGCTCTTTCCACGGCAGGGCAGAGAGCTTGCTAATGCAAGAGTCGGGGCAGGAGAAACCATGTTGGAGCCAAAAATAAGGCAGAAAAGCAATTTGATTTGGAGCTAAAGCTGAGTGGAGCTCATTAACTCTAGCAAAGCGCTACGAGCAGCAGGCTTTCCTTCGACCAGCTCTTCAGGGTAATTAAATCACTGTGCGGAGGAGTCACGCGCATCCCGGAAATCTCTCCTTGCGCTTATAACATCATGGAGAAGAATAGGAAGCAAGGAAGGTTATTGAAAGGCGGCGTTTAACACATTCGCACTGGCTGCGCTAGCCTGAGGTGGTCCAGAGCAGATTGCGACAGTGCGCAGCAGCGCAGGATTGTGATTTGCAATGCAAAAGAACTCCGAGCCAGATTAACACTGAGCAATGTAAACAAGAATCCTTTTAGCGCAGAGTAGCTGACAGCTAGGCTACGCAAGGTCAAGTTTACTGTTCGGGGATCGTGGTTGACCTTACTCGCGAAATACAACACAGTTCGGCTGTCGAGATTATTGTGCAATTTTTCAAATACCACTGAACCACCCACCATCCAAAACACAAAACAAGAAAGTATCAGTAAGTTAAACAAATATTCAGAAATACCATCACTGCTGGGGACCACTGACACATTTTTATCCCCCAGCCTTTGTGTTTTCATCAACTTCTAACATTATTCTGCACAGTCACAAACACAGGAGCGAAAACCACCTCTTAGTGACCAACAACAGAAGGTCAGCGATTCCAAGCTAATCATGCAAAATGGGCGCAACAGTATCCACCACAAAATAACCCATTAATCATTCTCAAATTATGCAGCAAACAAAACGCGCGCTTGGAATCACGAGCCGGGTCTCATTCTTCTGAAGAACAGAGACATTCTCCAGCGGACAGTGTGGGACGCAGGAGTCGGGTCACCACAGAGACCGTAGTGTTTCCCGTGGGCTTCACTGCGCATTCCCAGCCCCGGCCCTCCCTGTGTATGGCTGCCCTGATGGGGATGGCAGAGATGCCAGCCCTCTGAGGCTCCCCTGTGAGCCTGGCTCTGCACGACACACCAGAGGAGCTGAGCGCGCTCACTGAGTCACTCGTGACTGAGCATCACACGGCCGTTAGCAGCAGCTGAAAAGCCTTAGTCACAGCTGGGGAACAGGACCTGCGCTCGCCCGGCACATGATACTTTCAGCTGTACGGTGTGCAGTCTCATAACTGTCTGATAACTCAGCCTCTCGCCCACTCTGTCCATCCGTCTGTCTCCCTACTCTGTTCACTCATCCACTCTGTCTGTTTGTCTGTCTCTCTCTCTCTCTCTCTCTCTCACTCCCTGTGTCCTGTATACTCTCTGTCACTCTCCTGCTGGACCAGTCTCTCTTTCACAAACTCTCCATTCCTCCGCCTCCCTCTATCTCACACACTGCCAGGGTCTGTCCATCCATCCCTCCCTCCATTTCTCTCTCATACTTGCTCTATCTGTGCAACACTCACTCCCTCCCTCTCTCCCTCACTATCCCTCTCTCTTTGTGTAAATTGGGACTGAAGACTTGCTTTTGACGGATGAAAAGAACACATTTCTGTCAGCTTACAGCTCCAAGGAGCAGAGTTCCTGGCCGGGGGCCAAATCCCCATGGTTACCACCTTACAACTAGTGCCCCCCTTTTCTCCCCCTCACCCCCCCCTTTTCTCATCACAGAATTCCCACTCTGTTTGAGGAGGATGGGAGGGGAAAACGGGACACCGGACAGGCAATGCAGGGACCAGAGACTGTCACAGGAGAGCTCAGCACTCAGTGTTTATCTGAGAGGTGAAGTTCTCAAACTATCCCATTCCGACATTTAAGGTTGTTTCTTCAGACAAGCTGCTCGGAAATGTATCTGTACTGTCTCCATGCTGAAAGGGCAATCAGCACATGATGATGTCCACTCATTCAGGCCCAACAAACAGACGCAATGAACGATTCCTTCAATGACTGCGCTGCAGACACACCAGCATAAGTCCAGTACACTGAGGCTGAAGGAGCTATTTCAGACCTGCCTCCAGTGGGATTACAGGAGGCTTGAAATAAAGCACACCGAGATGTTTACTAACCAAGAGGGCTGCAGCCAGGCCGTCCGTGAATAACTAACGCATCACAAGCGTGAACAATGTGAGCTAAACTCCCAGCGAGCAGCACATAGAAGCTCACGGCACAGCGAGCCTGTATAAACAAGAGCCCCTATGGCCGAGGCTTCCCATAAGGGCGCTTGCCTCAGAACACAGTGAGTTTGTATCAAATCAACAGGGAGGATACGATTCAAGAATAACACGGGTCAGCGCAACACAAGCGGGGACTCTAAACACACCATGAATGATGTACAATAATGCCCTCATTGCAAACACGAGAAGGAAGTCTTCCCGACAAGAGAGAGGTTATTTCGCGCACGCATGCACTTTCAAAAAAGCAAATACACAGCCACACACACACACACACACACACACACGTGCGTACGCCTGCATACACACACTTACTCGCAAGCACGTATCCACTCACAAACGTGCGCACACATAAGTACAAACAAACAAAACAAACATAACTTCAAATATTGAGTTCAAAATGAAAAAAAAAAAAAAATGCCTGCTAGAGAAATACACCAGTGCACGTCAACATACTTCATTGTACAATCTGATTCACTTGATGTCACTTCATTATACGAGTTCAGCGGTTTTTGAAACAACAACTGAATGGAATCTTTAAGTTTCAGAACCCGGAGTAAATAGATTCAAAATACACATTTAAATAAGGCTGCATGTCCGCATAACCAACCAAATCAATCTTCTTTAATATGGAACTTGCGGAAATAACCCCGCAAGCCGACAGTCACCTGAGGAAACAGTCATCCACAGCAACAGCAATAATAACAACAACAATAATAATTATTCTTACCTTTGACTTGAGTTTCATACTCCGCAATTATTTCTTTATCCTTTTTAAACTTCGGTGGATGAGACATGGTGCGTCTCGTTAAAACAGTTGTTTAAGCTTCGTGGCTTGTACGTAGTGGAGATGTTCTGAGCTTAGGTTAAACCTATTAGGCTCGGTGCATCCTACAGGTCCAGCCCAAAGTATTCACAAGTGTGTCGAAAAAACTGTACACAAGATCCTGTTGTTCGCGTTCATCAACAAACTGTATAAATATGACCCCCGAACAGCTTTATTAGACGTGATTATGCGCTAGAAAACATTACATTTCATTTGGCAATCCATTGTCTGCTTCTGAGCGAACTAAAGAGCACTGCAAAATCAATGGAATCGAAGATCACTGCTAAGGTAACGGCTAGCGATTCGTTTAGCGAAACTGATAAAGACAATCTTTTGTCCAACCTTTCGAAAACTTGATAGCCCTCGAAGTAAAATGCAAGCGAGAAGTAAGCTAGATTAAGCGTGCGAAAGCTACGTGTCCTTGGCAGCACGCTGGAAATGGAGAATCGTACGACCGCACTTCTCCGGGCGCAGCTGCGGGCTCCGGCACTTCCCTGCCTCGTTGTTTCCAAACGCAGAGCGTCCGCACAGCAGCTGCTGGAGACTCAGTGAATGGGTGGGATCGAAGGGCCGCTCTGAGCGGAAACGTCGGAACGATTGACAACGACTCTAACCAGTCCAGCCTACGAGGTTTCCAGGGACGCAGTCAATCAGGACTCGTTTCCAATGGATGCGGTGCCAGTTTTATCAGACGAGTGCGGAGCACTTTTTCTTTTCGGCCAGCGAGGGTGTCCCGTCAGAGTCGAAGAGAAGAGAAGCTGATTTTGCCATGTCTAAAATTCTTGCTGATGGGTACGATTCATGTCCTTTTTTCCCCCCACACCAGTTGCTCGTTGAGAATCAGACTTCAAGGAAGTATGTGCCGCATTTCCTCGAAACATTGCCGGGTGAGAGAGGGAAATGAAGGCACAGACGCCAGTGGACCATTTCAGTGAAATCCGTTCGCAGCAGCTACCGCTTTAGCTATCAGCTTGGGGAATTAATCAGTTTACAACGTGCAACAGTGAAATAGCTGGCATGTTATCTCATGTTTATTATCATGCGCATTTTCTATTTGATAACAATTTAAATGTATTATACCCGCACGAATTCATACAGATGGACAACTTTGTGCTAGTTTCCAGTTTAAAAATGTTTTAATTTATAGGACCAGTTAGAAGAGCAGACTACGGATCAGAAAGGAATTACTGGTTTGAGATGTGATCAGAATAGCGATTTGTGAGCAGATGCGTTAAACTGCGCAACTAAGCAGAACTGGCGTTAAGTGTTAGTGTATGGTGCCGGCCAGGTCCCCACAGGCGTAATAAATTAAGATGGACTGTAAAATGAGTAAACAATGGCCGTAATTTAGAGAGGATGAAGGAGAGCATATGCGTGACTAGATCTGAAATTCAAAAAGAGGGCTCACTCTGCGCACTCCCCGCCGCAATCCATAGTTATGAACGGCATCGTTTCTGTGCCAAAAATACCTGCAAGTCTGCGCTATCAGGCAGGAGGCTTAAACTTCATTGAGTGAGATTCTTGTCAAATACCTCCCTCTAGTGGTACATAATGAAATAACATTTGGGAAACTGAAACTTCAGAAAGATTGCAACGAGTCTTGTTACTGTTTGTTCGATTCAGGTTACAAAACTCCATTCCAAACATTTCTTTCCCAGGCGTGAGTTACTTCCACAATGGTAGTAACCATTAGAAAATTGGCAAACGATCGTTTTGAAGAGCAAATACAGTGTAGATTTGCATCTGACAGCACGATTACATTATTTCCTGCTCATCTACACTGAAGCAATCGACAAAGATCAATACACAACGTAATTCGGTAAGTCGCTGACCATGGTTCTGAAGACAACAATTTAAAAAAAATTGTAGGTGGTGAGAATGCGGTAATCACTCAGAACAGCTCATTATAGAAGTATTTAATGAATAGCATGATCAAAATTTATATTTGTTCATAAATTCAATGATATATTGCTCTAATTAGTGTTATATTTTCCTGACAATAAGACTAGCTGAAAGTTTTAAGGACAGGGAGTATTTCTTGGATCGAGGTTCTGGTTGTGTCCTCAGGCCAGTTAGAGGACACAGATCATCCAAAAAACTACCGAAGAAAAATCAGAGGTCCCTCCAACTAAAATCTGAGAACCACCCCAAAGACCACAAAGAGAAAATAAAGGCATTACATTGACTTTTTTGTTTATGCTTTCATCATTGATTAAATAAACCTTTTATAAGACAAGAATTTGATTTCTTTCCATGGTATATTGATCATTGAAACAGAGAAATATTCGTGTCGGGACGGGCAAAATTTTAATTCAATTTTATTTATTTATTTATTTATAGACGGGGCACGTACGTTTCTGGCGCGCTAAGTGGCCAATTACACATGGAGGGACGAGTGACCCAACTGGCCAATCAGAATGTTTTGTTTTTTTTTTTTGTGTGTGCTATTTTAATCAAATAAAGACCATGTGCTTGTTCTTATAAACATAAAATAGTCCCCAACAACCAGCCAGTGAGCTGAGGTGAAAGATAGCCCACTTCAGCAATAAGATTACGAAACATAATTGAGGGCTTGGAGGACCAAGGGTAGAGTAACGTAGCCAGTTGCTAATAGCAACGCCGTGTATTTGCGCGGGGAAGGATCAGAGCCGGCGCCAGTTTCAGCCGGGAGGTGGCACTAGCGCCCTAGTGTTTCTGCGCGAGCGCACCACAGGCGCCACGCGCTGATGTAGTGCTCCGAACACGTGAACAGCTGGTCCATGTAAAATCCAGAACATCTCCCGTTACTTTGGTACTCCATTTAACACTCCAAGGTTTGCTAAGTTCAGTTACCGAGTTGCCTCTGTAACCCTGCTTCTCAATATTGACCCAGTCGCAGGATCAGCGATAAACCACCAGAGCTCGTATATGAGGAGGAGGAAGCGGGGAGCTGGAGGAAGGATTGGAGAATCAGGTGTACCCAATAATTTGCTCCCTGGTAATTTACTCATGAATAATTTAGCTCACTGGAAGAGGCACCATGGAGTAAACCTAGAATTTAGAATAAGAGGTTAGAGTCACCCCTTCTAGTACAATTATCCAGCCCCAACTGGCTAAAACCCACAAGCCTTATACAGCCCAATCAGATTGCTCTTAGATATACACAGCCCAATCAGATCGCTCCCAGGGAATGACCAACTTATCAATCAATTACCAGGATCAACCCCCAAGGCTGCTGGAACAGGGCAAGAGCCAGTGAAGCAGTGAGGCAGGTTGTGACAGAAGTGAGTTGCCTCAGATGGGCCGACCGCTGCAGGGAAAGCGGACCTGAGGGCTGCCGGTTCCTCCGGTCCGGTGAGCTGGCCTCCATGATCAGGGCTTCTGTTTTAGCTGGAGGGCTGTGAACATGAAGGGATTGGAATAAGTCAACTGTGAGATACTTTCCAAAGGTGCTCCACTCTTTTCCAAAATGACTGACTATGTAAGCCATGGCATGTTACGTTTGCAGACATCAGTGTTAGGGACACAGAAAATAGGTGTGTATATATATATATATACCTACAGTGTAAAATGCACGAATCTCATAACTGTGAATTTAATTTGCTCTGGCACAAGATAATACAGAAATTGTGCTTTGGTACAGTGCTGGTATAAATATGTTATATATGTACAACTGCATTCAAATATACGGTATATTAACGTCTATAAACACTTTTCCAAAGCAATTAAAGCCATTGACCATATGCTAATGAGATGCTGAAAACAAAGGGGTAAACACCATGACAGACTCTGTGCTTATGAAGCATTATGAGGCATTATAAGATATTATAAGAGAGCACAAACAACATAGCCGATAGGATAATAAAGACTCATTTTCTTTATGTTATGTTCCCTATCTGAAGGCCGTTCTCGTCCTATCCCACACATTAGCAGTGGCGCAGGTCTGCGTGACAGGATTTAAATGCATGCTTTAAGGTACTTTTCCATACCATGATGACTGCTGTATGACAGATCTGATGCAACATGAGAAGTTTATTTTGAGCATTCTATTTTAAATTTTGTGTATCAGGGGATAGACACATACGGTACTATATTTAATGGGTCAAGCCCTTACAAAGATGTGATGTTGGTCAGTGTGGGAATGTTATGTTGTCCAAGGATAAATCCACATGTGCAAACAGAATGTCAGCACAGGGATTATAATGAGTGATCTCTCTAAACGCCTGAGACGCAGCCCACAGCAGCTGTTTACAGTCTGAGCCTGGAGAAGCACAGCAGTGACGGTGCCCTCTCTCTCCACACAAGTGTTTCCATCCGTTAATCGCCCATTGTTGGTCGTTAACTGGTAATAACATGCAGGAACTGAAGTCGAGCAAATTACAGCCCACTGCAGGGGGAGACAGACCAACCAGCCGCAAATCACCAAAGCAGCCATAACCTCAAGAGATGCTACACCTGTATCGCATCTACGGGGAAAATAATACATACATATACTACACCTGTATCGGGATACTAAATACATATTAATACATATACTACACCTGTATCGCATCTACAGGGACATTAATACATACATATACTACACCTGTATCGCATCTACAGGGACATTAATACATACATATACTACACCTGTATCGCATCTACAGGGACATTAATACATACATATACTACACCTGTATCGCATCTACAGGGACATTAATACATACATATCTACAGGGACATTAATACATACATATACTACATATATCTACACATTAATACATACATATATACACCTGTATACATCTACAGGGACATTAATACATACATATACTACACCTGTATCGATCTACAGGGACATTAATACATACATATACTACACCTGTACATTAACATTAATACATACATATACTACACCTGTATCATATACTACACCTCTACAGGGACATTAATACATACATATACTACACCTGTATCGCATCTACAGGGACATTAATACATACATATACTACACCTATATCGCATCTACAGGGACATTAATACATACATACACTACACCTATATCGCATCTACGGGCACATTAATACATACATATACTACACCTGTATCGCACATTAATACATACATATACTACACCTGTATCGCATCTACAGGGACATTAATACATACATATACTACACCTGTATCGCATCTACAGGGACATTAATACATACATATACTACACCTGTATCGCATCTACAGGGACATTAATACATACATATACTACACCTGTATCGCATCTACGGGGACATTAATACATACATATACTACACCTGTATGGCATCTACGGGGACATTAATGCATACATATACTACACCTGTATCGCATCTACAGGGACATTAATACATACATATACTACACCTGTATCGCATCTACGGGGACATTAATACATACATATACTACACCTGTATCATCTACAGGGACATCTACACCTGGGGACATTAATACATATACACATATACTACACCTGTATCTGCATCTACATATACTACACCTGGGGACATTAATGCATACATATACTACACCTGTATCGCATCTACAGGGACATTAATACATACATATACTACACCTGTATCGCATCTACAGGGATATTAATACATACATATACATATGAAGTGTTTGCTTCCAAAATGCAATAAATCCATTTTATTCATTTTGAGTAAATCAGCTTTTTCTATGTTGGTGCCTATTGCATTTTATAGAAAAACACAAGCTTTTACAGTGAAAAAATACACCTTATAGTATTCATTTCTAAAAATGGATTTTTGCACCACGTATCAGATGCACAAGGCTATCGCTATGTGGTTTTATCTCAATTTTTCTAATAATGGCATTTATTGATATCTTATCTGTATAAATAAGAGGAAGCTGAATAATTGATCAATCATTAACTGATGGAGACGGCCTGGAATTCAGTAAGTCTGCACTTCGCTCCACTCCTTTACGAGTCCCAACTTATTTAGAAAATGTTTTTTTCCCTTTTTTTTTTGCACTGAGCTGTTTATTGCTGGAAAATATTTTTTTTCTCTCTCTCTCTGCTTGTTTTTATGTTCTCTTTCCTTTAACATGTTCCAAATATATAAATAAAATAGGGTCACGTCCGCGCAGTGGTTCACTCTGAAATTCACATTAATATCAGTTACATCCTAATTTATACCAGCAGGAGCATCAGCAGTCACATCTATGGTGACATCGACCGTTATATCACATTCATATCCACACACAGACACACCGGCACCACCAGAGTACAGAATTACCGGGTCTCTCAAATGCACACACAGGTGGCCATGTTGTCAGCTGAGTTTCTGATATCTTTTTGCTCTCCTAACTCAATGGAAGTTACACTAATGTTTTCTCACTGCACACAAATGTCGACTGAATGAAAAGAACATCAAACTACACATCTCCATCATGCTCTATTGAGACGCCACACTTCCCCTGGCTGATCTCAGTTCAGCTGATGGCGGAGAGGACTTTCGGAGAGCACCTGAGGCGAATATGTCCTCAGACAGAGAGGCGCAGCTCATGCAGGAATCTGATCTCTGAATGACATCAGGAGGATGATGCAGTTCAGCCCTCATGACAGACACACATGAGATAATGGGCATCATCACACTGCACCAGCACAGGGGAACAAACACGTCCTCAGCACATTCGGACTGTAATTACCCTCGACCGCCCTCCCCTAGACAATGATCTGCTCCTTGTTTATTCTCAGGTCTGGATTTTTCACCTCTGATTATTATACAGCTGTTATACGGCTTAGCATTTTGCTCAAGGCAAATGTGCACTTTCCAGTCTGGGTTAAAGGTCATCTGTGAGCGGCTGTTTTAATATATCAGGGGGCTAAATGAAGGCTGCAGTCTGGTGCTTTTCACCAATTCTGCGCATCAGCAGCCAATTTTCACTATGGCAGCAATGTGAATCAAAGGGCCAGATATTGCAGGCCTTCGCATTAAATGCCCTGTTGTGTTTTCTGTCCTTAAACTGGCTGATTAAATGCCCGTTCAGCACATATTTTCTCTGGACTGTGTGTGTTGTGTGGGAGTGTATATGCTCAGTATGTAGGAGGCATGTGCCTGTATGAGAGCGCGGTGAGTGAGGGAACATGCTCAGTAAGATTACAGTACAGTTTGCCTCCAGGCTTCCTGCTCAAGCTTATCTCAGTCACATAGCAGAGCTACAGACTACAAGGGCCAGCCACAGGCTATATTAGACATGGGAAATGCACTGTTTGGAGGACAAATAATCGCTTTAATTAAGCAGGGGGACATTCAGACGGTGTGGAAACGAGGCAGACGAAAACAAACTGGGGTGGGAGAGGGTAAGAACAGTGAGGTCACATGGTCTCTCAGTGAGAGGGAGCTGAAATCGTAGCAAACTGTTCAATCCTTGAGCCCATGTTCTGAGAGGAGCCCAATCTGGAGCCAGTGAAAAGTGCACAGGATTTCAGAGGTGAATTACTTTGCCTGACGGAGAAGCGTTGAGCTGCACACAGCTCCAGTGCTGGGATACATGGGAGCCTATGGTGACCGTTCTGGGAGTGCACTGTAATCATTATCAATACTTCTTATTAGAATTAACTCCATTGATATCAAAAAAACAACAACTAGCAGCTGTTATTTCAGACATTTTGCACAGTATTGCATAATTCCAGCCTGCCAGCGTGGTTTTTCTAACCTAAAGACTTAAAATTTTTCCCGACCACCAAATGGCACTGGCACCTGCGAGCGATGGACTGCTATCGGAACAGATGGTGCTGAAGAGCAGTTCAGAGGCAAAAGTTCCAGATGATAACAAACAGCTTTAAACTCCAATCACCCTTCACCCAAAACCCCTCCCTGCACCCCCCACCCCAGCACTATCGCCACCGCCGCTGAGCTCAAACTCATTTCCTGAATCACTCAAGCATTCGCTCTCCTCTTCCTGAGCGCGCCACGGCAGCCCTCCCCGACTCATCATATCTACATTTCCATCCCGGCAGTTTGTGCTCAGAGTGTACAGGAAGCGCCTTGGGCGATTACGACACTTCCTGTGGGGTACTCCAATCACAGCTTACAGGAAGTGGCTTTGTTTTAATGTCCATCACAGAAAAAACAAACTGCACATCCTTTGTATTTTTACTGCATTGACAAATTTTTACGCTGTTTTCACTAAATCTTTATTTCCCAGAGATACAAAACATTCAATGCCCATTCATAGAAAATTTTTAAAAAATTAACAATGTATGTAAAACTATACAGACATCGTACTTCCTGTTTGACTGTCAATGACAGTATCGCAGGGCTTTAAATGCACACAAGCCACTGTATGGTCAATGTACTAACTTTTCTTGAGAATAACAGCAGCAATAGACTTCAGCCTATTTAAACAAGTATTTAACAGTTGATCAAAACTCTAATCCACCTAAAAGTGTCAAAACTCTGAGGAAGAACTGTATGCTGTGGTGTCGTTCAAATCAAAGCAACCAGCCTATTATATTTACAACAGAACTTGGCCCTATATTGTTTTTGTGATTTCACCCAGACTATCCCATAATATTACATTAAATATGAACATGGGTGTCTGTGTACAGCCCTATGTAGCTTAATGCAGCTGAACCAACTGCGGTAGCCTATTGATGTGGACTGAGATACCCAGGAGATGGCAGTACAGGTCATATCAGTCCAGCGATATAAAACACACCAACTGCCTATAGCACTCAATGAGAATCTCCTAATTATCACCCGTGTGTTAGTTTCACAGCACTGCTATTGCACAGGATTGTGTACAGAGCACCAGAACACAGCATCTCGCCCAGAGCAAAGGGGCATCGCAGGTTAGAATTTTAATCAGGCTCCTCAATGGGAACTCGCTCCGGCTGCATGATCGGAACATTATGCAACGCACATCTCGCGTGAGGACGCTCACCGACTGTAATGTAATTCAGGCTGCTGGCATTCCCACCACATTTATCATGAGAACAGCACACACACACACACACACACACACACACACATCCAAACAGCGTGCACACGCATAAAAACACACAGACACAAGCACCCACACACGCAAAGATAGACACACACACACACTCACATACCCCCAAACACACAACTCTACCCTCCACTAAATTTCTGCTGGAAAATGAATGTAAAATTGAGAGCACATCCGAAGTGTTTGCAAGGCTGTAAGGCCCATAAATCCCACACACAGGCAGTAGATAACGCACTCGCATCTGCGCTGGCAGGAAATGAAGCAAATTTGGAGCGAGGATGCTGGGGGATTAAGAGTGAAAGGCTGGATCTCCCTGTTCTGCAAAGCGTTACAAAGGCAGAAGACAAACATTTTAACAACAGCATGCTGATTGCGGAACGATGTGTGCATTTCCAAAAGCACTCTCAAATGTTCATCTGACGCCCTGTGCACTAGTGACAGCTTTTCCTGTGCAGGCACCTGTATGCTGTGAAACAGCTGTGAAGTCACCTTACCCAGAGAAAACAGGCGTTTAAAAATCAGGTAACACACGTGTAGAAACCAACTGATCAACTCCAAAAACTCTAGAGACTTAATTATGATTACATTATTGATCCTGGATTTTTTACAGGAAATTACCCATCAAAGGCTGCTGGCACTCTAATGATGCTCTTCAGCAGTGTTCTTACTCTGCAGTAATGTCCTCATTTTTAGCCTGGTGAAGTTAGGTTAGCATCGTCTGGCCCCTGTTGTACAATAACTGATCTGTACTGAGCAGGCGACCGGCACAAGAGTGCTTATTGAGAGCCTTAGCTGTATTACCTAATTCAGTGCCGAAAGCCGAATGTATCATATATGGCTTATGCTACATGATAGATGACTTCTGATTGGTTATAAGGAGATAAGGGTTGTGTTTCGGTCACTAACTTAATCCCCATGTATTGTTTGTCCTTCTATTTTTGCTCTCCAACTGATGCCATTGTTTATCCCTGCAGATTATATTTTATGATTTATACAGTATTTGGACGTAAATTTGGAGGGTTTTAATTCCTACATGGTTCATTTAATTATAAAAAACCCATCCTATGTCCCTGCACTTTCATTTGAGGGAATCGCCTGTGTGGAGTCTGCAGTCCAATAGCAGCGCGTCGCTGTTTAAATGCATGAGGACCTTGCTATATAAATGTCACTGTATCTTGATTTGATGTACAGGATAGTGAAGTCAAGTGAATTTGCTATAGCGAGGAGCAGAAAGCGTTTCACCATCCTGATCTGTTTAATGTCGCAGAGGAAAACACCATGCAAAGAGATCAGACGCTAAATCGTCCGCAGAGTCCACAGATTTAAGCATAAAAAGTAACAGTTTTTATAAAATGCTATTCACCCCCCAGCAGGGAGGTGGCCAATCACACAGGGACTGAGAAACTTTGAAAAAGCAAGACTAATTTTTCAAGTGCTACAATACAGAATAAAATACATACAGGCCAACTCTTCACTCCTTTAGTACACACTGGCAGGCAGACCACACAGTTCCCAAAGCCAGTGAAAAGATGTTTTTCAGATTGTAAAGTAAAAAAAAATCTAAAACCGCGGTACTTTGCTGTAAAACAGCTAGTCCCAGATGACTGGAGTTGGCGGAAAGCTGGCACACAGAGAAATCATTTCATTCAGTGAATAACCTCACAAGCACATTGAGTTCACGCCATTTTCTCCACATGCTTGTGAAGGTGACCGGTGTCACAGCGGGAGAACTCAAGTCTGCAGAAGAGAGTCTTCCAAAGTGAGAAACACAGGACTCAAGTTCACTTAAAGCTGCACCTTTTGCAACAAATTACATTTACAGTGGACTTAGACATTTTTTTCTTACAGTGTGGAAGAGGTTAATAGGAAAAGGTTATGGATGAAAACTTGCCAAGAGCTGAGGAGCTGGAAGGCAACATCTCCAGTCAAACTCTATTCATTTATTGCACTAAAAGTGCTCGCATTTACTTTATAATCAGGAAATAATATTTTTTCCGCTCTTATGAAATGTATGTGATTTATAATAAGAGTATGCTTCTGTATAAAGTTATTGATTTCAAGTTGAGAGGAAACCAGAGAACAGTCTAATACTGTTAGCCATTTGCATTATTTCAAAAACTTGTCAACACATTTCATTCGTAACCTAATTCATACCTTCATTCTATTTATGGACCTTCAGTACAGTTCTGAGACTTACCTTGTGATGCAGTTCAACAAAAATGATAAGTACCATAGATAAAAATTGCTATGGGGTAGGTTTTAATGCCATAGGGCATGTTGTATCAGTACCAGAAATGTCAGGAAATAAACTGGTAATGACTTTGTTTTAATGCACATCAAATGTCGGGGAGTCCAGCTGTTCTTACCATTTACATTTTTTTCCTTTGATGCTTGCCATGAAGAAATTGTCCATGTTTTCCATGTCCAACTAACCACATATGACACTATTAAAATGGGACAAAATGTTTCAGAAGGCATTTCCATGTCAAAGTAGTCTATATAGGACAAAATAAGAACATGTTATGCATATATTATTTAAGATTTCATGCATTATTATGGCAGATTAATTTATTACATGTGGAGGCATGTTGTGACACATTGTACTAAAAGCATGGCCTGTTTGTGCACTGCTGGATATAACCCTGGTATTTAACCCCTGAGGACTGCTCAGGTCAAAATAACCCAGGTTTGAATTTTTACTGTTTGTTAATTTATAAAATATTTTGATTATTTTTCCCCTTAAAATGGCTTAGGCTAATTTTCTGTGAGGTGTAAACAAACATTTCTCCCTTCTTTACTCATGAATCTCAATAAAGTGAACAGAACTCCAGGGTTAAGGGATGGGAGAGGGTTTGTGATCTCCATCTGAACATGTATGGCTCCAATAAACCAGCTGAAAACAGCTCCATGCTTAGACAGGAATGCCAATTCGCTGACAGATTTTATAAGACAGGTTCTGCATTCTTCTGCATAGCACCATGCTGCTGTGTTTAATGTGGAAGGGTGAGAGTCGCTCAGGTAATGTGGAAGGGTGAGTGTCGCTCAGGTAATGTGGAGGGGTGAGTGTCGCTCAGGTAATGTGGAAGGGTGAGAGTCGCTCAGGTAATGTGGAAGGGTGAGTGTCGCTCAGGTAATGTGGAGGGGTGAGTGTCGCTCAGGTAATGTGGAGGAGTGAGTGTAATCAGGTAATGGAAGGGTGAGTGTCGCTCAATGTGGAAGGGGGATGAGTGTCGCTCAGGTAATGTGGAGGGGTGAGTGTCGCTCAGGTAATGTGGAGGGGTGAGTGTCGCTCAGGTAATGTGGAAGGGTGAGAGTCGCTCAGGTAATGTGGAAGGGTGAGTGTCGCTCAGGTAATGTGGAGGGGTGAGTGTCGCTCAGGTAATGTGGAAGGGTGAGTGTCTCTCAGGTAATGTTGAAGGGTGAGTGTCGCTCAGGTAATGTGGAAGAGTGAGGGTCGCTCAGCTAATGTGGAGGGGTGAGTGTCGCTCAGGTAATGTGGAAGGGTGAGTGTCGCTCAGGTAATGTGGAAGAGTGAGTGTCGCTCAGCTAATGTGGAGGAGTGAGTGTCGCTCAGGTACTGTGGAAGGGTGAGTGTCGCTCAGGTAATGTGGAAGGGTGAGTGTCGCTCAGCTAATGTGGAGGAGTGAGTGTCGCTCAGGTACTGTGGAAGGGTGAGTGTCGCTCAGGTAATGTGGAAGAGTGAGTGTCGCTCAGGTAATGTGGATGAGTGAGTGTCGCTCAGGTACTGTGGAAGGGTGAGTGTCGCTCAGGTAATGTGGAAGGGTGAGTGTCGCTCAGGTAATGTGGATGAGTGAGTGTCGCTCAGGTACTGTGGAAGGGTGAGTGTCGCCCAGGTAATGTGGAAGGGTGAGTGTCGCTCAGGTAATGTGGAAGGGTGAGTGTCGCTCAGGTAATGTGGAAGGGTGAGTGTCGCTCAGGTAATGTGGAAGGGTGAGTGTCGCTCAGGTAATGTGGAGGGGTGAGTGTCGCTCAGGTAATGTGGAAGGAGTGTCGCTCAGGTAATGTGGAAGGGTGAGTGTCGCTCAGGTAATGTGGAAGGGTGAGTGTCGCTCAGGTAATGTGGAAGGGTGAGTGTCGCTCAGGTAATGTGGAAGGGTGAGTGTCGCTCAGGTACTGTGGAAGGGTGAGTGTCGCTCAGGTAATGTGGAAGGGTGAGTGTCGCTCAGGTAATGTGGAAGGGTGAGTGTCGCTCAGGTAATGTGGAAGAGTGAGTGTCGCTCAGGTAATGTGGAAGGGTGAGTGTCGCTCAGGTAATGTGGAAGGGGTGAGTGTCACTCAGGTAATGTGGAAGGGTGAGTGGAGGGTGAGTGTCGCTCAGGTAATGTGGAAGGGTGAGTGTCGCTCAGGTAATGTGGAAGGGTGAGTGTCACTCAGGTAATGTGGAAGGGTGAGTGTCGCTCAGGTAATGTGGAAGGGTGAGTGTCGCTCAGGTAATGTGGAAGGGTGAGTGTCGCTCAGGTAATGTGGAAGGGTGAGTGTCGCTCAGGTAATGTGGAAGGGTGAGTGTCGCTCAGGTAATGTGGAAGGGTGAGTGTCGCTCAGGTAATGTGGAAGGGTGAGTGTCGCTCAGGTAATGTGGAAGGGTGAGTGTCGCTCAGGTAATGTGGAAGGGTGAGTGTCGCTCAGGTAATGTGGAAGGGTGAGTGTCGCTCAGGTAATGTGGAAGGTGAGTGTCTCACAGGTAATGTGGAAAGAAGTGTCGTGGTAATGGGAAGGGTGAGTGTCGCTCAGGTAATGTGGAAGGGGTGAGTGTCGCTCAGGTAATGTGGAAGGGAGTTTCACTCAGGTAATGAGGGGTGTCGCTCAGGTAATGTGGAAGGGTGAGTGTCGCTCAGGTAATGTGGAAGGGTGAGTGTCGGGTAATGTGGAAGGGTGAGTGTCGCTCAGGTAATGTGGAAGGGTGAGTGTCGCTCAGGTAATGTGGAAGGGTGAGTGTCGCTCAGGTAATGTGGAAGGGTGAGTGTCGCTCAGGTAATGTGGAAGGGTGAGTGTCGCTCAGGTAATGTGGAAGGGTGAGTGTCGCTCAGGTAATGTGGAAGGGTGAGTGTCGCTCCAGGTAATGTGGAAGGGTGAGTGTCGCTCAGGTAATGTGGAAGGGTGAGTGTCGCTCAGGTAATGTGGAAGGGTGAGTGTCGCTCAGGTAATGTGGAAGGGTGAGTGTCGCTCAGGTAATGTGGAAGGGGGAGTGTCGCTCAGGTAATGTGGAAGGGTGAGTGTCGCTCAGGTAATGTGGAAGGGTGAGAGTCGCTCAGGTAATGTGGAAGGGTGAGTGTCGCTCAGGTAATGTGGAAGGGTGAGTGTCGCTCAGGTAATGTGGAAGAGTGAGTGTCGCTCAGGTAATGTGGAAGAGTGAGTGTCGCTCAGGTAATGTGGAAGGGTGAGTGTCGCTCAGGTAATGTGGAAGGGTGAGTGTCGCTCAGGTAATGTGGAGGGTGAGTGTCGCTCAGGTAATGTGGAAGGGTGAGTGTCGCTCAGGTAATGTGGAAGGGTGAGTGTCGCTCAGGTAATGTGGAAGGGTGAGTGTCGCTCAGGTACTGTGGAAGGGTGAGTGTCGCTCAGGTAATGTGGAAGGGTGAGTGTCGCTCAGGTAATGTGGAAGGGTGAGTGTCGCTCAGGTAATGTGGAAGGGTGAGTGTCGCTCAGGTAATGTGGAAGAGTGAGTGTCGCTCAGGTAATGTGGAAGGGTGAGTGTCGCTCAGGTAATGTGGAAGGGTGAGTGTCGCTCAGGTAATGTGGAAGGGTGAGTGTCGCTCAGGTAATGTGGAAGGGTGAGTGTCGCTCAGCTAATGTGGAGAGGGGTGAGTGTCGCGCTCAGGTAATGTGGGAGGGGTGAGTGTCGCTCAGGTAATGTGGAAGGGTGAGTGTCGCTCAGGTAATGTGGAAGTGTCGCTCAGGTAATGTGGAAGGGAGAGTGTCGCTCAGGTAATGTGGAGGGGTGAGTGTCGCTCAGGTAATGTGGAAGGGTGAGTGTCGCTCAGGTAATGTGGAAGGGTGAGTGTCGCTCAGGTAATGTGGAAGGGTGAGTGTCGCTCAGGTAATGTGGAAGGGGTGAGTGTCGCTCAGGTAATGTGGAAGGGTGAGTGTCGCTCAGGTAATGTGGAGGGGTGAGTGTCGCTCAGGTAATGTGGAAGGGTGAGTGTCGCTCAGGTAATGTGGAAGGGTGAGTGTCGCTCAGGTAATGTGGAAGGGTGAGTGTCGCTCAGGTAATGTGGAAGGTGAGGTCGCTCAGGTAATTTGGAAGGGTGAGTGTCGCTCAGGTAATGTGGAAGGGTGAGTGTCGCTCAGGTAATGTGGAAGGGGTGAGGTAATGTGGAAGGGTGAGTGTCGCTCAGGTAATGTGGAAGGGTGAGTGTCGCTCAGGTAATGTGGAAGGGTGAGTGTCGCTCAGGTAATGTGGAAGGGTGAGTATCGCTCAGGTAATGTGGAAGGGTGAGTGTCGCTCAGGTAATGTGGAAGGTGAGTGTCGCTCAGGTAATGTGGAAGAGTGAGTGTCGCTCAGGTAATGTGGAAGGGTGAGTGTCGCTCAGGTAATGTGGAAGGATGAGGGTTCAGCTGCTTTGTCTTCATTTGTTGAAGGCGGCTCACGAGACACTGGGCGCCGCGCCGTATGTAAATGCAGTCTGGCTTTATTACGAGTGCCTTCTGGAGGAGAGCTCGTTGTTCTCGGCTGGGGATATTTCCTGGGAACTGAGCTCGGCTCCTTGTACAACATGTTCAGCTCATACTGCAGAACACAGATGAGAAGGTTTCCAGATGAGTTTTGCACTGCTGATTGCCAGAGTATATTGCCATCATATGCAAATTAAATACACGCTAACAGTCAAAACTTTGTTCAAACTTTTGACTTGTATACTACCTGCGCGTACAACTCTACTCACAGCATTGATTGCCTTGCCTCTGCCTGCCATCGCTTTATAAACACTGAGTGGATCTTCAGCCCCCAAATACAGCTGACCTCATGTGACCTCAGCCTTTAACCCAATGACCTTCAGAAACTAATCAGTTCAGCCACCCTCAGTGGGAAGTCACCATGTGTGATGTGGTGAATCAGTAGAAATAGCGCTGACATCTGCGATGGACAGAGTGACGGACGCGTGCGCGGACAGACAACCAGAGAACAATAAGCCTCCTGCCCACTGTGCATGCCGCAGGCATAACTACACAGAAAGGAACAACATAAGATACATTAAAAGCCAGAAGTCTAGAGGGATTAGCTATTCCATCGGTCCCTGGCCAACGTTTAAGTAATTTGTGGTCTGGATTTCACTTCTACACTGTAAATGCAGGATCCTCCCCAGCCTGTCAGCTGCTCTCCTTTAACTCGCAGTAAAATTCAGCTGCTCATTTAAACGGAAAAACCCCAGCAGACTTCTTTTCTTCAAGCCATACCATGTTGCCGTTTGTCATGGAGACAAATCACCCGGAGAGCTCTCGAGCCGTGAGAAAGGACTCGACCATTATAGATTACTTGTGATGTCACCCCGGCGATGATAACAGGGTCCGTTACAGGTGTGATGTTTTTTACTGGGCCTTTTATCTTACTGTACTCACCCAGGGCATCCAATCAGACAGTGAGCTGGTGCAAGTGCTCTTGACTGACTGCACAATCCCATCGAGTATCCAATCCCATAGTGTATCCCTGTAACGGCCGGCGCGGCTCTCGCTGTGGGTTACAGCGTATTACCCAGAAGAGCTCAGTGACTGAGTATACAAGCGCAAGCCTCCATTATAGACGCGTCACACCAATAACCCTGAGGAATTGAACCATAAGAGCCGGCGCTGCCCGAAACCATTGATCTGTGGCATGTTGCTCAACAGAACACTGACGGCTCTGCTGCAAGCTGTAAGTCAGATTTTACCCTTATTTATCGATTTCATCTTGAAAATCAATCATATAGTAGCTTCCCTGAAAGACAGGCAGCCGTGTCTGCACACACTTACAAATCTGCAAGAGCTTGAGAAATAAAACACTTCCATGTGTGCGAGGCATGACTTGTGCATGACTTTAATCAAACCTGACCTGACTCAACAGAAGCAGCGACCGTGAAAGACTCCTGATGCAGTGCGGCCTTTTCACATCTTGAAGCCAGCTGCTGTTCCATCATGGTGCAAGAGCACTGACAAAAGTAACGTGCTCAAGCGATATTTAATTTGGTTTTAAATGAGCACGTCATACTTAACGCACAGCGCTGAGATGGACATGTAGGTAGATAACAGATGTACTGCCCCTCACCTCAGGCCCAGCGGTGAGACACGCCGCACAGACCTCCAGAGAGCAAGAGGTGTTGGAGTGTGATGGAGGAGAAATGGGTTTTCCTTCAGTGCCCATCTGCACCTGGCGTGGGGGCCTGTGTGTCACAGGAGTACATTACAGCTATACTGTGCGTGTGTGAGTGTGTGCGTGTGTGTGTGTATGTGCTCTCCGCTCTTTGTGCTGCTATGTATTACAGTTATCTGGCTGATTCTCGCCCCACAGTGAATTATAATTGATTGGATAAAGCAGGGCCCAGTCCTACCCAGAGAACCGTGGGTCCCAACAGCTAAACACGCCTCACTGTGGCCACACTGGGGTCTGAACCTGCAAACCTCTGTGTCCCAGTCAAGCACCGTCACCACGAGGCAATAAACACACGCCTCCCTCCGCTGGTTAAAAAGACCACAGTTTGGCCTGTGGATTCCTGCCAAATACTGCCCCCCCAGTAAATTATGGGATGGGTGGTTCCTCACTCTTTTTCTGGGGTTCATCCTCTTGAGACAGTTAATCTGTCCCCAGTAAAGTTTCTGAAGTTCAGCTCCATCAAAGCCCATCTAAACTGGGTCAGCTCACACTTGCTGGACCCGTCCCAGCACCAGCACCTCAGAAATCCACTGAACTGGAGAATAATGCGGCTCTTCCTGCTTCCACAGTTCAAAAAGCCGCTTTTCTAGAGAGTTCCATCCATCAGGTTACAGCCCAGCTATGAGGGCATGCTGCGAGCACAGACTCATATTTCGTAATACACACACGCACTTGCATTAATAATTCAGGGTGTGTGGGAAGGACAAAGTGTTTGTGTCAGTAATAATACTGTACTGTATGCATTTCCATTAAAAATACTCCCTGAGCCTTTCACCATTACCTCAGTCAGAATATGAATTGGTAATAATAAAATACGCCAATGAAGTCGCCGGAATTCATGTGTCTCCGTCAGTTACCATGGAGGGTGAACAAGTTCATGAACAACTTGCACAAAGAAAGTCTGCACTAATGCAGAGATGTCACAACTTTGAACATAAAAATCCAGAACATTCCACATCCAGTGAAAGGATAACGACAGTGGTGGGGGTTAGCCGATGAAATAATCACCACCACTCTGAGGAGTTTCAAAAGAAATCGCTCGTAGATTCTGACAGCAAAAAGCAGGATAGACAACCGTCGGGTGATTTCAATAAAAAATTGCATATATTTTTTCATTATGCGGGCAGAAGATGAAAGCTGGGCTGCTTTCGAACACAAATTAAACTGCACCAAGAGACACACCAAACATGCTTATTACAGTGATTGGTAACTGCAGTGAGCGAAATGAAGTGACTTATCTGTGGTTCAAAGGCTGTGCGAGGCAGAGTTACGCAGCACAACCGAGGACAGCTCATTCCACACAGGAGAAGAGACACAAACACAGAGCGCTTCTCTCATGAGAGAGTAACCCTTCGATGCCCTGCTTGTACAAAACCAAACATGACTGCTCCACTCAAGTTTCTGAAGGCCACTCATATTCAATTCAGATATGCTCAAAGTTTTTATCAAATTCTGAGTTAATCACAACATTTTATGGTATGAAATAGCAAAATTAAATGTTGCTTATACATTTCAGCACAAGTTGGATGCATGTGTAGAGCAAAATATAGCAGATTTAAGAGCAAATATTCAGGTATACATGATCAGTTTGAATTCAAATGTTTGCCGAAGATCTTGATTCTAGTAGAATCAGGTGTGTAGCTGCTTAGCTGCAATGAAAGCTGCACCCACACCGGCCCTTTCTGGGTAAGATTGAGGATCGCTGCACCAAGGCAATCGAAAAAGGCAGAAAAATCCACATTTGGGCAGAGGAGTCAATCAGCCTGATAAGGGGGTTTCCGTATGCAGGCGCAAAATGGGTAAGGGCTCATATATAAACACAAGGTTTGGAAGTAAAGGATGAGATTCATACACAGCAGCTGCATGCAAGTCAATTCGAGCGGCAGTTTTTTTTTTAATACTTAGAACAAAAGAAAATTTAAGTGAATGCGCACAGCTTATTACTTGCCTTGTCCATCTGATTTTAACTGGAAATCAAAAAAGTTATTTGAAAGACCTAAAATAATTTTATGGAAGGTGGGCTGTATCATATTTAGTCCTGTCAACCAATTTTGTAAGGGGTGAGTGATGAATTATGCACTTGTATAAGGCAGCATGTGTTTGCAGAGTCATGACGGTCTGGAACAGTGTACATGAGGACTATGTTCCCACAGCTGAAGGACAGCTCCAGGGCTGCTGGACTTCAGACAGTGAGAAAAAGGCACAGAGTCGAGACAGGCTACAGCCGGCTGCCATTATCAAACATTCCCGCGCCATTATAGTGAAATGAATTAAACCATGAATTAAAGTCAAAATCGCATTTACACTGAAGGCACAAGATATTAAAAGTTTAAGATGGAAGAATGAAGCAAAATTAAATAAGCAGAATTAAAGACTCATCTCAGAAACTCAAAGCAGAGAATAAAACCGAGGTCACTTCAGCAATATTTTACCACAGGGTGGAAGAGTTCATTTAAAAGTTTGCTCTGGTCCAAGGGTCTGCCAGAAAAAGCTTAGAGTTGTAACAGATAAATACAGAAAAACAAAGTGAATGAATTTTCATCCAAAGATGTTTTTTACCACCAGATATTATATGAGAGGGCGTTCAGTGTTCTTCAAAAAGAAATGAAACTCAGGCGACATTTTGATTAAATTCACCAAATACTCTCCCGCCAGCCTAGACAGAGACATCTATTTCATTCTTTCCAACAAAGTTTAATTTTACACCATGTTCTCTGCGCCAAGCACAACAAATTCCAGCCCCGAATTACATTCAAAAATTTCATGCATAAAATAATACTAAATAAAACACATTTTTAGAGAATAATAACCCTTATAAAAATGCACCATGCTGTACCATGGTATTTTGGGCCACGGTACGCACTTCATACCGTGGTTAGTACCATGGTAAATGTCCCACGGTACGGTATGGCAAATATACCATGGTACAGCACGGTACAAATCCCAAGATACATGGTAAAGCACGGTACAAATCCCACGGTGTCCTGGAGCAAATTACAGGGTACAACATGGTACAAGTCCCATGGTACAGTTTAGTGGAAGTACCGTGGTAAAAGTCCTGTGGCATAAATCCCATGGTACAAACCAGATGGTACAGCATGGTACCAATCCCATTGTACCATGGGATTTGTACCATGTTGTAACGTGTGATTCGCACCATGACACCGTGGGATTTGTACCGTGCTTTACTATGTATCTTGGGATGTGTACCATGCTGTACCATGGTATATTTGCCATACCGTACCATGGGACATTTACCATGGTACTAACCACAGTACGAAGTGTGTACCGTGGCCCAAAATACCATGGTACAGCATGGTACATTTTTATAAGGGAAGGTTCACCATTTTCAACACCTCCCAAAAAACAAGAGAATATAATAAACCTATTAAATAAAATGCATTTCCCAGCAGTCACTCTCCTACCTCTATACATCACCACCGATACGAGAACAGTCTATTGTTATGCATGTCGATACTTAGCAAACCCACTGCTGTGTTTAGCTAAGTGTGCCAGCCTGAATGAACACACGTCAGGATTGGTAGCGGTAATTAAACTCTTACAGTTTATCAGTGCAGAAGGGACCACATGTTCCATTTTAAACTTTAAACATAATGAAACTTGATTGCACTGTGTATTTCCTGCAGTGTGCCAGCCTTCAGACAGACAGATTTCTATCACGAGGAATGAGACAGATGAAACGTCTGCCACCTAGAAGCTGATGGAGAGCTGGTCTCATCGGGGCGTTTCGATATCAGAACATCTTCTCTTCATGCGCTAAAGTCGCCACGCTCTCCAGGCACAAGCGCTGAGTGCCAGACGGCCATTGTACACCCACAGCACCGGCAATGAGCCAGGAATGCACAGCGAATAACTGTGCCCACTTAACTCCCACTTTTTATTTCTCCATCAGGTGCGAGACCATTCCATACAGACACAGCACGAGTTTGTAACACTTCAGTAATCTCAGCATGTGAAGGCCACCGCGCCTTGATTATAAAAAATTTTGCATCGTCAACGTTCAAACTTCATCAGCATGTCTAAAGCCCTGTGATTCTTTTCTACTGGCTTCAACATTATTTCATTAAACAGTGGTGAGTAAAGTCAACGAAGTAAAGACCATTGTTTTCTACACGGATGATGTAGTGATGAAGCCTCAAGAGCGTTCAAAAGCCATACACTGCGACAGGCTCCTTTTCAGCATGAGACTGTGCTTTATTCTGCCAATTCTGTTACCATAGCAACCAAAAATTGATCGACGTTGTGACCTAACCATAGCGTACGCCCAAACCAAATATCAAAGGAATCGGTTGAAATTTGTGACCTGTAGAGCGTCCACAAGAAAATCTATGGACTCGACAGCGGCGGCGGGCACGACAACCATAAATCCCAATTCATCCAGGGGCTACAAATATAATATAAGCCGTGGAGAGGATAGTCTTCCTGAATGAGCTATAGCTTTCAGCATCGCTCCACACACAGTGACTGGCTCCACAGAGTAAAAGCTGAGAGCCGATTGGACCTTCATGAGTCAGAAACACCTGGTCAAATTCGGGCAGAGATTAATCGCTCAGCCAACCTAAGCTGGAGCATCCGATCCCAAATCACTGCGGCCCAGTTTCGCCACCGGAACAAAGTTAAACTGAATCACTTCCACAGTAATCCTTAATCAGTTAAAATAAAACAAACACAAATTTGGGCCGTATGAATCACAATGAGCCTTTGGGTTTTTATCACATTTAATGAACTGGATTAAAACACAAGCTGTAATCTTCTTTGACTCTAGATTGTGATCAGGCAGAGGACTGGGGCAAATTAATCATATTCTTTAGGAAGCGAAGCCCCCCCAGACTTTGGGCAAAGAGGCAGGTTAGTCATTAATGATTTTTAACCCTCTTATTACGTTTGGGGTCAGTTTGACCTGATTCGGTGTTCAACGTCTCTGAAAACATGACTGACGTACTTTTTCAGCCAGATTTTTCCCCCTGACTTCATAGTAAAAACACGAACTTTTTTAATGTCCCGCACACAAGCTGTAAGCATCGATGTTGCTCAGGTCTTTTTGACCCAAGGAACTATTATAATATAAAACCATCATTTTGGTTTAGTTTTTGTAGTGTTGCCTAAGACTGCGGGCTTTTTCAAATTAATTTCTCATTCATTTTGCTATAATTATGTAAAGTGGATGCTTGATGTATAAGGGCAGGACGGGGGAGACGTGTTTTACTCACTTGGTGATTAAAATGGTCAGTAGAAAGGCCAAAATGAGCTGAGAGGAGATGGGGTGACACTTTTAGTCACAAATATCTTACTGTATGTAGTGTTAATAAATCCAAAGTTTTACCAGGAACAAATATTATGACCGTCGTCCAAAAGAAGCAGACCAGATGTTCGTATTCAAAAACAGGAAGGTATTCATTACATGAGCCAGCTAGGAAACAAAATCCCCCAAAAAATGTTAATTGAAACACTGTTTAGCCTATAGCATTACATTTGCATATATTCAAATTTGTGTGTAAAATAAGTTTTGACTTCTGATTGGTCGCAAGCAGTTGTGTGCCATGTTTGGCACAGTGGATTGGCTTATTTAAATCCTGAGTGGTCGTGGGGTCTCCCCCTCTTCTCCCCTGTGGACGAGTGGAAAATCCCCAAAGGTAGAGCTGCCAGCGGTCATTAGCACACACATGTGAGGCGGCCTCATACACTGATCTGTGTGTCTCTCACTGTATCCAGAAGCACAAATCTATCTGTTTCTCACAGCGGGGGTCAAACTGACCTCAAACCAAAAATGGTTCATTCATTTGAACATAACAGGAGAGTTAAAAACCAATCTGTGAAAGGAAGAGGAAATGGCAGAGCTCCAGACGCAACACCCAGATGCATTGTGGGATGGGTGGCTCTCGTGTGAACAATTCCACTGTCTCCATCACCATGCCCACCAGCTGGCCTGAAGAAGCCAATGAAAGCCCTGATCCAAAGCGCTGTCTCCTTATTTACACTCATATGGGGCAGGAGGGAGGCGGATGTGGGCGATATGGGCTCCATAAACATCCCTTTCCTCGGCCCTCGGCCCTCAGCCAGGCGTCCTCTCCGCTCCTGAGCGCTGACACAGGATACGCCCTGAGTATCCCAGCACACGCAGCACAATGGGACCTGAGGATGTTTTTTGGGGGGTGCATCTTAGAATGGGAGATGCAGTCAGGGCTGCACTGTGAGATGTAGGCCCACCTCCCACTGTTTGTACAAACAAACCAGCATATCTGTCTGTCTGTCTGTCTGTCGATGGAAGACAATGCGCAACTATAGTAGGAGGAAAGCACGATCTTGTGTTCAATTTCAGTGACAGTCCGGTAACCTGCAACTGCATGGGTGTAGCGCATCCCCCCCCGAAAAATCTGACCTCTAGCCAGTCACTAAAACGGGCACATTCTCAGCATTGCCACGGCAACCAAATCGATAAGTGTCGTGAGCTACCCATACCCTACGCCCAAACGAAATGTCAAAGGAATTCGTTGAAATTTGTGGCCTGTAGAGCAGCCACAAGAAAATCTCTGCGGATGCGGCGGTGGCAGGGAACGCGACAACCATGAATCCATAGTAACGCCCCACTTCATCCCGGAGCTACAACTATCTCCATTATGCATGATTACTCAGGGAAAAGAGATTAAATTTACATCAGAAGATAGATAGACAGAAAGACAGACAGCTTTGGTCACACAGTTGGAAACAGACCTAATGTGCAGACAGACAGACAAGTGTGAGAGCACAGACAGGCAATATAACGCATTGCGTTCTGACGGAGAACGTGTGTAGGAGGGAACAGTGAGTAGATTCATAAGAGCCTGATGAAATATAAAATAACATCTTACTGCTGAACTCAATGATCTTATTAACCTCAAATGAATGAGCCGTCCTTCTCTATCCCATTTCTGTTTGGTTATTAGAGAATCCATAATTAAGTGTTTATTATTCTGATTAACTCTGTGGCCCTGCATAATATTCATATCAAACTCATTTCACTGGACACATACGATCGGAGATTAACTTCTCTGATACAGTGCGGGACTGGGTGCTCACCAGTGCCACATGACTTTTCATTTTCAGTGGTTTCCTTGTGTACTGGTATAAAACCCATCTCTCATTCTTCTATAAAGAAGCCTGACCTCCATTGAACATTATTATCTCGACCGCTAACTCCTCCTGCAGCAAGACTTCACCTGATTACATCTATTTATGCCCCTTTCTGATGAAGACGGCGTAATCAAAAGCAGGTCATGAGCTGATACTCCATCTGCCTGTATACATACGGAGAAGCACCTGTTTTAATGGTCAGGGCATCAACATACGGCTTCATCACCAGCCAAGATAGCATCAGCTGGTGTTGTTTTCACCCTGTGAGAGTGTGTGTGTGTGTGTGTGTGTTTATGTGCTTGTATGTGCCAGTGTGTGTGTATGTGTATCTGGGTGACTCATGGCAAAATATGGTCCTGGGACATGTTGCAGTAGCTCCTACTGAAGCCTTTTTGACTGCTTCACCAGGTGTTTATGTCTGTCTGTCTGTCTGTCTCTGTCTGTGGAGCGATCTTGTCACTGTGACAGCGTAACAACCCTGTAAGACATGGTCATGAAACTTCACAGGCTGAGGTCACAATGAAGGCGTGGTTTGAAGGTGGGTGTGTTTAGAGGAAAGGTACAGGAAGTAGGGTTTCAGGAAGAGCAGCGGTCGTGATCCAATCACGAGATGGTCTTCAGTGAACCGACACCTTCCTACTCGCCAGCTGAAAACAGCAGGTTGTGTGTGGATAGCTTTGACACACTGAGAAACAATAAGAATGAAATGAAATGAAGTATTTAAATTCACTGGGCTTTTCACAAGACTGATTTCAGAGGCTTCAGCCGAGTTGAATTTCAGGGGTCTCCAGTCACCCCAGTCTTGTCGTTTTAGCGCAGCATCTGTCTGCGAGTTTCCATCCCAGCCCCACCAGCCAATGGTAGCGCAGTCTGAGAGCCGTCAGAGGGATGATTGGATTATCGAGGCCAGGCAGCCAACAGCCAATGGGCAACAATCTAGCCTTGTTTTCCTGGCTTATTTCCTCGTCGAGTTCACAGGTATCGTTCACACACACCACTGCAGTCGGCTCCAGGCTACATCACTGAAACCCTGTCTCTCATCCAAGTAAATGGTTATTGTGATGTAAAAACAGAAATGCAATATTTTTTCCCCAAAAGAAAATGTACGTGTGTGATATGCGTTTTTATTTATAGAACGCATAAAATGCGTGTGTTTCTTAGTAATCTAAAAATTAATTAAAGCAGATATTCTTTCCATTCTCGTTTTAAAGAGATAGTATGTGGAAAAGTTACATAAATCCATGAACATAAAATACTTGCAATAGCTGGTCTGGGACAGGCTCAGGGAGGTGAGGAACACACCAGGCACCATTGTTCCGCAGCTCCGAGCGGTTTGTCCAAACACACTCACTGTCTCTCTCTCTCTCTCTCTCTCTCAGCTCTGAGCAGTTTGTCCAAACGCTCTCTCTCTCTCTCTCTCTCTCTCTCTCTCTCAGCTCCGAGCGGTTTGTCCAAACGCGCTCTCTCTCTCTCTCAGCTCTGAGCAGTTTGTCCAAACGCTCTCTCTCTCTCTCTCTCTCTCTCTCTCTCTCTCTCTCTCAGCTCCGAGCGGTTTGTCCAAACACACTCACTGTCTCTCTCTCTCTCTCAGCTCTGAGCAGTTTGTCCAAACGCGCTCTCTCTGTCTCTCTCTCAGCTCTGAGCAGTTTGTCCAAACGCTCTCTCTCTCTCTCTCAGCTCCGAGCGGTTTGTCCAAACGCTCTCTCTCTCTCTCTGTCTCTCTCTCTCTCAGCTCTGAGCAGTTTGTCCAAACGCGCTCTCTCTCTCTCTCTCAGCTCTGAGCAGTTTGTCCAAACGCGCTCTCTGTCTCTCTCTCTCTCTCAGCTCCGAGCGGTTTGTCCAAACGCTCTCTCTCTCTGCAGCAGATAAATTCTCCTTGTTACACTTGATGCCCACACATCACTCTGCTTGCTCCTCCATTTTTCACTCTAACGGGGGCCGGAGATAAACCTGTCTGAAAATGTTTTTCACAACATGGGTACGAGGTCGAGAGGAAAGAAAATCTTGCCCCTGGGGCAGATAATTGTTTGTCATCTCCACACGCTTCAGCGCAGCTCGCTGCCGCCTGAGAAGCACCTGTCGCAGAAGACGCCTTCAAACTTCTCAGCAACACCTCAAATACCTTTCCATCATCATCAGGGCTGTCTGCAAAGCTAACAGGTACACTGAACAATGCGCTTGTTTTCCTAAAGCATGGAGAAATAACAATGCTCAACCTGACACTAACACACCAGCAGTGCGCTAATGCGTCATTTTGTGTTAAATTCCACACTCACCGCCAGCCACATTATTCAGGACTACAGATTCTGTCTGAGGAACAGAGCCATGAAGAAGACCACAAAAGAAAAATGAGTCTGTTTTGCTCACAGAGCTGTTTCTGTTCAGAAGAAGCTGATTCTCCCATGATACTGTTCCTGTGCAGCTTAAGCAGAGGTGCTCACTGATGAGGCAGTTTTTCTCCAACTATTAAAGAATGATTTATACAGGCACACTAAAACCATTCACATACAGTTTTTCCAAAATACTTCTTTATTCAAAAACTAGTGGTGCATGCAGGTGTGTTCAGCAGTAAGATTAGGGCTCATTATTGAGTCCAGAATTTTTGGGAAAGTTCATTCAGGAAGACTGTCCTCTCCATGTATAGGCTGAGATTATTTATATTTATATCCTGCTATTCACATCTCTCACACACGCTCTCTCATCATTTCTCCTGCCGTCATTAAGCTTGATCACCTGCTCACGTCAGGACACTCGGCGTAAGGGGACAGTTAGTTATGAGGAAGCCTACACTGCTGGTAGATAACATTGAGAAGCTCCACCAATCGGAGCTCGACGGGGCAAGTCGTCTCAGAAAAACAGCCAATCAGCTCTGTATCAGATTTTATGAATGGTAAGTCTTTTCTCCATACATTTACCAATGTGAGTGCACCCACAGCATGCCAGGTTATTGCATACTAATTGAAAACTAACTTCTTAATCGACAAAATGCAGCCTATTCACAAAAAGGACATTTTCATAGCAATGTAAAGAAATAATGATCTCATCCGGCAAAGTATTCAAATTAATACACATTAAGTCAACGTTACTGAAGTTCGGAATGGCCTTTTCTCTGAAAGTGTTTATGCCTCGGGCTATAAGAGGGACGTTTACCATCTGCTCACGCTGGTGCGATTATTCGGTCTTATGCCTGTAGAGACCAACACCACGCTTGCATCTTAAACACAAATATGTGACACAGTCAGAGATTTCGCTTGCTTACAGCTCGACTCATTAATCCAACCAGAGATATTAAACACTCAAAGTGACCGGCAGTGTTGGATCAATCACATGTGACTGAAACACTTTCACTCAATATATGCAGCAAAAACTAGAAGCAATTTCAGATGTCAAAGAATTTATCACCACCACATTAGACTATCTACTACAAATAAATAATTTTATCCTCAATATTGGATGGATATTTTTTACTGGAACAATCGTCAGGAATTTTAAAAGTCTGAAGGAAGCCGCACAATTATCTCACCCAGCCTCACCGTGAAACTGCAGTTAAGTCTGTTCAGCTCACATCTCCAAACAGAATCACACTGTGGGTCAGAGTCACACTGCAGGACACAGGACTCATGATCAGAATCAAAGTGACAGTTTCATAAACCGGATGGAACAAGAACAACCGAGGACATACATTGTAGAAAAACTGGAATGGTGGAGACAGGCTGGAAAGATGAAGGAAACAAACGAAGAAAAGAATCACAACACTGAATAAGGGAAACGGAAGGGAATGTGGTCTGGTGAACATGAAGCCATGGAGACGCAAACCAGACAAAGAGTGAAGGGAGAGTGACTGTTCATGCAGGGAACTCCACTGGGAATCAACACTCAGGTGCAGGAGAGAAACCATCAGGCGAGAGGACAAGATAACATCGAGCTGAACTCCGAGTCCGGAGAGGGCGTGTCAGTCTGAAAACCCGGTCCAGACGTGACACGAAGGCAGAAAATGGGTGAGAAACAGGAAGTGTGTGTCCCGGGTACAAACAGAGCGCCGCATCCCTCGGGCGAGGCGAGGGGGGATTACAGGGCAGTTCGGCAGTGCACCAGAGCCCCATTATCACATGAGCACAGGGCGTACAGATCAAACACTCTCTCACAGGAAGCTCCGCAGTGCCCCCGAATGACATTCATGAGGGGCTGTGCATTAGATGCTGTCCCAGCCTAGAGGGACATAATAAAATAAGATTTGTGGGATCGTCCCACAAGCTCAACAACGTTCATATCATTTACAGTGTTTTACAGCCGAAAGCGGTGGAGGGTAGTGTCTGGAGAGAAGGGTTAGGGTAAGGAGGGTAGTGTCCGGAGAGAAGGGTTAGGGTAAGGAGGGTAGTGTCCAGAGAGAAGGGTTAGGGTAAGGAGGGTAGTGTCCGGAGAGAAGGGTTAGGGTAAGGAGGGCAGTGTCCGGAGAGAAGGGTTAGGGTAAGGAGGGCAGTGTTTGGAGAGAAGGGTTAGGGTAAGCAGGGTAGTGTCCGGAGAGAAGGGTTAGGGTAAGGAGGGCAGTGTCCGGAGAGAAGGGTTAGGGTAAGGAGGGCAGTGTCCGGAGAGAAGGGTTAGGGTAAGGAGGGTAGTGTCCGGAGAGAAGGGTTAGGGTAAGGAGGGCAGTGTCCGGAGAGAAGGGTTAGGGTAAGGAGGGCAGTGTCCGGAGAGAAGGGTTAGGGTAAGGAGGGCAGTGTCCGGAGAGAAGGGTTAGGGTAAGGAGGGCAGTGTCCGGAGAGAAGGGTTAGGGTAAGGAGGGCAGTGTCCGGAGAGAAGTGCTCCTGGCCTCTCGTTCTCTGCCCTCTGGCCCTGCTTTAGCCCTTCACCGCAGGGTCTGATGGACTGGAGGCTTGGGGGGGCTGCAAAGGAAATGCATTCACAAGCCCAGTGTTGTTCTCACGTACAAAAACAGGCCACAGTCACGCTAGCGAAAACACAAGAAACTACACACATAAAGCTGCCGTGCGTGGTGTGAGCATGTGCGACTGGAGCCCACAGCTGTGAAGTGTGCGGCACAGCAGACATCACAAATACAACCCCTCGATCTACCTGCTCCAGCGCACTGGGTCTGAATCCGCAGTGAGTGAAGACTGCTTCTCGGATCATTTGTGTACTTTTGCACATTAATCCAGGACAAGTGCTTCTTCACTGTGTTACTGATCCATCTCTACAGCAGTTTGTTCTGTCACGTGCAGATGGAACTTGATGCGCATGCTACGCTCTCAAAGGCTTCTGGGATTTCTGAAGCCTGGGACATGAGTAACACGGATGGCGACACGTTTGAGTTTCATTTGTTCACATTGTGCTCATTTTCCACACACACACACACACACACACACACACACACACACACACACACACACACACACACACACACGTTTCATGTTTCACAACTTCAACAAACCCCATGAAGAAGAGAAAGAAGACTCTCACAGCCTGGATATCACTTAGTATGCAGGCGGAGCAAAAAAAATCCAGGGTATAAACTGAGTAGTAAGTAATGAAGTAAGTAATGCAATTGATGACAAATGTCAAAAAAGACAAGTTATGCAAAGGGACTGAAATATACAATTGAATTAATTTAGGCAAGTGACATAAAATGCAAAAATGACGTAAGTTACACAAATTACAGAAAATGCGCAAATAATGCAAGTTATGCAAATGACAAAAAAATGAGCAAATGATGTCAAATGTGGAAAAGAGGTTAGCTATGCAAGCGACATAAAAAATGCTCAAATGACGTAAGATATGCAAATTACGTAAAATGCCAGACAAATTATGCAAATGACAAAGTGCACAAAGAGTAAGTTAAGCAAATGACCGAGGTAATGCTAGGTAAAGTGCACAAATGACATGAGTTATGCAAGTGATACGCAAGTGTAAATGCACAAATGACCAAGGAATTGAAAATTCAATTAGTCACACAACTGATGCAAATTACCCAAATTACATAAGGTAAGCAAATGACATACGTTACGGAAAAGATGCAAAATGTGCCAATGACGTAAGTTATGCAAATTTCATAAAATGCGCAAATGACCTTAGTTACGTAAGTGAACATTTGCAAATGATGTAAGTTATGCAAGTGACATAAAATGAGCAAATTATATGAGTTCCGAATGTAAAGTAAATAGCGCAAATGAAGTAGGTTAAGTTTAGCTTATGTGGCAGGTTACGCCAATGACGCAAATGGGCAAGAGATAGTTGCGTAAGTGTCACAGAAAGTGCAAGTGACACAAGTTACACGTGATGCAAAACGTCCAAGTCACTTCTGCTAAGCACGGTGTTCAATTCACCATGAGCTGTCACGCAATGAATGTTTGCAACGATTGGGCTGAGAAGAAATCTTATTGAATGGTTAAGTCCTGAAATTCCACTGAACTGTAGAGAACTACTTAATACTTAATGATACAACTCGTAACATGCTAAATATTATATATTATTAATTGCTTAATTCCGTATTGCCTTGGTATTGGCCTGAGGGTCACCATATTGGCCCGAGGCTGCAGGCTGAGGGCTAATACCGCAACCCAAAGGCCAATACCAAGGCAATGCGAAAATAAGCAATTTATAATATTTTTATTAATTCGTTAAGTATGTTGTGCTATCATGACAATATTATGACTATGACTTCTGAAGTACGCGACTTCAAGACTCATTAAAGAGCTAAATGCTAGGTCCGCGACTGTCGTCTGCTTCTTTGAAGAGAGCGAATGCCACAGTTGCCAATGGTTACTTGTGCACGTGCTGAACTCGGCCAATACAGCTTAAGGTTAGCCAATACAGGATATATTGGCAGGCTGTTTTTACTGTATGGAAGCAATAACATACTTAACCAATTAATAAAATGAAGTATTCCGATGAAAATTGTGATGGCCTTCTCTACTTTTCTTCACACATAAGTTGACGTTTCCCTTATCATTTCAGAGTAACCTGCAGCAGGAAATGCAGACCGCTGTTGGGGCATTTGTCTCATCATAAGAGCACGAGTGCAGTAGTCAGTGAGGTTCTTCACCTGTTTGATTTAATAGTAACTGCTGTTTAAAAACCCTGGGTTGATTTGTTTATCAAACTTTCCACATCCGATAAAAATAGCCTTTCTATCAGCGGAACAGCGCGTGCAATGTCATCTTTATCTTTCTGTCATTTATTCAGCACCATGCCAAAAAAGCACTTCACTTTTAATCACAAACCTCCCGCTCCCTGTGCTTTTAAACATAGCAGGGCTGAAAGGGGAAGGTGAGCATCACTGAGCAGCTGAAACGCCAGGGCTGTGGAGAGCTGGGCCGACTGAGGCAGCACGCGCATCTCAAACTGAAATTAAAGCTGCAAGCAGAGCCGAACAGGCCTTCGCACCCTTGTGCTCGCTGGGGGCGGTGCGGAATCCCGAGGATTCGCAACCATGGGACAGGCCTGATAAGATTGCAAAATTTCACGAGTCATTGGGGAGTTTAGTCAAACAAAAATGTAATTGATTAAAAAAAAAATTGGGGGGCCCTATGGAGGCAATGTGCCATGCTCATGTCCAATCAATTGGGATATTAAATCGAAGAGCATTACACTTATAACCACTGCAAAGCTTCATGGGTTTTTGAGCATCCTAAGGCCCTCAAAAATGTGTTCATAAAATTTGGTGAAATGCAGGAAATGGCTCATAACTCACTTCCTGTTGAACAAAAAAATGTGCTTCGCAGGAGCAAAGGCAGTACCCCTCAGCCCGATATATTGACTGATAGGTGAAAGTGACTTAGTGAAGTGAAAGGTGACTCGGGAACGAAACCTCGACGAGGCACGCCTACCTATCAAGGCGAGTCTTGCCAGAGTGAAGTTTCTCGATACTTACATTTTGCCTTTTAACACAAAGCTTTATTGAACGCTTCCAACTTTCCCAACCCACTTACTACAGAGGCTTATCTAACGGTCAATTTCTGAGAGTTAAATGGATCTGCAGTGAAGAGAAAGATTTCGAGGCTGAGGCTATTAAAATGTTCTGACAGCTCAGAGCAAACGGTTAGCCGTCCAAATGGCTTTTCTCTGGAGAAGGTGAAAAAAAAACTGATGTGGAGTGTAATTTACAGCACAGAGTTCTTGACAGGGAAATCTTCTGCACTGCGTACACGCATCACAGCTCCAAAATCAGGGATAATGTTTTTTAAACACTGGCACATACTGTCCGCTGATCCAATCATTCCAACACTCAACAATCCTTCCTTACGGAAGAGAGAGCGGCCAGCGTCATTATCGTGTTCGATCTGATCCTTTACCCAAACAAGCAAAAATGGGGGGATTGCTAAGACGAGCCAGTTCTTCCCCAGTAAAAACCGCAAGGCCTGTGACAATAGCTTTAAGGTCCAATATCATGTCACTAAGTGCACAGGCAATTAGCCATTAAAAGCCATTTCAAAATCTGCTTCTTTGTGACATCATATACTGAAGTGATTGCCCTGAGACGAGGAGGAGGACTGATCACCCTCAGCCAAGCAGTTAGTTAGTTCGTTCATTATACTGAGTGACCCCTGCTCCTAGTGATGTCACAAAAAACAGATTTTGAAATGGTTTTCAGTGGCTTGGTTGCACACCTGGTGACATGACAGGGGCCCTCTAAGATATGCTCATGTAGCAGCAACATCACAGGGCACATTCTATTAGAGATGGGATCACATGCGCATCTACAAATGTCATCTATTTAATATTCTGTCCCAGTAATTTGCAAAAAGAAAAGATTTTTTTGAGGAGAATAGATCCAGATTATTACAGCTATGTCCATAGCTGTGCAGCAGTTCAGGCTGATAATAGTGGCCCGTATGGTAACAAGAACAGCCCGTTCCCAAAGCCTGTCGAACATCAAACATCAGTCCCATCGGAGAGGAGGGAGTCTGCTGCCCCATTGAGCAGATCCATGAATCCAGTTTCCCCCACAGAGAGGAAGAAGAGCTCAGCAGTCACGAGGGCATATTTATGTGAAGGGCTGCCTGCGGACAGCCATCAGACTGCAAGAGAACAGAGAGCTGCGCCATCAGAGAGCTGAGGTATGAGAGAGCTGAGGTATAAGAGAGCTGCGCCATGAGAGAGCTGAGGTATAAGAGAGCTGCGCTATCATAGAGCTGAAGTATGAGAGAGCTGCGCCATCAGAGAGCTGATGTATTAGACAGCTGCGCCATCAGAGAGCTGGGGTATAAGAGCTCTATGGAGGGGGGAAACGGCTCTCCGGTGGAAGAGAAGTGATGCGTTTAACATTAACCCATCCGCGAACAGGCGCCATCCCACAGAGGGGATATCCGACTCATTACAGAGCCGTGAAGCAGTGTTTTTACACACAACAATAAGGGAAGTAGCTGATCCCGCCGAGTGCTGCACTGAAATTATCCACAGTAATGTTTATTTTATTACTGACACGCTGCTGTGCTGAATAGTCTAACACTGTTAAACACCCCCTGGATGTCATTGGATAGTGCATCAACACTCTGCTGCTGTTAAAACATTGACTCAGAGCTTAAAACTGAGCGCCTTCTTCCTGTCAGGTGACAGCAGCACTTCCCTAACACACACGCCACACACCAAACTGTGCTTGGAGGCTATATCTCTCTGTATGACTGCATGTCCACACAATCAAATGTGCTGTCTGCTGTTACCACAAAACACTGCCCTGAGGTGTGCTGCAGATTCTGCTGCTGTTTAACACTGCCTGCTGCTTGCTGCATCACTTTCATCAGCTGCTGTTTTTCCATTGCCTGCACTATTACTGCAACACACAATATATTACACTGTATGAATAACACAGAAGTGCATAGTGTATCACAGTGGAGTGAAATATTGTTCTATAATACTGTGCTGTGGATGCTGCATCATTCTCAGCTGTTGTTAGTAACATTGCTCAGCTGCTGTTTGGACATCGCTTCTGCTGCTGTTAGTAACACTGCCTGGTTTCCAAGAGAAGCACTGCTTCCCAAAGCATCATTCTCAGCTGCTGTTAGTAACATTGCCTGCTGCTGTGCTGTGTGATGGGAACGCTGGGAGGAAGGAAGAACTGTGACAGCATCATTCTCAGCTGCTGTTAGTAACATTGCCTGCAAAAAGAGGGAGAGCTGTGCTGCATCCATCATAGACATTTGAATGCATATCAGGCACTGGCCCGCCCCTCTGTAAGGCAGTTAGCTCCACCTCTGCTAACACTGCCTGCTGCTGTGCTGCATCATTCTCAGCTGCTGTTAGTAACATTGCCTGCTGCTGTGCTGCAACACTGCCTGCTGCTGTGCTGCTGTTAGTGTTAAAAAAACACTGCCTGCTGCTGTGCTGCATCGCTCTCTGCTGCTGTTAGTAACACTGCCTGCTGCTGTGCTGCATCATTCTCAGCTGCTGTTAGTAACATTGCCTGCTGCTGTGCTGCATCGCTCTCTGCTGCTGTTAGTAACACTGCCTGCTGCTGTGCTGCATCATTCTCTGCTGCTGTTAGTAACATTGCCTGCTGCATCGTGCTGCATCAACACTGCCTGCTGCTGTTAGTGCATCACTGCCTGGCCTGCTGCTGTGCTGCATCACTCTCTGCTGCTGTTAGTAACACTGCCTGCTGCTGTGCTGCATCACTCTCTGCTGCTGTTAGTAACACTGCCTGCTGCTGTGCTGCATCGCTCTCTGCTGCTGTTAGTAACACTGCCTGCTGCTGTGCTGCATCGCTCTCTGCTGCTGTTAGTAACACTGCCTGCTGCTGTGCTGCATCGCTTTCTGCTGCTGTTAGTAACACTGCCTGCTGCTGTGCTGCATCGCTCTCTGCTGCTGTTAGTAACACTGCCTGCTGCTGTGCTGCATCGCTCTCTGCTGCTGTTAGTAACACTGCCTGCTGCTGTGCTGCATCATTCTCTGCTGCTGTTAGTAACATTGCCTGCTGCTGTGCTGCATCGCTCTCTGCTGCTGTTGCTGCTTGTGCTGCATCATTCTCTGCTGCTGTTAGTAACACTGCCTGCTGCTGTGCTGCACGCCTTTACTCTGCTGTTGCTGCTTTAGTAACACTGCCTGCTGCTGTGTTGCATCCGCTGCAGTAACACTGCCTGCTGCTGCTGTTAGCTGCTGTTAGTAACACTGCCTGCTGCTGTCTGCATCGCTTCTCTGCTGCTGTTAGTAACACTGCCTGCTGCTGTGCTGCTGCTGCTGTTAGTAACACTGCCTGCTGCTGTGCTGCACCGCACCCGGCTGCTGTTAGTAAAACTGCCTGCTGCTGTGCTGCATCGCTCTCAGCTGCTGTAACACTGCCTGCTAACACTGCTGCTGCTGTGCTGCATCGCTCTCTGCTGCTGTTAGTAACACTGCCTGCTGCTGTGCTGCATCGCTCTCTGCTGCTGTTAGTAACACTGCCTGCTGCTGTGCTGCATCGCTCTCTGCTGCTGTTAGTAACACTGCTGCCTGCTGTTGTGTTGCTGCATCGCCTCTCTGCTGCTGTTAGTAACACTGCCTGCTGCTGTGCTGCATCGCTCTCTGCTGCTGTTAGTAACACTGCCTGCTGCTGTGCTGCATCGCTCTCTGCTGCTGTTAGTAACACTGCCTGCTGCTGTGCTGCATCGCTCTCTGCTGCTGTTACTAACACTGCCTGCAGCTGTGCTGCATCGCTCTGCTGCTGTTAGTAACACTGCCTGCTGCTGTGCTGCATCGCTCTCTGCTGCTGTTAATAACACTGCCTGCTGTTGTGTTGCATCGCTCTCTGCTGCTGTTAGTAACACTGCCTGCTACTGTGCTGCATCGCTCTCTGCTGCTGTTAGTAACACTGCCTGCTGCTGTGCTGCATCGCTCTCAGCTGCTGTTAGTAAAACTGCCTGCTGCTGTGCTGCATCGCTCTCAGCTGCTGTTAGTAACACTGCCTGCTGCTGTGCTGCATCGCTCTCTGCTGCTGTTGGTAACACTGCCTGCTGCTGTGCTGCATCGCTCTCTGCTGCTGTTAGTAACACTGCCTGCTGCTGTGCTGCATCGCTCTCTGCTGCTGTTAGTAACACTGCCTGCTGCTGTGCTACATCACTCTCTGCTGTTAGTAACACTGGCTGTTGCTGTGCTGCATCGCTGTCTGTTGCTGCTAGCAACATCACCTGCTGCAGCATCACTCTTGCCTGCCAATGGCTCCCATCTCACCTCCACACCAGCATCCACCCACCGACTCCGGGAATATTTGGAGCCCGTGGGTGGATCCTAGTGTGGTGAAATATCCTGACACTCCCAGCTCTCTTCTCCACACCTCCAGTAGGCTGCAGGGTGTGTCAAGGCCGAAGCCAAGAAGCTAAACTATTGTCATGTGATACACATTGGTAAATTCTGTATTTATACCTGAATTGGCTAACTGAATTGCCCTGTATGACACAGTGTAAGTTGCTGTCAGTGGATAAGTTGGTTCGTTCCTAACTTCTGCTCATGCCTGATATGATTAATGCAGGAGGGAGGGGCTGGGATAAACCTGCCTGGGGGCCACAGTCGCTGGCACATGGTGTCCCTGGCTGATAAGCCCACAGCTCCATGAGGATCATTCATTATACTGCGCATAATAGGAAATCTAAACAGTGAGAAAATGATGCTGATTCCACAGCACAAACATGGTGTCGCAGGTGAAGTACAGAGAAGAATTTGAGGAGTGAATGACGAGGCACCTTTAGTTTGTGCTGCTCTGGAACAATACATCCCTAATGCTGATGGTCAGACAGTCTGCTATTGGTTAAGACAGTTGTTTAATGGTATAAGACAGTAAATCACTAAAAGGCTAAGTCACCAAGATGTGTGAGTAAACTAGTGCCTGGGATTGCTGTGTCTCTACACCAACACAGTCTCATCTCGACTCATCAAATAGTGATGCTACCTGACCACGCATCGATAAATGATGAAAAAATGAGGCTTTTGGCGTCTTTATTTGATGTTTAGGGTTCGGGTTCAGGTTATGATTTGTTTTAACACTGGCGACAAGTAAGGGCACCTAAAGCCTCCTTTTCCTTCCTGTAGCCAGGCTTGGTCAGGTAGCATCACGATATGACATGTCAGGATGAGACCGAGCTCTCGACTCTCACCTTTGATATTCAATCATTTGCATTTTTCACAAGGAACAAGTCACCTTTAAGGCCCATTCATACCAAACGCGGATTTCCGTGCGGATTATTCGCGCGGATTTTTATAGGAGCTAATTCCATGGACTCTAATGTAAGCTTGCACACCAAGGCGGAATTTCCGTGCGGCAGAAAAAAAATCCGCCCGGACTACAGCTTCTGCGAAAATCTGCCCGCGAAATTGAACTTTTAGCCAATGAAATGATTTGTTTTTATTGATGTGTCAGCATTCAAACCTTTTGATTAGCTAGATAGCTTGTATTCAGTTAATACTGAAATTTAACGAGACATCTTATAGCTATGTGCGCGGTCAGTTTACTTTTTCATATTAGTTAGAGATCTAGCGAATCAGTTTTTTTTTTTTTTCGATTAACGTTTTCACATGTTAATATTTGTGCACCAAAGCTGTGAAGCTGTGCGTCGCTGAGGTGCAAATTATGACGAAGCTTCGTCTGGGTTGGACAAGTCAAGTTTATTGAAACAGCCCCAGGTCCGGACATCAATAAGGAAAACGTTCCTTGGCTACGTCAGTCCAAAAGCAGACTGTGAGGCTAACGTTATGGTTCAGATACATATAAACAATGCCATCGTCGCTGCTGCTGCTATCATGGTTCATTTAAGTTAAATTATAACTCGCGAGTTTGTTTTTCCGCTGTGCGGAATTGGAACACAAGAACGCGAAGTTTCGCACCGAGGTCGGTGTGAATGGTTTAACGCGGAATTTTCGTGCTGCGAATATTCCGCAAATCCGTGCTGCTCTTCCGCTCCGCCTCGGTGTGAATGGGCCTTAAAGCTGCAAATCTGCCCTCATAATGTGCTTTCGACTCTGTTCAGATACTGTTTTCAGATACCTAGGTTTTGTAAGACAGCACGTGGTGCACAGTCCTGGGCTGTGTTTCAGCTGTGTTAAAGCCAAAAAGAACAACGGTCCTGTTCCAAAGGGACTAATCACGCTTCGTGTCATTAGTCATTTATTGCCATTGCCCAGACGATATCCCTGTTCAAAGGGTAATAATAGTTTGAAGTGAAGCAGATGTCACGCAGAGGCACGTACATTCGACAGCAGCTGGGCTGTGAGGGGTTTGGCTGTACCTTCCATTGGCCCAGTATACCCATTACATCTCACACGCAGCCTGACATATAGTGCATAAAGTGTGAAAATCATGACCACAAACTGCAGCTGCCAGGGCAAGGAGTGTCCCAATAAGGCAAGTGCATTCAAATCCTCCAAATACACTGAGTAACTGAGTGGATGGGAGAGGCAGAGAGGAAGACACGAGGCGCTGATGGACAGAAGTTCCTCTCCATCCCTCAGGAGACTCGAACACGACCCACGTTCCGCCATCTGGAGATGCTGACTATCCTTCCAAGCTCCTCCTGCTTCGGGCGAAGAGCTGTCAGCGACTCTGAGACCGCGACTCGGCAGGTTCATTTATCTTACTCAGACTGCTTAAACAGCCTTTTTCCAGCTCCTCTCTTCTGTTTTTCCAACACTGAACCAGCAGGATCAGACTGAGAAAAAGAGCCAATTCTAGAGAAGACTAAAGAGCATGATGGATCCCTGGAGTGCATGAGTACCAGACTCTCCTAATCCTATCAGGGCTCTTCTCCAACTGTTATTGGCTCCTCGGCCTATCAGAGCTCAGCTCTAACCAGTGCTGGCTCTGTAGGCCCCATCACGGCCCTCCTGGCCCCAACGTGGCTCTGGGCGAATCAGCGCTGGCTGCCCTGGTGCGCTGTGTGGTGTACAGGGCGTGAAATTAAAAAGCCAATGATATGAGGGCACTAAGAGAAGCGCAGGAGAAATGGTTCTCTGATGCGCTACGCCTGTATCTCTGGCTGCAGAAATATTCTGGACACATCCATGGAGGATATAAAGATCAGGGGATAATTTTGCACAGACATAATTGCACTTTGCAAAACAGATGCGAATGTTAAAAAGTCACAGCGCCTCCAGTGGCAGCCCTGCAGCAATGACATTTTTCCAAAATGCAAAACCTGACCTCCGCTGCTTACGGCAGAGCTTGATATTTAAGAGCAGAGGGTGGCACGCGCTGTGAGCTGGGGAGCTGCGTCTCGAGTGCCCGGAAGAGGAAGGGCGCCCACCTTTATTCCGCTGCTCTGTGGGGAAGCATCAGTGTTTTCCGCACCAGAGCCTGCAGGGCGCAGTTAGCGGTTAGCGGTAACGAGAGCACATGTTCACACGGTTTCCCTCAGAGGCGACTGCAAGGCCAGGGACGCTGCTGCGTCAGATCTCTTCAGAAAGCACATATGCAGGCTGGATGCTCAGAAACCTCCGCCGCTCTGTGCGCGGACAGGGATACGGGTTTGAAGTTCACTGCCAGTTTGAAAGCCCAATCATTCACATCCTCTCAGTGGTCGGCCATTTCCCCGGGATAGTTAAAGAGGTCTTTGACATACTGCAGTAATCTATAGGAGTCGCCCCTGTGTGCTCGATGAAGAACTTGATAACAGTGAACATGCTAGAGAGTTCACTCGCCCCACACTTTCAGGTTTGGGACCTGCTTCACAGCGAAGCCTTCTGTCCCTGTACTCTAAGAAGAGTAAAAGTGATAAACTGCTTCCTACCAAGGTCATTATTATGAAGGATTGCACTCCACAGGTGGCCATTTAAAATGAAGGAGCAGGAAAGCAGTGCGATTCATCACTCTGAGTCCAAACGCCTCTGGTAAATTCACCCCGGCTGTAAGTGAACCTGGGTAATAAGCAAAAAAGGCAGGTTATGAGAATAAATATGACAATTTCCACCCTCAAACAAAAATGTTCATTCTCTTAATGACTAACAACGAAAATGTCAGTGTTCTGACGCGATGAAGTAACTAAAATACTTTTTCATTTCTCTCTTTTATATTGACTATAATAAAAATCAAACTGAGGCGTTCTTTGTTGAAAGGCGTATTGGCAGTAAATCATAAATTCCATTGCGTTTCAGTTAATTCAAAACCCTTGCCACGGGGAATCTGCAGCCATTTGAAATACCATCACAATCTCTGGCCACAGTCGAGAACAGACTGTACATCTAATGAACTCCTTCGCACCTCCGAGTCTCGGCCGCGCTCGGAGGAAACTGCACTAACGCATGTCCAGAGATAAAGGTAAACCACAGGAGGCTCTGACTTCAGGTTCAAGGTTTTTAAAATCTCTGTTCAATTCAGTTTCCATCTCTTTGTGTAAGAGCCTCCAGCAGTAACCTCAGGACCACAGTCACCAGACTAAATGACTTAAGGTCCCTCCTGCGTAAATCCTGCTCTTTGTAGAATAAGCATTTGTGGCTCTCAGAAATCGATACCGAAGCGCAGCAGAATCAGTGTTGGAGAGAAAGTTATTATCCTGAGTGTTGTTCAGATATATTATTGCAGCTAGAGATACTGTATCACTTCTGAAGGTAAGACATTATCAGTGCAGTCTCATCAGCTGATATCTGCTGTACAGATACCTTCCCTGATATCTGCCACTTTCACGGTCTAGCAGTAATCCACCTGGTCTTGTTTCTCTATTGTCATCAACATTTTTAGCATTTCAGGCAGCAGCGATCACCAGTGCATAGTTCCCTCTACTTCAGGATCACCAGTGGTCCCATATTCTACTTCAGGATCACCAGTGCGTTCCCATTTTTCCCTTTTCATTCAAAGTGCAACCCATAGTTCCCTCTGTATCAAATCACCAGTGCGTCCCATAGTTCCCTCTGCTTCAGGATCACCAGTGCGCCCCCCATAGATCCCTCTACTTCAGGATCACCAGTCTCTCCCATAGTTCCTCTGCTTCAGGATCACCAGTGTGTTCCCATAGTTCCCTCTGCTTCATTCAGATCAGTGAACCCCTACCCACCAGTGCACCCTCTGGATCACCAGTGCGTTCCCATAGTTCCTCTGCTTCAGGATCCACCAGTGAGTTCCATAGTTCCCTCTCTTCAGGATCACCAGTGCGTTCCCATAGTTCCTCTGCTTCAGGATCCCAGTCGTTCCCATAGTTCCCTCTACTTCCCGGATCACCAGTGCGTTCCCATAGTTCCTCCAAGGATCACCAGTGCGGAAATAGTTCCCTCTACTTCAGGATCACCAGTGCAGACATAACTCCTCTACTTCAGGATCACCAGTGCTTCCCATTCATCCATACTTCAGGATCACCAGTGAGAACCCATAGTTCCCAAATTAAGGATCACCAGGCTCTGTTCCCCTATATTGAAGGATCAGCTGGGTCCATGTTCTACTTCAGGATCATTGCTTTCTATTTTCAGTCTTGATTGTTTCATTAGCATTATAAGTTCAGGTGAGACTATTTCATTCTAATGACATATTTTTGGTCTGACACTTTCCCACAAATTCCCTTTGCTTCAGGATTTCAGAAAAGAGCTGAAATTGTGCAGGTGAGAGATCTGACTGTGCGACTCAATCTGCAGCTGTGAAGCAGTGCGGCGATGAAGCAGTGTGGCTTTCCCAAACTCCTGGCCTGTCAGGTCCCTACTTCAGGATCACAGTGTTCCAAGATGGAGGGTTTTAGTGCATTCCCATAGTTCCCGTCTACTTCAGGATCACCAGTGTTTTCAGACCAGTCAAAACAGTAAAACATAGTTCCCTTTTTCAGGATCAGGACTCCATAGTTCCTCTAGTTCAGGATCGCCAGCCCTATCCCATAGACTGCCTCTGGCTGACTGAATGATTGAGTGAAAGAGGAAGTTACACCATTAGTTGGTCGAGTTATTCCGTCATCAGGAGGCTTTTACGGCGAGGCGCAGACAGTCCTTGAATATGCCCTCTCACGGTCTAGCAGTACACTAGGTTTTGACCTGGTCTTGTTTCTCTATTGTCATCAACATTTTTAGCATTTCAAGCAGCAGCGATCACCAGTGCGTTCCCATAGTTCCCTCTACTTCAGGATCACCAGTGCGTTCCCATAGCTCCCTCTACTTCAGGATCACCAGTGCGTTCCCATAGTTCCCTCTGCTTCAGGATCACCAGTGCGTTCCCATAGTTCCCTCTACTTCAGGATCGCCAGTGCGTTCCCATAGTTCCCTCTACTTCAGGATCACCAGTGCGTTCCCATAGTTCCCTCTGCTTCAGGATCACCAGTGCGTTCCCATAGTTCCCTCTACTTCAGGATCACCAGTGCGTTCCCACAGTTCCCTCTACTTCAGGATCACCAGTGCGTTCCCATAGTTCCCTCTACTTCAGGATCACCAGTGCCCATAGTTCCTCTTCAGGATAGTTCCCTCTACTTCAGGATCACCAGTGCGTTCCCATAGTTCCCTCTACTTCAGGATCACCAGTCGTTCCCATAGTTCCCTCTACTTCAGGATCACCAGTGCGTTCCCATAGTTCCTCTACTTCAGGATCACCAGTGCGTTCCCATAGTTCCTCTACTTCAGGATCACCAGTGCGTTCCCATAGTTCCCTCTACTTCAGGATCACCAGTGCGTTCCCATAGTTCCCTCTACTTCAGGATCACCAGTGCGTTCCCATAGTTCCCTCTACTTCAGGATCACCAGTGCGTTCCCATAGTTCCCTCTACTTCAGGATCACCAGTGCGTTCCCATAGTTCCCTCTACTTCAGGATCACCAGTGCGTTCCCATAGTTCCCTACTTCAGGATCACCAGTGCGTTCCCATAGTTCCCTCTACTTCAGGATCACCAGTGCGTTCCCATAGTTCCCTCTACTTCAGGATCACCAGTGCGTTCCCACAGTTCCCTCTACTTCAGGATCACCAGTGCGTTCCCATAGTTCCCTCTACTTCAGGATCACCAGTGCGTTCCCATAGTTCCCTCTACTTCAGGATCACCAGTGCGTTCCCATAGTTCCCTCTACTTCAGGATCACCAGTGCGTTCCCATAGTTCCCTCTGCTTCAGGATCACCAGTGCGTTCCCATAGTTCCCTCTACTTCAGGATCACCAGTGCATTCCCACAGTTCCCTCTACTTCAGGATCACCAGTGCGTTCCCACAGTTCCCTCTACTTCAGGATCACCAGTGCGTTCCCATAGTTCCCTCTACTTCAGGATCACCAGTGCGTTCCCATAGTTCCCTCTACTTCAGGATCACCAGTGCGTTCCCATAGTTCCCTCTGCTTCAGGCTCTTCGGCTTGTTCAAAGCAGCAGGAATGCAGCAGCGCAGCCAGACTCTGTAACCCATCAAGGGTCACACCCACCAACTCAGACACACCCCATAAATGTCAGCACCCACTCCTAATCTCACTCTCATGATTCCCACTCCTCCCGGAAAATCCACACAGAGCGTGATTAGCTGGGTCTGTAACCACGGAAACCTTTGGAGCTGTAGGTCTCGTGTACACGCATGACGATGGTGTGACACTGTGTGCCCAGTAATTACTCAAATGAGTTTCCCACGCACAGACCTCAGGCCAAAAATGTCCCTCCATAATATATGTTTGCATTTCCAGGCCTGAACTGGGAGAGAAGCCTGGCTTGTGTGGTACGATTTATTTATCCATCCGACAGAGCAAGCAAACACTGCCCATCCTATGGGCTCCCAGTTACAGAGCCTATAATACTCATCTCAAGCAATATTCAAGATGAAGCAACAACTTGCAGATAAAAACACCGTTCATGGATGAACATCAGTCCTCTGAATGTATCTGTGCTGCAGATAGAGTTGTTTTGCTTGCAAAAGTACAGCAATATGCAGTATTGTTATTCTGACCAATCAGGTACATTCATATTCTGCGTATATTAATTTTCCAGAAATGCAACAAATTCTACGATTCAGATTTACTGGGAATAATTGTATTTCTATTAGGATAAATTGAGATGACCTGCTGTAACCCCAAAAATGCTATTAACATAAGAGTCACCGCAGATGAGATATTCCGAGATGTTCTGATATTGCAGGTATATAATAAAAGTACATAAATCTGAAGATTTTATTAGCAGTTTTTTTATATCCCTTTGGATTGGTGCAGTTAGTGGACAGTAAACCTCTCCGTCACAAAGGCAAAGGTACCTCCCACTGAGCACTGGACACGGCTGCAGAAAGCCACAGGACATTATGTAACCAGCCCAGCTTCACCACACAGCACAAGGCTGCTGGGACAGAACCACAGAAATGTAGCGCGGCTTTTGCACCAGTTGTTTTTTCAGTCGACTCCAGACATGCCCACATTCCCACTGACTCTCCCTTGCACATCAGACGCTGCTCTGCCCTCCGGTCGCTGGGTGCCTCTGCCTGCTGCAGCACTGCATCGCTCTCTGCTGCTGCGCCGCTTGTTTGCTGCTTGTTAACATCACTCCTCCACCGGAGCGTCCACCTGCCGGCTCTGAATCTCCCCCAGAGGGAGGAGGGGGACATCCTGACGCTCCCAACTCTCTGCCCTCCAGCTCAGGAGGTCACAGGGTGTGTCAGACCCCGTGTAAATAATGAGAGATGAGCTGGTCGTCACCTCAAGCACACAGGACTGCCTCAGTGAAGGACTAAGCTGTCATTTATTTAAAATCCACTCAGTACAGAGTACAGTCACCACACAGCACTGCATTCACTTCCTCATGAACTCCTGAGACCCATTCATCAATATCCATGTCCCACCAGGCTGCCGCCACAAGCATGTCGCCACAGACCAGAACATGGCCGCCTGAGACCAAAACAAATGGATGATCAGGAGAAGCTCTGCTCTGAGCCCATAATTCAAACAGTGATGAAATAAAGCCTGAATGTATTTGCTAATATGGGGCACTAAATCTCAGCTCTGGTTTTCATATGCTCTCTGACAGAAGACAGGAGGCACTTTGACAAACTCCTCTTTCATCTGTCACACCACTGCAGGCTCAACAGCTCACAGAGTAATGAGTAATCCAGCGCTATAACTTAAGCAATCCTTCATCATAAATGCATTCTGTCATTAATTTATCACTCCTGGCTGTTTTACCATTCAGATCAGTTGAAATAAAGTCAGATATATAATTTTAGACTGAAAACAAGCCTGATTCCTCTGATCCAATTAATTAGGATTAATTTCAGTTTCAAATCTTTGCATGTCTAATTCTTTTTAAATCTATCTATATAGTGCTTCACAACAATTGCAGACTGTCAGTATTATTGCTGAACCGCAACTCGATACGAATACAGTGCTCACGCAAAGGAATATATTCAGTGATGAGCTAACGATCACTGAGCAGGATAGACTGAGTGAACAGTGTTAATATTCACAGCATCAGAGCCTGCTTAGAGGCTATGGGATCACAACAATCAAATCAAACATCATACAGAGACGACAGAAAAGATGGGCAGCATGATCCAGCCAGCATTAGTCGGCCACTGTTTCCACAGAAACGCGGCAGCATCTATCTCATTACAGCCTGCAGCCTGGCGGCTCAGATCAGCCGTCCGTTCGACAAGCGCTGACGTTCCACACGGGACAGCCCGAAGGGAACAATGTCAGCTAGAACTGAGGAAGGCCAAATTAATTTGCTGCAGTAAATAATAAATATCTCAAGTGATTACAGTTCAGTGACTTATGCATAATATGCCAAGGCTTGATAGCTGTAGGATTCACCTAATGATCTCACAAACGGGACGACTGAGAGTCTGTGCGTTAGCTTGGATTGCGCTGAATTCCAATCACAGCCATTTCCGCGTCTACGCTGCGACAAAATAAAATGCCAAAGCAGTGATCTTCCAGACCAAAAAGGCTACTTTCATTCATCACAGCTGTTTGGCAGAGGACTGGTGTCGGCTCTTGGCGAGTTCGCTCCTCGCAGGATAAGGAGAATGGAGATTAGGCTGGAGTCTCACTAAAGCACAGCCCTATGAGCTGTATTTACATTCTCTTACATTGAAAAACAGAGACAAACAAAAAGTTGAAAAAGCTCGAGCTTTGCTCTTGTGAAAACTGAACATTCTGAAACACAAAGTATAATGAGAAAAAACTACACCTTTGATTGTGAAAAGCTTCCTTTAATTGCTGCACTGTAAAAGCTGCACCACTTCAGCAATAACCAGACTGCTGGCTGCACATGCTGATCCAGACGTCCACATAATGTATGAGGTCACACTCTGGCCAAGGATTTTTTGGAACTGAGGAAAAATGCATCCACACTGACCAAGTAATTGATGCACATAATCAACCCTCAGTGTGCTAAATACAAATAGTGTTGCTCAATGATGTAAGATATCAAATTCAAAGCTGATGAAAACCTATCATGTGGCGACTTGTTTAGAATCCAAATTCTCTTTAAGGAGCGGGACTTTGTTTATGCAAAGCTACCTTACCCACAGATCCATCATCTGTTTCTTACATCCACACAAGGGACGTTTCATCCCGTTACATGCACTCGCGAGGCAAAAAATATCATGCACTCAAAATCACAACAACAGAAAGCATTTTAATCCAGGAGTCTTTAACCCATTTCTGAGATCACTTCCGTTTGTGGAGCAGAGTCGTGCAAGATGGTCATACCAACCCAACGTCATGAGAAGCCTTTTCAGTTCAACCTGCATATTTACTGAGCAATAACAATTACATGCCGATCAGAGACTGCAAATGTTCCAAACCGAAGATGGGACGCACACACGCACACATGGGACGGACGGACGGTCTGAATCAATACTCCCCCGAGCCACCCTTCAGGGGGCGGAAAACTAAAAACAGAACTTTTGGAGGAGGTATAAACAGTCTGTGGCGAACTGGATCGCTTCCCTACACCCCCCTGATGCCTTTCCTGCAAAGAACAATAGACTCCAGAGTCCCCAAGGAGCCACATTGTTGCTCTGCACTCATAATAACTTTAGCAGATTGTCTCTGTTATTGCTCTCAAGAGCCAGGCCTCGTGCAGCGAGAGGGAAAAATCGGTTACGGAAGTGATGTTAAACGAGTTATGAAAGGGTTTGGGTCAGAGCTCATGGACACACATTAATCCGTCAGGAAAATTCAACGTTGATGTTGCACAGCGTAAAACTCTTCTTCTTCTTATCTTCCAGAAACATGTTCTTTTGGGAGAAGTTTTCAGTCTCATCCTGTCAATGGTGACCAAACTAACGCAACAAAGCCCCCGGTGACTCGATAAGGGAGAAACGTTTTCTCTTTAGTGTGAATGTCACAGCGTAAGGACTAGAGGAATGTAAATAACCCGTCCGCACCCAGGGATGCGCTGGCACAATACACAGACTTCCAGGAATACACTACAGGCCAAAAGTTTGGAAGCAAGTCAAAAAAAAAGATCATAGTTTCATTGGCATACTTTGCAACAAAATAAACGTGATTATTATATAAAGACTCATTTATCAGAATACATTTTTACCCAAATTATCAGCCCCATATTACTAGGCCCATGGTCCTAGTGCCCGCCGGATTTCCATTGGCATCCGGTGGGCTGTAAACCATGATATAAAGTGAATAATGCAAACAGTGATTTGTTTTTTACTTTTTCACTGAAGTTGTGACTCCTGCAAATCTTCTCAACCCAAAAACAAAGCCCTTCCTTTCTTTTGATAACATTTATTCAGCAACAGTCTGGTAACATCAATGTATACAGTACCTAAAGGTAAATAGAGGAAAATGGTACATATCAATGAAATTAAAGTCTAATCATGCAGTAAATACATCCCAAAATTCATAGATTTCATATTGGTTTTTAAGAAAGGCATAGTGAACAGAAACTTGAAGTTGCTTCCAAATTTTTGACCTGTATTGGCCTTGCTTCCAAACTTCTGGCCTGTAGTGTATGAGCCCCACAACTCTGCAAGAGCTGTTAAAATGATGGTAAACACCTTTATTTTGCTCACAAACTGCATAAAAACTCAGCTCTGTCTGTTCCAGCCTATGCCAATGGTCAATGCTCATGTGCAGTTTCAGATTGATTGGCTGACTGAGGAGAAAAATGGGTTCAGATAGTAGTTTTCCTCAGTTTGTATGTATTATGATAATAAGAATGGCCAACTTGTCACATCGTTTACCAACAAACGTGAGAGAAGGGGGCACTGCATAATGCGTGGACCTCAGTACCCTGAGGATCTCCATCAAACACAGCACCAGGCATTATGTTCTGGACACCATCATATCTATGGGACATTAACTCAACACAGCACAAAATAACATTCCCCAACGTAGCATAAGATAACATTTGTGGAATAACCTTAAATAACACAGCCATACAAAATACAGCCCAGCTGGGAAAGAGTTGGATGGTAAAATGCACAAAAAATAGAAAGCAGTTATTTATAAATTGACTTGTATTTCACTGAAGACAGTATGAAGGAAAGATACTAAAAGTTTTGTCTGGTCAACACCATTTCATTATAAATATACTATATTCCTGCCACTCAGCCCCGCATTACATTCCAAATAAAGTTAGGACAGGGGCAATTTAGGACGAATAATGAAGTAACAATTTGAATTATGATGTGCTTTAAAACAGCTGATGTCAGCCAGTGACTGAAATCACAGTTTGGTACAAAAGCATTACACAGGAAAGGCCTGGTCCTTCGGGACCAAAGATGGGTCGAGGATCCCCAGTTTGCCACAGATGTGTGAGAAAATCATTGAAAGATTTAAAACAATGTTGCTCCAAGGAACCCAGGCAGGGATTTGGATATTTAATGCTCTATGATGCATAACATAAAAGATTCAAAGAATATAGAAGAAATTTCTTTGCATTCAGGGTGAGGACACACGCTTGTGATCCGCATCACTCAGATGGAACCGCACCAAGAACAATTATTTATCTACAGGTGATGTAAATCCGCAGGGGCTCAGGATTACTGTGGCAAACCTTTGTCAAGTGCTACAATGAGCGGTACTTAGAACAAATGCCACTTAGAACATCACTGTGCAAAGAGGATGCCTTATGATAAGAGTCCAGAAACGCCACTGACATCTCTGGGCTCAGATGCGTCTGAGATGGACCATCAGAGGAATGGACAGACAAATTAATATTTCAGGCCTCCTTTGGAGGAAATCGATAACGTGCTCAAGTCCAAAGAAGAAGAAACCCGCCAGCGGTCCTGCCCTGGCCCCAACTATGAACATGTGACGCTTTATGAGACAAAACATGAAAAAGAGCAGCTCGCACTGTTGCACACCAGGAGACTTGTTTGAGGAAATAAAAGGACAAACTTACGCCTGAAACACATAATTACTCAGTGTTTTCAGTCCCATAACCTCTATTAAGTGTAGCGAAAAGGACACATTATAAAATGGTGAATACTTTGCTGTCCCAACTTCATTTGAAAATGTTAAGAGAATAAAAATTGAGACGTGTTTATTTTGAGAAATCAATACATTCCTGAGGTGAAACATCAAATGAAATGCTGCTGTAATGTTTTTAACAAAGTGCAGACCAAAGATGATTGAAAAAAAATCACTACTCTCAGTCTTAAAACTTAATTGAACCTGCCACCATGACTTTTACTGATTTGGGGTTATAAAACACAATGATGAGAACATGCAGTCCAGCCCTACGACTCTCATCAGTCTGACATCCACATGGAGACGGCCGCCTGCCAGGCACAGGTACCCTGAGGAATCTAGTGGTTTACATTATTCATTCCTTGTTTGAATTTAACACTCAAAACAAATTCCTGCAATAAACTGTTTGCCCTCAGCTCCAGTGCCAGCACGCATGTGTGTTTATATGATCAGACTGATTCAGCAAGCACCTGCAATGTCAATGGGGAGTGTTTTCACCGATGGTAAAACTAAACGTGCGCATGACCAAACCGTACGAGTCTGGGAGATCGATATGCTCAATTCTGCTGAACTCTGAAATGCCTCCTGCTTCCATGGTAACCAAAGGCCGGCAGGTATTTCATCACAGGCGTAAAATGAGAAATAATTATAGCGTGGTTTACACCATGTACGCGCTGCGGTATCCGAGACGCAGCCCACAGATGATGTGGAAATTGCTTAATTTATAACAGAACTCAGTGGCAGTCTGAGGAGGTTAATAGTACTGTACTGCCATTTTCTCAGCCTGCCGGGAAATAACCGCTCGTCGGCGCACTCCTGCTACATTTAGTTTAGATGTGAGTGCGGCTAAACTGCAGTACAGTCTGCAGACTTCTGTTACAAGGTGAGTAGGATTTTGGAACGAAAAAGTCAGTGTAAGTATGTAAGTAAAGTTTATTTATAAAGCACCTTTCACAGACAAGGTCACAAAGTGCTTCACAGTCATTCGCACAGAGAAAAGAATAAATACAATAAAAAACAATAAAAATAGGGATAGAATAAGAACACAGAAAGATTCAAATGCCAGTAAGTCAAGTTCATGAGTAGAATTAAGGGGCAGCGCCCAGCCTAATCCTTTTCCCCACAACAGCAAATGAGGCAAAAAAGTTAATTTTTGTTAAGTGCGACTAAAAATTTTTTACAAACATACAAACTCCCAGTAGGGAGAAAAATCCTCAAAACAGTGGTGTAAAAAAACTCCCCAGTGGGAAGAAATCTCAGGAGGAACCCGGCTATAGTGGGGAAGTGCCCTGGAATTCAATCATTGTCAATGATCAGTAGTCATCAAGAACTGGATTTTCACTCTAATACAGTTGGCATTTGGTGCCAATCTCACATCTTAACCCTTTGTTGCATGACTCCTTTCCTCTTTGCCTAATAAGGCTGGTGGTTAGGGTTGGTAACATCATTAACCACTATACAGCAAAGGGTCAAAGGGGTTAACTACAGCTAGGGCCCCACTAGAGGCCATCGCAGCAGGACGTGTGTGATTCTGTACTAATGAGCAGGAGCCTGTCGCTGTCACCCACGCGAGCGCTTGCGGTGACACATTCCAGGCAATGACGGCTCTCCATTCTAAAGGTCACACAGCAGGCAGCTCTCAGACCGCCAGCATTCAGAAAGAGCAAACGGAGAGGGACCTAAGAGACCATAGAAGAAGAAACACTAATTCCCTGGTGGGCTGAATCAAAATTTATGTTCAACAGTTATGAATTTCTTACATAGAAATAGTTGGCCAATGAAATAAAATATTGTGATAATTGTCATCGTCTCCTTGTTCGTGCATCGCACCACAGCTGTCTCAGCTTTATGTCACTCCAGGCTTTCCGTACTTAGATAGTTTAGGTAAAAGACAAAAGCTGCATATGCTACTTCTGACTATTCCATGTCTTTTTTTTAGTGTTTATCTCTCAGTAATTGGGTCACTTTGAGTACAATGAAAGCACATTATTTAATAGAATCTATTATTTGTTTCACATTTCAATGATATATTACATATCATGCAACATTCAGCAGTGAATTTATTCTCTGAATACTGCTGATATTACCGACAGTAGATTGACGATAAATGAGCGCACCTGTGGAAAGCGGTACACGTGTTCTAGAGAAACACACACACTTTTCTCCGCCGCGATGAGGACCTGAGGTAACATGCGAGCTGTGGAAAGATGGAGATGTGAACTGAAAGAGGCCTGCAGGAGGGAGGTGGCGGCAGGGTGTAAGTTCACACCGAGCTGATCCTCCACACGGGAGCAGTGCTGACGTCACACACCATATTAACACACGACCCGCCATCTATTACGGACCACAGGAGAACCTCAGGACCCATCAGAACCGGAGCAGGAGGTTTAGAGCAGCTTTCACAGAACCTGTTATTAAAACACTGCACTGTTCACTGATGTAACCCAACCCCTCCATGATATCGAGAGAAAGTATAGCTGAAGATCAGATTAAAACAGGGTCTGTAGGTACAGACAGGCACTTGGCCCACAGCGCACTCACGGGATTTTGTCAGTGACCTGAATAGCTGAAATCAAACTTCACTTCTATCTCAGTTTTTGACAATTTTGAGCAGCCAGAAGGCAACATCTTACATTAAATAATTCATAAAAAATACGACAGTTCCACAACCTGAGCATTTTCACACTGAAAATAGTCTTTTATTTCTGGAAATGTTTCTTATGATGTTATTCATTACCAGAGGGCGTGGTGTTGATTAAGTTCATCCATCATCGGTTCCCCTCATATCACTGTCCTTCTAAGGGCATTTAAAGCCCTTCGGTATCCAATGTGCGTAAACATGTGATGGCAACCACCTCAATTTTAAATTCCTCTCAAAGATCAGTCCTGTTGGGATATACATCACATCGCAGGAGTTCCTGCTCTCGCTCCCACTTCATGGTGACGTTAAAATACCACCAAGATGTGAAACTCGTGCCTTTAAACTAACCATCCGCTTTGACTAAACCAGCAGCTGAGGAAGCTTATTTAAAAATATACAAAAAACCACGCGTCAGGAAAACAAGCTGATCACAGACCGCTAAATTCCCCCGCCAAACATCAGACGCGCACACGCATGGACAGACGGACATATGGACAGGGCCTACATCAACAGTCCCTTGACCTACCCATCAGGTAGCTGGGGCTAAAAAGTCTGCGGTGTCACACACATCCTGATTGGTTCGAGCAGTCAGTGTAAATCAAAGTTCAGCTCTCCAAGGCTTGTCCGTTTCCTCCTGACCGTTACCTACCCTCTCCGCAGGGCTGGCTGCAGCCCGCTTCGACTGGTGGTGCAATGAAAATATCGGGGGGTAGAGACGTTTTGTGGACGGGGGGGAGGATCATGTTTAATTTTGTTGACCGGGGGTGGGGGATCGCGTTTAATTTTTTTTTGAACGGGGGAAGATTGTGATTCATACGCACTCCTTTTAATTGCGCTAAAATATACGTTAGTAAGTCAGGAGGCGCTGGGGGGGCGCGGTAAAAATCTGGGGGGGCATAGCCCACCCCTGCACCCCCTAGATCCGGCCATGCCTCTCCATTTCCCACCACTTACCACACGCAAACACACTTCAGTGTCTCAACATCACTCAGGACAAACACACTCATGGAGTAATTCTAGAGAGTAGAAAGATTATGCTGATGCAAACTGGCTGAAAGTTATTTTACAGGAAGTCTCCTAATTAAAAAAGCTAAACTTGATAAAGGGAGTCGAGACTGCATAATCTCTCTTTCCCTCTCTCTCTCTCTCATCCTCTCTCACTCAGATTTCCTCATTCAATTGTAATTGAGATTCCCGGCACTAGTTGATGCCCAAGCATCGCACCTCAGGAGTAAGGAAGCCTTTCAGTGGCCACGAGAAAATAAATTAGTAATTATAAAGGGAATTTCCGTCTGGGCCAAGGTGGCTTCACTCGTTGCGCTTAACAAAGCATGAGATTAAACAGCCATCATTCGGCCGGCAGGTACACAATGAAAAATTCGCAATATGCCCTCAAGGATTAAATATATGGGGTAGACATTTTCTGGATCATTTGTTATTTAAGAAACATCACCGAGGAATATTTAATTTACAGAAATACAATGCCCTGAGGCTACCATGAAATGTAAGTAATGCCTCAGTCATAACATCTTCAGAAAGAAATCACTCTCGAGCAAATACAAGGCTCCAGAAGGTTCAACATATAAACATGCAGGTTACAAAAGAAAGCAGTTCCCACATCTGACAAAACACAAGATGTTACCTGATTCATGGCCAACCCTGTGACTAAAAAAATCGAAAACGTCCAGCACAAATTGCCAGCGAGTGATTTATGCCGATGTCAGATCGGGGTAATTAAGGTTTGTTGATGAATATTTCAGGAAGACGGTCTGTAGCCTGTGTTTTTCTCTCTGTTTCCATATATTCACAGCAAGACGAATATGGGCCCTCGGGCCTCGCACTCCGCTAGCGGATGGCGGAAATCGCAGCGTCAGTGGCGGACTGCGTAACCTCTCACCCTGTGACGCACCTGTCTCTGAGTGAGCCGTAACTCAAGCTCCATTCAGCTCTTACGCCGACCAATCACACTAGGGCAGGAAATGCATTCTCTTCACACTGAGTGTGTGAAATTAGTTGGTTTCATACAATGAAGACTTGTTCTTTTTGCTCATATCCAATTTTCCTCCGGCCAGGACAAGAAAATTCCTCCTTCAGAATGATAACAGAGGCCCGATGAGCGAAAAGACAGGATGTGAAAACGTAAAATGGAGAAAAGAAGTATCAAAGATGTGAATTTGATGCACATTTTTTGAAGTATTTTGGCTCTTTGCTGCAATTTCGTAACCTTGGAGACATTGCAGATTTCCTCAGTCGCAAGAGATTGAGCAGACCTCAGCTGTAATGTTTAAAGTACTAACAGGCCAAAGCTGCACAACATTAATATTTTCCAGAAAATCGTTATCAACAGAGTTTAATGGTCTTTGTTTCAATAATAAGTGTAATTATGCAACTTAACATCAGTCTTTATTTTCTTACACCCTTATATAAAATAAGAAGTCGTTTATGACTTCTCATTCTCATTGTAGAAAATCAGCTGCTTTGATTGCATTGTCATGACCCCAGTCAGTTGAGATGTTTGCGTGATCACAGTTCTAGTTATAAAAAAAATCTCCCCCCCTAACTTAAACTCAAAAGTACAAAATCAGTCATTGAGTCGCTGGACTCGCCTCAAAAACAACCACCCTCATCCACCCCAAATAAAATGTTCACCTCGTACAGCCTCAGCGAATTCTACATGATGTTAAACAGTAACTGGCCAGTAACACAGCAATGCACATGTTAATTAGTGCGCAGTGCTTACATGAGTACGGTAAAAACAAAGCCAGATGTATCCACCACACACAGTACATGCTCATGCCATAACCGACCAATTGACTGACCTGTAAGTAGGCATCGAAACACCTGCAAACTCTCCAGAGTTAGACAAACTGTCAGGGCGATACATTTTCACTTACAGTTAAAGGTTTTCTTTCAGATTCGATTACCCCATAAAACCTACGGACCCATATAAGTCTGCAAAATACAAGTGCTGCTCTCAAACCTGTGGACCTTCTGGCCTATGTGAAATTCTGGAGTAGATCTCACAGCTATTAATGATCCCACATATGTCATGCTGAATCACAAGGAAATGTGTGAGAAAAGATGCACGAGATCCTGATATTTTCCATTTGATGAAATGCTCTGGCCGTGAGGACATGGTGTGCTGGGTTTAAAGATTTTTCTCAATATATTTGTGATGTATCTTCAGAGAAGCGCTACAGCCAGCCAATACAAAATATGAGTGTGATACTGTCCTGCTATATGAAGAATGTTTTTCTCTGATTTTGGACCCAATTAAGGGTAAACTTTAATGAAAGGTAGAGTTTAAGGGGTTCACCAAAACAAAACCAAAAAAAAAACATTTGATGCTCGGCAAGATTTGAGATAATGACCAGATATTTCAAAGGTTCTTCAGCTAAAGAACACGAGCTTTCTTTCCACATGAGGGCTGAGAGGATGACAGAGATGTTTATTCTGAAATATCTCAGGGACTCAGTGTTCGGAAACAAGCACTCAAAGCTTTCATTTGTCAGTTGTCCCAGGACAGGACTATTAAGAGATAACATTAGATGTCAGTCGAATCGTTAGACATTGGCTGCAGTCCAGCGCGGGATTTGTGGTGATGTGCCATTTTTAGCTACTCTTCCACACTGATGCAGAAATCCAGTGAAAGCTGCAGAACTGGCCCCATCATAAGGATGTTTATAACGTTCTGCTTTTTTCCAGAATTTTCTAAATCAGTACGAAGCATATTTTTCAGATGTAATCCAACTGAGAGTTTACAAGAGTGCAGCTCCGGTGACACGGAGTTGCTCATGAGTGAAATGTACTTTCTCCAAGCTGCCAGCACAGAAAAAGGCAAACATCAAAAATAAGCATTTTATAAATAGGCACATTAAAATTCTTTGCCTTTCCAATGTGCTAGTCATGGGTACATTACATAGAGGCCTATCTTAGAAAAATAGCCGTTCGAGTGTTTGAACTTTCTGAGGACTGCTACAGCTGTGGACGTTAGCTGTGTACGAGAGCCCAGAACATGCCTGGGATCGTCTCTCTCGGCGATTGGGAAAGGATGTTGAGAACGGCACGGAAATTTCTCTCGGGGAAACAAATACAGCACACGCATATTTCATACATGTCGGAGTAACGCAGATGTGATCCGGCCTCACGCATCCTGTAGCCGAAGCACTTAACCCCTTAAACTCTGATTTAGCTTAAGTTTTCCCTTAAGTAGGTTCAAAGTCATTCATTTCCATATTGCAGGACATTGTCTCACACACACATTCTGTATCAGCTGGTCGCAGCGCTTCACTGAAGCCACATCACACTCATATTGAGAGAAATATTCTAGCTCAGGACTCCATGTTTTCATGGAGTATGAATCAATTAAGTATCAAGATCTTGTACATCATTTTATGCGCATTTCCTTATAATTCAGCGAGACATATTTGGTTTCTTAGGACAGTGGTTCTCAACGGCGGTCCTGGGGACCCCATGTGTGTGCTGGCTTTTGTTCCAAACACAGTTGCAATTGTAGGATTTTAACAAGCTGTGACTGTCTTAATTAGGTGCTTTTCATGTTCAGTGTTGTTTATATATCTCTTTAGTCAAATGTTACACAGGAACATCCATACATGCAATGAAGAATAAAACACCCTTGAAGATAGTGTGTTTATTGCAGTACTGCAAGTAATGTGAAGTAACATAACATGTCAAACAGATCAAATTGTACACTGATGAAATCAATAAACCCCAGATTAGGCTGCTGGACACAACTGTTTCAAGTTCTTTCGAAAAGTTTCAGGGGAACTTAATCAGATCAACTTAACACAAAACTAGTTTGTTTGTGGACTACATTTGTCATGATGAGCCAAGTAGTTTTCACTAATTAGGAGCCAACTACATCATTAATTTGATTGGTTACATTGTTTTCTCTCATTTTATGCTGTTATTTCCGATATACTGCAATGTGCGAATGCTATTTTTGAAATTCTTGATGGCAAATAGATATTTCTGTTAAGTTGTGGGTTAAGAGGGCAAATAACTGCTCTAAACATTAAATGCACATAATTAAGACAAATTAGCAGCTTGTTAAAATCCTACGATTACAATTGTGGTAGGAACAAAAGCCAGCACACACATGGGGTCCCCAGGACTGACGTTGAGAACCACTGTCTTAGGAGACCTTTGGATTTTATCAAGAATTTATGAAAGGCCAACAGTTTCAAAAGTTTGAATAAACCAGCCGTATTTGGTGAACCCAAACCAGTCAGAGCTGCATTCACAGTCAGTTCAGCTGAACATGAAAATTACAGGAAATTGCTGCGAGGTAAGTAACTGTCATTTCGATCAAATGCACTCCAAATCACTGGAGGGAGTGTTTTCAAACTTCAGTAATTAAAGGAATCTTTGCCCTTAGAGTGGAGCTGATCTCTTCACTTCATACGATTAATGACTTTGCCCCTTGAAAATTAAACCCACCATTTTACACACGCCTGACAGAGGAGTAAAGACAGAACTCAAAGAGGCTCCCAGTCAAGGCTCCACTGTCCAGCTAAAGATCCTATAGTGGAGGTTAAAGACCCAAATCAGCCCTCAGTGTCCCAGTATCTCTGTCCCCCTCTTACAGTCCGGCCAATGCCACTTCAGACACAGACATACTGCCCAGGTGTCAGCCGCCGCCCTATAAATGTGAGCCGTTCCGCCAGTGTCAATTTACAGCTGGCGACAGGTGGATCTCCCTCGCTGATCAATATCCACACCAATGCATGGCTCTCTAATCTGTTAGTGTGCAGATAAATGCCCAGCATTGGGTCAATATTTCCCCAGGTAAACAACACTCTCGCTCAGTGTAAAACCAGATGTAGGGCACAGAATAAAAGAATTCATAGATCAAAGCTATTTTTCGGGTTCGGTGGCCCCTCCAGCGGAACCCTGACCTCTCCGATTCCTCTCTCTCTTTTTACTTGAAAGATTAGAACCCTTCTTCTCTCTGAAACGGATGGGGAACGTATTCCTGGGGTTTATTTTTGAAAAAAAAAAAAAATTGCGTGCATGCAATCAGCCCTAGAAACTCACACAGTACAAAAACAGATGAATGACTCTTGTTTTTCACATACACTCGCGACTGCACATTCCTTAAATATTTAAGTTATTTCCATTTGGGCTCAAATAATTTCCCTTTCAATGGCATGTTTGCTCAAAGATGGAAAATTATCTGTCGGTGCAAGGCAGTAAATTTTGAAGTTTTGTCAGAAACGTCAGCCTGTTAAGGCTCATATAGGAAGCACCTTACGTGCATCTGAGAAGACCGACACTAACTTTATTTATTGGAGGAGATACACATCGTTATGCCAGAGAGCCGGCACTTAATCATGTTCCAGAGCTGGAGCAGAGATACACATCTCGGGCTGGGTCTCTTTCATCTCGCCATTTCCCCTAAATTCCCAATGTTACATACATTATGGAGAGTGACTGCTGAGACAGATAACACAATCTTAATGCCAGCGCTGCATGGTCGCCATAATGACATGTAATGTAAGTTAATTGTGTTCATTTCTGGTTTACTGTATGTTGTGTATAAGTCCACACTACTACTGTTTGCAATTTTGCTAAAAGTAAAAGATTGGTCGAATTGAATTTTATTGAATATTATACAGGTTCCCAACATTGAACCACCCTGTCGTCTAAAATTCCCATCAGCGTCTGTTCAGACCTCGTCTTTATGGGTGTTTCAAGCCAGGTCCATTCTTTACAGCCAGAAATTGTACGTTTTCTCGTTCCAAATCGTAATTCTTGACTCCAAGTGTAGATTTCACAATAGCTCTTCTCAGATAACGTTCATTGTGCAACAGGAAGCTGGAACCATCAGCTGAATCCCAGCCAGTCTTCCTGTCAGGAGTGTTTGGTGATGAAGTGAGGGAAATGGTGTGATTTTATATTGTGCCCCCGACCTCATTAAATCCTAAAAATACCATCACTGACACAAAGATTACAGGCAAACAGTGAAAACAAACTGTGTGCAGGTATTACACTTCTAGAAATCTAAATTCCCCAAACTCTCAGCTGCGCTTGTATTCTATCCTCTAACTCGTAATTGGATTCACCGCCTTTTTTCCCCACCCTGAACACAGCTGAACTGTGTAGCACACCACATAACGACCTGCTCCCATACACTCAGGAGGAAGAAACTGTGGCACACGATTCCTCCGACTCATATGAAAACTGGCTATCGCTTCTTTTCAGTCGCACCACCAACTACACACAGCCTATCCCATCCGAGGGTCACGCAGTCAGCATACAATTTCAATTGTACAGCTAAATGCACCTGGCCAATCAAAAGTGGTCGCTACAGAGCAATGAACTGACTAATGTTATCGAGCTAAACCCCCAATATCCCCGGTGATACCTCACCCATGTGGACCTCAACCGTAGCCGGTAATGGTGTGGCTGGGATTCGAACACCTGACCACAGGGCTCCCAGACAAACAAGGCCCTACTGGTAAAGCTTTGCCAGAATCTGGTGCAAATCCCTGGGAATGCTTTGCAAATCAACAATGAAAACTCCTCCCACACAGGAAACAGTCAGGGTGAACACAGAACAGCTCAAGAAGTGTCATGTCAGGCGGATGTTCCAGTGCGGCATACGTAAATAAACTCCAAATTCTATTTAAATTTTAGATATCGTCAGGAACAGCTTTGAAATTGTGGCTACTTGCAGCAAAATAGAAATTCACATCAATGTTCCCTCATCACAAAGGGGCCGTGGATGTTATCTCACATTAATTAAATGGCAGAGCAGCTGTCTCATTTAGAGTGTCTTCGGCACTGCACAGTAATGAGAATTTATGAGTTCATATCTCTTGAAAATAGGTGTAAAATCGCTCAACATCAAATGAACTAGTGAGCCAAAACTCCCCAATCTGTCTGTTGAGAAAATTAATTAAAATCTGGACAACAGTAAACTGATGGGAACTCTGTTACTGAAGCTCAAATATGAGATTTGTGGCGCCTTAACTCTAACCTTAAGGTGGAGCACATGACTTTAGCACACTAAGGAGCAACTTTAGGTGTACCTTAAGAACTTAGAACAATGGCTCCATGATCATGGCCACCAACAAAAATAAAATAAAATAAAGGTCCATGCTTGGAACTCAGGGCTCCCTGTCAGTAAATACTCAAACCAGAGTAATTTGATGTGCAGTGCAAGAGATGAGAGGCTGCGACAGAAATGAGCAGCCGAGCTGCACCTGTCATGACACTCCTCTCTCTAACCGTCTCCAGGGGCTGCCATGGCAGTGCCTGAATGGACATGGTGGCGCCGTGCCCCGAATTGCAGTCAGTGCGATCGATGAGCTGTCAGCATCATTAAGGTCTTGTCATTGTCTTCTTGATGGACTTGCAGGTCCAATTAAGACCCACATAGTTCCTGGTTCGTCCTCGGCACAGAGATAAAGAGCAATGAATGCGCATGTGATTACCCAGGACACAGGAAGTCCCCGCGGACAGTGATGCTGACCTGTGATGTTAATCAGTCATGATGCACCTTGGAGACAGAACCTTTTTATTTATTTTTTATTTATTTTCTTAAATTTGCATTTATTGAAGAGGGACAAATGCATTAGACATTATTTTGAATAAAATACAAAACAGATGTCCTGCATACGGGTTAGGGTTAGTGTTGATATTCACTTCATTCATAATGAAGCACTGATTACGGCCCTGTTTCACACCGTGGGATAGCAATCGGGAGGGATAACTGCATTGGGCGAGACCCAGAACCGTCCTAAACCTGAAACATGGGCTAAAGTTAAAACAGCCATTCGAAGTTTTCCTCAGTGAAGTTATCCAACTGACTTACTAATCCTGCTTTGTGAAACACGCCATCAGCACTTTTCTGTTATGCCCAAAGCACACTTACCACCCAATTCACTTATGGGGTCTATTTCTAAAAATCTAAAGAAAATTAAAAATGAAATGGCAGCAAAAAACAATGACTGCTGCTCTGTGCTTCCTGTTTGAGAAATCTGTACATTACAGCCTTCTTTTGCGAATAGGAGTCAGCTGATTCACTCATTCAGGAACAAAAGCAGCTGCCAAAACTCGGTGTTATCACTCATGCACAGGCCCGTATGCTATCAGTGTGCTATTATACAAAAGTAATGGGACCTAATCTCAGGATACTGATAAAGACTGATATTTAATGGGCAATATGGCTAATATTACTAAATCTGCGATCTGCGGAGAGGAGAGGAGGCTGTCCAGTACCACAATAACCTGATTTAAGAACGCAAAATTACACTTAAAGAGGCCGGGCCAACTAAATTATGTTCGACTCAAGGCTCTAGATTCTTTGAATTCTGCTCATTGCAGAGTGGTATTGGCTGATGTAACCTGTTTGTCAGATAAAATAACAGGATTAAGGACCATTTCAAAGGGGATAACAGACAGAAACAGCCTTATGATAGATACCTGTTTATGCTGCAGATCTTCTGATAGTTCCGCTCCCTCTCTTAGATATCTGTGTAAAATGATGATCCACAGATGACGTTCCCTTCTCCGTGGATGAGGGAGGAGTGCAGGGGATTCTGTCAGACAGTAACACTCAGCAGTTAGATGCAGGGACGCTGATATTAAAAGCAGAACTAAAATTTTCAGCCAGAGTCTCCGCGATACAGCAGCCAAGTTAAATTCATGTACTATCTGCATGCGTTAGATGCAGCAATGTTACCTGCTACTGATTCATCCAAACATATTTCCCCGAGAAGCACACTACCTAATGAAATCTGCACACAGAGAGGCATTTCACAATGGCAGAAACACAATCAGTGAATTTTTGCATTGCAGAAAATGATTATCTTTGCACTTTACGTTGAAGATATGATTGACTTGGATGTTCGGGGCGATGTGAATGGCAGGGTCTCCATGACCTGTACTCTCAACAAGCTCATGAAATGAGCGCTGAACACGGAGCTTAATCCAGGACGCTGGTGTACATTCAGACAGAAAGATAAATGCTTTGTCCTGCTCTGCTTGCCGGGCCTCCTGAGTCGTCTAGGTTTCCGTTACGTTCTGTGTGGCGCTCGCTGCACGGGGCAGATAAGAGGCCGTCCGGCTCCACGGTCGCTGGCTCGGCTCGCCGCCCGTATATGCGCCGCTAACGCGTGACTGTCACGTGCGCTGGGCTCTGCAGAGCACAAGGCTGCAGGCGGGAGTCGGGGCAGCTGATTGGACAGGAGGAAGCGTGCCTCGAAGAGCACATCTCAGATAATACAACGCTAAACTTCCCAAATCATCTCTGACAAAAACAATGACTCACCCACACTCCTGTAATTTTGCAAGAATCGCAGCTCGGGATTAAAACTGCAGCAAAAGTGCGCATTTCTCTCGACGGAGGATGATGAATGGAGAGACCAGTCGCAAAGCTTTTAACAACGGCCCCTGCCCACACAGGCTGTAAATAATCTTTATGAGCTGCATTCATAAATGGCTCCTGGGATCTGAATGTACGGCCCTGTTCAAAACAGGCAGTTCAAAGTTCAGCATTTCCTTCCACAGATGGTGCATGGGATTCCACGGGAGGTATCGCCCTCGTAAAAGTTATTAAGTTTGCGTGGGGATGTTAAACTCTATGACACTGTTCCAAAGGAAAAATTTTTTGATGATCTTGTAAAATATTTTGAAAGCACGGAAAGCCAGGGGTACCAACCGAGGAACTCAATCCTGCAATAAGTTAAGGCTGCTCCATCATTTGAAAAGTGTGCTTAAATTAAATAAAAACCTGAGACAGATTAAACCTGCACCATGTTCCAAAAAATATACCAATGTGCAGAAAAAAATTCTACATAAGGCATAATAATTCTGCAAAGAAGAGACATAAGACTGGAGAAAAGTGCGAGGCGAATGCATTCAGGGACTCCTGCTGTATGCTGACCTGTTGCTGGTCTCTGCTCACAAATACATGCTTCCTAACTGAATCAATGGCATACTTACTTTCTCTCACTTCTCTGCAGTAAAAGCAGGACATTTTGAGTTGCATTACATTGTGAAGGCAATCCTTGAGTTGTCCTAACTGAAGTTCCTGTAGCTGCCATCACTGGCCCTGTTTCAGGAGACCCAGCTTGAAATGAATATTACTGGCCAGTATTAGTGCTCTGAATGTTTCTCGTCCTCGATCCGCGGAGGGAAACTCGCGGTAATAAGGTCCACTGGGCTCATGACCGGTGTGATAGAGGAGATGTGGAGGCAAACTTCCCTCATCAACCCCCCACCATAAACACACTCACCCTCATGCATCAGTGTGACATTAAACACATTATCCACAACCAGCAGGGCCAACGTCCTACAGGTCAACACAACCTGCCCTCACCTCATATTTCTCAATGCGTTTGTTTGACTCCATTGTGTGTTTGAAGGAAAACACCATACAGAAGAGGAGGTGAAAAAGCTAAGCGGTGCAGTTATAAAACTGGCGCCCGAACCGGTTACCTTTAGTCTGAATTGGATGGATTAGGTCCCTAAGCCCTATTAAGACCATAGAAGAGGAGCCATTACTGGGCGTCCACATCACAGGCCTGGCACTCAAAGCCTCTTTTCCTCTCTACAGCTCCAGGAACTGATACAGCCAGAGTAAATGGGCCAGGATCTCTCACGCGAGAGCAGAGTGATGTTCACAGGGTCTTAACCCTTGAGCGCCGAATACATTTTCAAAGAATTAAAAATGTAGTTGTCCTGAGGTTGAAAACCTGTCATGTGGCAACTTGTTTTAAAGAGCTCCCGCAGGGAGCTCTTTTAAACAAGTTGCCACATGACAGGTTTTCAACAGCATCTGACTTTGATATCTTACATCATTGGGCAACTATAGTTGCCCACGGCGCTGAAAGGGTTAAGGCAAAAGGAAATATTCTTCCTCCCATCTTCAGAAGCCCTTCAGTAAAATGGAAGATGCTGTGGTTACATTGTGCAGATTTTCTGCTGTCGCTTGAAGAATGTCTCGCCATTAAAATGGTCTGAGACGAGATCTCATGAAAACAAACAGTGTAGGCGGTTCAGCTGATATTGTGATACTTTTTAAAAATTGACATTTCATTATTATGAAGGTCTAGCCAAAGAGATCCAGGGTAGATAAACAGAGTTCTGAATGAGCTGATTCAGTGCTCAATTAACGAGCCCTGATATCCACCCCCTACAGCTTATGAACTGAGACCTTTCATGTTTGAAATGTCAACAGAGTGAGCACTGACTCTGAGAGGATATGACTCTTTGGGCCTGATTTGCAGGCATCATGACAGAATCAAGGTCTGTGTATTTTATGTGTACGTGCAGTGCACGTCTGTGTGTGTTTGCGCGTGTGTGTATGGGTGCATGCGCTCACATGTGTTTATGTGCGTGTTCTGTATGCGTGTGTGTAAACGTGCATGGGCTCAAACGTTTATGCGCATGTACTGTACATGCGTGTGTGCTTGTATGATGTGCATGTGTGTCTGCCTGTATGATGTACATGTGTGTGTGCCCGTATGATGTGGATGCGTGTACTGTACATGCGTGTGTGCCTGTATGATGTGCATGCGTGTGGCTGCACGCCCGTATTTCATTCTGAGAAGGAGATGCGTCAATAAATTCATTCCAGCAGCAGTTCAGAGAGCAACAGGCAGGAATTTAATGAGCTGCTGGTTATTAATGCAGCGAAGCGGGGTGTATTCGCTCACAGGGCTTCGCTGTGACGGAGGATACGCTACGCTGGCTAATGCTACATTAGCGCTGCACCCACGCTGGGATAAGAGAGCGAATTAATGAGGCCCGTCCTACACGATCCCAGTGCCCCCGACTCCAGCCCTTCTTAAAGGAGCTCTCCAACCAAAACACCATTCATGCTCATTTTTGAGTACATAAAGACATGCAGACAGTTTTGTGAACGTTCTTTTCTATCTAGAGATACCGTAGGTTGCTATGCGTAAACATGTTAGCGCCTACCATGCAACCAGGAGGCCTCCAGTATCTGTCGTTTACCTTAAAAAACACGATTCTGGCTTTTGAAGCAAGCCTTATACCAACCCATATTTACACATGCAAAGTCAGTTATTAACCTGCTTGGTATATATTCTGTCCTTTAAAACAAGATTCAAACATACAGGAGGCCGTCCCGTGTTTGTTGCCAGAGCTGCAGTCTGAGCTGCACATTCATGCGAATGGGAATCTAGCTCAAGCTCAGGCTGCAGCTCTGGCAGGAAAACTCAAGATGGCTTCTGGCATTTTTGAAACTTGTGCTGCGTTCAAATAGTGTTTTTTGCTAATGAAATTTTCTGACTCCTAGAAAATGACCCAGCAATATTTACGTGGCAGCCATGATAAATGTGTTCTAATCCTCATCACCTTTATAGGGTACACTGAACCATCCTTTACAAGAAAAGGTAACGCCGCCCACAGTGCCGTGCGGCAGAAATGTTTAAAGCAATGATCATCCATCCCGCCAATCATGAAAAGAAACTAACATGTCGGGTGAGAGACGCATGATCATGTTGCCTTGTGTAAGTGCATTCGGATTCTCTTATTAGTGCGGTTGTGTTCCTGAGCCGTTATCAATTCCCCTCGACACCTTCCCTTCACCTCATGGGGTGTTCCATCGAAGTCAAAGAAAAGTGGTGAGGAATTAGGCAATACGACCTGATTTTCTCTGTCTGTTTGAATGCTGCAGCCTTGTGCTTAATTTCCTCAGAGGAAAGAAAACCAGAGTTGGATTTAGATTTGTGGATCAGACGTGAGGATTCCTCGGCTAACAGAACGTGTGGTAATACGGAAAACTCATCTCTATACCTCCCTGTCCGCACCTCAGTCTTGCCTCCATATCAGGTGGCCGAACACCATCTCTAATCTACCCAGCACTCCAGTGACAGCGCCTCATTAGCTACCCTGTAAATTAAATGGCACAGCTCTGAATGTCACTCTTCAGAAACACGGCTTATGCCTGAAGGACAGAGATTGAAACAGCCTACACACCTGCGGGAGATAATTATAACACTGCAGGCTCACACTGAGGCAATGGCTTCTGCAATCGGCACATCGAGAATAACGACAGCTGTAGAATTAGAGATCATCGCAATAAAATCTGTTATGAATCTCAAATTACAACTCCATTGGGTCTGTGCTGTAACATGACTTAATGAAAACTATACTGAATACCAGACTCAAATATTTACTTTTAAGTCTATCATATATCAGTGGTTGGGGCATATAATAGGCTTTTAACAATCTAAAGCTGTTTCATGTGATGATTGTTCATGCATCATTTACTGCACCAAACACCAGCTCCAGCCGCTCGCAGGGGTGTCCTGCTAAGCGTGTTTCAGCTGCCATTAGTAAAAGACTCCATTTTCTCCAAAATCTCTGCACGTTTTTCAGAATAAATCTCCCTCCACATTTTAAATTTCCTGCTACTTCTCGGCCGAGCTTCCATCTTTACAGATAACAATGTCTTTTTATTACATTAGCGCTCATACTTCTAAAATCACGTAATTTATTCATTCATTACAGCTGAACAATCATACAAAAGGACTGAAGTTCTAAACTTCACAGTCAACACTGAATATCCTGAATTTTGGATGCGCCCAGAATGATGACATGATCAGTGTATTCCCTATGGCTAAACAATACAAGTGTGGAAACTGTTTTAGAGCGAGCAGTGAGTAAGTTTCCTTAGAGAGTATAGGATAGAGACTTAGCTCTGCCAAAGATTTAAGACAGTAGTGCTGTGGAAAAGAACTTCAGCAAACAGGTCAGAGCCAAAACCTGCCAACCTCCAGGCTTAAACTAAAATGATAACATTATTTATCCACTTTGTCTGAAATAACAATAGTGTAGGCTTTGTCAGCAAAAAAATACATCTTTATGTATCTTAACTAAACGAGTACTGCTTAATTATAGCACTAAACCGCAACGGAATTGGTGCAAATTAATATTTTTTCTGATTCCGTCCATAGCATCCACCTAATTTGCATATTTGGACTAATTACACATAACCTCATTAACTATTTCTGGTTTTACTGCGGACGTATCACAATGTGCATAAGTCATGCATGCCACACCTAATTTTACCTCTCACACTACTTTTGATGAGACTATTTCTCTGAATTCTGTCTGTCACGCTTGCAGAGGTTTTGGATCAGACCCAAATAGGTGTTCAGTCCATGACTGTTATGTTGACAATATGGTAAAAGACTTTTGCTGATCACAGCTACAGACTTGGTCTCATCCTAGATTTAACTGGTGATAAAGCACTCAGATCTGTTATGATGTGCAAGTCCTTAAACATGTCACACACTGATCCCCACATTGCCATTTCACCTAGTAGAGCTAAACCATCATTTTTTATTGTCCCAAAAATTGACTCGAAAGGAGACCACACCTCATAAAATTACATCAACAAGCCTCAGACAGCAAAATTAGGTGCAATCATTCCACTCAATGACTGCATAATCACTTGTTTAATTGCTGCCTTTTAAAAGTAGAAACTCTCAAAATGCTCTGTAAAATGATGCAGAGTCGGAGCGGCGGTTTGCCTCATTTAAGTTTGATCTCAGGAAAAAAAAAACTCAGGCTACTTCAAGAAACAGAAGTCAATACAGGGCTGGCAAAATCAGAGCTTCAGTAACTTTTTGATGAAAACAACACAAATCCTCAGGATGTCCAAATGTTCTATGTTCCACATCGAAGCTATAAATATGATGGGAACAGTAAAGCCTCTGTCATTTAAAATAGTAGAAATCAAAAGATTCCAACTTCCATTGACTCTCATCAAAATAAAGATAGAGCACAATAAGCATTAAACTGATTACAGCTGTTGCTCTCTAAAGAAGAATGTATACAGCCAGTGATTGCATCATATACATGTGCCACAGACGTGAAGATGGTGATTGCTAAGCAGTTCACTCCATATGAATGCAATTACAACAAGAATAAAGTGAAGACTGTGGCAATATTTCCAGCCACGCTGAATTAAAAGTCCTTCAAATTGTGTACAAATACTAATGAATCTCACCGAGTTTACATGGAGAGGCAAGTGTTTTACCTGAGGAATTCTTAACTGGATGTATGTCACATGACCTTGTCTAAAATGGCATGCTATGATGCCACCCCGATACAAAAATTGCCAATCAGTGCCTGTCAGGTTTTGTAAAGTTTATACACACAGGTAAGTATCATTTCCCTGTCCTTTTAAATATCTTTGCTTTTTTTCAGTGCCAAACATATCTGTGAAATACGTAGCATAGACTAGTCGCTGCTTAAAACGAGTCACAGAGCACAAGCTGTGCTAATGGAGAATTTCCCTCGCTGTGGCAGCGCTTAGGCTCTGGCCGTGCGGAAAGCAGCGGTCCTGTTACATTCAGCTCTCGGGCTGTGCAGGATAATTGAAACAGCTCACTGAACTGAGTCCGTACATTTCAGTGCATTTCAATTACCTGCCTCTTTTCAGGACCCCAGAACAGTATGTACTATTTACAGCCCACTCCAGCAGTACTCAACACATGACCAGTTCAGCAAACTCCCAGGTTCTGTCTGACTGGCTCTGCCACTCGACCTCACCTGCAGCTGCTCGGGCACAATTCATATTTCTCACTTAATGCTGCATCTCTGGATCGTGTCCAAAGCCTCATAAACACTTGCCTTCTTTAGGAATTTTTCTGGTGAAATCCGCTAAGTTCAGCGGACTGAACAACAGAAGAGGCATGTGGATCCGATCTGTCAGAATCCACTGTAATCCACCTTTATAGAGGTGGTGCAGAGCAGATTTCTACTGGCACGTTCTGTGATTAAATCTAAGCTTTCCAGCGCAGGGCTACTCCCAATCCAAAGCTTTCCTGAGAAATACCCTCCCACAGTTCTCACGAGCGAGACACTCACTGAGCGCGTCTGCAGGACAGATGGGACTGTCTGCATTATAGCACACATACAGTAAGTTTTCAGTCAAGTCAAATCTAATCGTGATGTGACTTTAAAGTGCATTTCCAAAGCTAGGAGGATCAGAGAAAACTCTCCCGACACGAGAAAGCGCATGGCGATAGTGTCCAGGAGGAACTCGCCGGAGGAAGGAAGAATCCCCGAGAGGACGCAGGCTGAGTGGGAAGCCCATCCTGTCATGCTTGGCTCAGTCCATTTTAACATCTAATTAAACTTGGCAAACAAACAGCCAAATATAATTCTGAGCCTAAAACTGAACTGGTCTGCCACCCTGCCCGGCCCATTTGGGAGTGGGGCACAAGGCTGAAATGGAATAGTCCTAAAGATGCTGTATGCAAAGCTTCACCAAACCTGATCGATATTTGTGACCTGTGTTCAAACAGGTGTCTATGGGTGAAGAAATCTCGAAGGTCGAAATACGGCCATTTTTCAGACACTGTGAAAACCCGTTATATGTTGAGATATGCTGTACACTACGTACAGACCAAGTTTTGATCTATATTTCTGACTACTAGAGGCTACTGGTCCAAATGTTTACAGACAACAGATGACAGATGACGACAGACAACAATGGAATTTTCACTATCTTAATAACTCAGCTGATCAACCACCAGATGCGTAACAAAACAGATATATTAACAATAGCACTCATGATTGTGCATTCACCGCTTTGGATATAGTTAAGAACAATCACATAACTAGAAAACAAATGTCCGAAGATATAGCATTAAAACTAAATGAACAATCCGCTTTAAAAATACTCAGAATACCTGCTCACTAGGAGTGAAAACATGGGTTGATGGCAGACCTTTTTCACTCTGGGCAGGATTGACGATGCAGACCTTCCGGCCGGTGACTGTAACCCTCACCCTGAGTCACTCACTGATCTGTTGATCCGCCAACATCAAACCAGCGCCAACAACCACTGTTTTCTTTGAAAAGGCCACTGATGGCAGAAAAAGCCTCCCCACTGACCCACTGAATTTGCTCAAGCAGTGGCTACAGCCCCATCATGAACCCATTAAGGCAAAGTCCATTCTAACACGTTTCCATTTTAAAACGAAAACAATCTCTGTCCACACAGACAAAGTTTTCAAACTAAAAAAAGGTTAGCTGCATTTTCAAAAGCCTTCGTTTCAGGGGCTTGGAAGTTCTGGAGTAGCGTGGACCCTCGGCAAAAGCTTTGCGTATTAAAATTAAAACGTATTAGTGAGGACATAGCCTAATAGAAGGACTGGAATTGTAGAAAATTTCTTTTTAATTCTAGGTGCTAGTTCTAGAACCTCACTGCTTTCAATTACCAATAGTGATTGTGACGTCAGCATTATAATGCCCTGCGAAGAATATTCCGTATTTGATTATTTTCTCCATGTGACATTTCTCCATGAGGCTGTTTGTAGAGAAAACAGAGTAAAAATAAAAATAAAAATTAGGCTGTGCCAACAGATATCTGCTCTATTCTTAATCTGAAAAGCCTTTAGACCTGGACACCCTGCCGTCTTCCCCTCCAGAGTCCAAATGGCTTTGGTGCCGAGAGACAATGTGTTGCTCGTGTCCTGTAACATCCATGTAACACAGAAACCAGACCCTTGTCCCATAACACCCGCTCGAAAATGAGTGTTATATCACTCCCTTGCCAACGAGAGGCCAGCCAGCACACAAAACCACGAAAGACGAAGAGCTCACACAGCCTTACACAGAAGAACAAACATAATAACACAGATAGTGATATGGGCCTAGGAGATGAATATCCCCTGCTCTTACGCAATTCAGTTCAGTCATGATTTACTGGCATCTCGATGCTAAGATACTGCCAAGGTGATTAAATAAACTCTGCACACTGAAGGACAATGCCCCCATGTTTCAAGGTAACGTCGATATCTTGAATAAACTTTTTGGGGAGCATTGTCCTTCAGTGTGCGGACTTTGTTTTAATCACTTTGTTTGATGCGGATTCGCCGTTTGGCCTGAACCTGCATTAGAGTGGATGTGCACGCTCTACTCTTCTAAAGATACTGCCAAGGCCCACAAACAAGAATGGGTCCATCTAACCAGACATTTTAATCTTGTATTTTGCCTTCAAATGCTAATTTCTATTTCCCGTCTTCTCAGTAAGGCAAAAATGTGACTAATAGGATTTAGATATTTGGGACTCATTTCTAGATTGGCCGATGGAATAATAATTTCACCGGTCAAGGAAACCGTAGCTTAAAATAAGCTCATATTTTGCTCTTGAGAGAGAGTTACATCTCTTAATGAGATCTAAAGATCAGTTCAGACAGACACTATGCAGTGAGGGAATCTGGTGACAAGGGCAACTTGACTTAAAAACAGAATGGAGGTCTCACCCTCCCTTGCTCCCCCTCTCCCTTGCTCTCTCGCTCTCTCTCTCTCACAGAGATTCATCGGTGAGAAAGTGAACTTGTAATGTCCTGCAGCAGCAGCGTCACATGACACTGGTGTGTGAGGGCACGTCGGGAACACAGGTGCTGACAGATGATGTATTTAGCGTAGCGCTGACAGGCTGAGGACCACACTAATGCATCATTCTCTGCAGCTGTGCAGACCCCTCAGAGCTACAGTACATTTGTGCTGCACTGTAGAGGACAGATCGAAAGCAAATTCAAAAATAAGCACAATGGGCAGCACACACTGTCTCAGTTGTGGATTTCCCACGGAACACTGATTAAAAGAGCAAGTTCAGAGCTTTCGGCCGAAAGAAAAAGAAGTGTAAAAATACACACGCGCTTGAGTAGCAGTCAAGGATAAGTACAAACTCAAGATCATAACCTGCTCTGTGATCAGAATATGTTCAGGCTACTGTGTCGTTAGCCCAATTTTTCACCTGATTACGGAAGGAGATTCTCGTGTGATGGTGTGGAAACATGAACGGTCCTAAACACAACAGACGGTCAGCAGACGTTCTGTTCTCTGTCTGCTGTCTTCTAAAGGGGACACATCGGGAAGGCAAAAACACTTTTCACGGGATTATCCTTGCAAAGCAGCACGGCATGGCAAATGCCACCAACAGAGATTTAAAATGGCAGATAAAATTTCCTTGCTAATAACCAAATATTTGTGTACATGCATTATTAAACCAATTAAAACCAAGCCTGTTCACCGAGAGACTCAAGCACTGAGATAAAGTTTGAAACAAAAGATTCAAACGATGCCAGGAACCGCCATCCATCTGTGAACAGTTTTCCACACGGTTTCTCCCGAGAGAGCTCTTCTGCTCATTTCTCCACATCTGACTCCCATCCTTCCACCGTTAACACTCCAGTCCTCTCGGGAAAATTGGCGGGCCGTTTCCCTGGAGACTGAGATTACAGGAAAAAGCGTATGAAGTTTCCGGCCTCTGTGATCTATAGGCATAAATTGCGATGTATAAAAAGCGCACAATCGCAGGGCAAAGCTAAGCTGCTACTAATGAGACTCTGGCGACATAGCGTGACATATGGAGCACATGCTTGTACACACACGACAGCATGTTATCCCGAGGTCCTGGCCCCTCATTCACCCAAGGGCTCTATAAAGACGACACTGTTGATTCTGATTTAGAAATGAGCCCATATTTTTAACCAGACAGCGTGCGAAAAAATGTTGAAATGTGCCAGCTCAAAGAAACAATACTGCATTTATTTGAGACGTTTAAGTTTGATGCTCAACAAGGCATTTCACAAAATTGTTCAATACAAGTCTGACAAGCAGTTCATCAGCTCTTAATTACGGTAGAAGGGAGTGTGGGACTGGGGAATTACTGCCGAACAGTCAGGGTGTGTGAAGTATGAGGCAGACAACTGGAGTGTGAAAGACAGGGATCGTCACCAAACCAGTTCCCAAACGCTCTGCGACGGCTGTTTTCATTATTTTAACATTCGTCCAGATTCACTCCACTCAAACAGAGACCCAAAAAACAGGTTTGTGGTTCCAGACACTCTCCTGCATCATTATCACAACCTTTGATAGTTTCTTTCCTGTCACTTCGGTAACATAAAACAGAACCAGTCTGTTAAATTTCAAATTTTGTTTATTTTTACTTCTCGGCATTGCGTTGTATCCCTAAATGAGGTGTGCACATTTAGGTGTAAATAATTTTGTCATTTTCAGTTCTGATAAGTTGTACTAATTAATTTTAGTTTGTTTGCGAGTCATCGTTTCCACTGCATCAGTTTTCCTTCCTGGTTTGGAAGAGAGAGGTGGAGGCGGATGGAGCCCATTTAAATACGGAGGCCCAGGAAATGGACCAGACCAGGAGCGGCATTTGCATGGGGGGAATCATGGGGTCGCCGCGGCCATTTTCTTATTCAAAAACCCACTCATTTACAGTACATAGGCAAATAGGACGATTCCACTCATGATCTGCAATTGACCGCGCTGAACAAAGGGCATTGTCGAGTAAAATTTGAAAGCGTATTAAAAAATAGGAGTGTTTCTCGATTAAGAATCAAAATCATTCAATCACCACAAGATCAGTAAAAAAAATAAAATTAAATAATGAGTAGTCCACAGCCCTGAGGCATTGTAATGTTGTTAGGACAAAAAAGGCCGTTAGTGTGACACTATCCTGGAGGGAACTATTTCCAACAATCTTTTTTTCCAAAACAGAAAAACCAGTTAAATCCCAGGACCAGGTCTTCATTCACCAATATTTAAATGACCTTCAGTATAAGGCCTATCACCTGCCGTTCCACAGGAAAGACCCCTTCAGCAGGCTGTGGTGGGTTCAGGAAGCATTCAGAAGTCCGGACACGTCACGTGAAGAACTGATGATCTAGGTGGGCAGGATTAGGGGATTTAGGCAGCGTGAGAGACGGAGTCCTGAAGCACTTTAACGGGTTTAGCATGCCAGTCAAACACACGGTAATCTCTCCGGTTTAGCAGCTGTTTATTCTACACACCGTGATGAAGGCTATCAGAGGCTTGGGCAGATACCCCCGGGGGAAACACATGATGGATTCATCTGAGCGCACTTTCCAGCCCCACAGGCACAGTTTGACCCCAGATAGGAACATGGTGCATTACAAAACAAAGTCAATAAATCACAACAACGCAACAAAGCTGAATTTACACCATAAAACACACTGAATAGAGCACTATACTGTAAAGAAAGTACAATATGAGAGCTCAAAATGATCAGATTCTCAACTTTCTCAAAACCCCAAGATAATGTATACTGAACAACAGATTTTTTGAACAATGTTTTTTAATCCCAGTGTAATAATCAATTTTGATAAGCCCAGTATTCTAAGTTTGAACTTATTTTTTTTTATAAATCTGTCCAAATCCAATCAATGAATTTCCTGATTATTCACTCCATACAGACTTTTCAGATGTAAATGGTTGGCTTTTTGGATTCAGTCAAGGCATTCCCCAATCAGAAAACGCACAAAAACTGGACAGCACACTTTCATTATCTAACTGGCATTTCAATTCAGAGCAACTAACAGCACAAACAGTTTTGAGAGCAGGGACTGTGCCCAACTGGAATGTCTTCTGATGTAACTGCAGAACAGAAATGGTACTACAGGAAGCAGTATTCATAATTCCTGTCTTTAAGAATCTTTTTAAATGAAAAAGATTACCGCAGGCATTCCAGCCCGCAAGAAAAGTCTTAAGCACTGAGTGCTTGGAGGTATTGTGTCTAACTACCACAGGTATGTGAGCTCACCGTGTTAACCCTTTATAGTGAGGTTTAATAATGCTCTTTCCAGGACAGGCCAATGTCAAATCAACAAATCAACACTGCAAACTCAATTCAACTTCCTGGAACACTGGCCAAGAACTTTTAAAACAAAATTCTGAGAAAAATTTTTAAATTGTCAAAATAGCAGAGATAAGGCAAAAATATCAGTTTGTTAGCCCACCACAGGACTCATGCTATAACACTCTTCATGCACGGCATGTTATGCTTCATAGTCCCGATATCAAATATTTGCTCTCTCCTTAACGGAGGCCAATGCACCGACACGACGATTATCTGGCGAGTGTAAAGAACCGGTGCTCGGCTGCATTACGGCCTGTAGGCCTCTGAGGGTCAGTTGTGCGGCCGTGCGCAGAGGTAATCACACAAGTATAAGGGGATGAGACGGACTGGGTAATAAGGGCTGATTGTAATCTTCACTTAATTACATAGCTGGAGGTCACACAGTGTTATGAACATGCCAACATACATTGTGCTCATGCTAATCCCACCATCTCGCTTCATTATCTGACTTTATTATGACTCTGCCTGACGTCCAAACTATATTGAATTTTCCATCGCTCTGTATTTCAAGACAAGGCATATGTTTTCACGACAGAAGGAATGATAGTTCATGCAGTGAGTTTCAACTGTTTTACCCATTAAAATATGAAACTACTTTTGCTCTTTAATTCCAGGAGGGACTAACTGACAATATGAGCCCAAATAATGAAACACAGGCACTCGTTTCATTTATAAACCGGTATAATGAGTCAGTCTGCGTGAGGGGGAGAGAAATGTGCTTGTACGGTCTCATTCGGAACACCCCCATCAGTCGTCCTGTTGGCTGAACAGATGAAAAGCCAAAGGTGGAACATAAAAAAGAGCAGTGCCCTTCTCGTATCCCATACAAAAAATATTCAGTGTTAAATCAACTCTTACAGACTTCATCTGAGTCCAGGTTGGCTGGGAGGGAATCATATGAGCTCTATTGGAGCTGAATTTAACTTCGAGAATTTTACCGCTGCAGAAATGTGTCCTCGGAAAGAAATCCCCCATCAAACCAGTTACAGCACCACACAAATGTTACATTCAGGTTGCATTAATGTTCTTAACCCTCCTATCATGTTTAGGGTGAGTTTGACTTGACTGGGCGGTCCACCATCTCTAAAAACATGACTGACATACTTCTTTTCAGCTGGAGCTTTTTCCTAACCTTATGGGTATAACATCAATTTAATGCAAAAAAAAGAAAACTAATGCTCTGTACACATGTAATCATCGGTGTTGTTTGGGTCAATCTGACCACAAGAACTATTATTACAGAAAACCATCAGTTTGATCTCGTTTTTGTAGTGTTGCCTAACACAGAAAGTTTTTCAAATGAATTTCTCATTCATTTCACATTTGGTCTGATTCATTTTGCTTGATGTATAAGGGCTGGACGCGGGAGGCGTGTTTTATTTACTTGGTGATTAAAATGGTCAGTAGAAGGGCCTGATTGAGCTGAGAGGAGATAGGCTGACACTTTCATTTCCAAATATCTTACTGTATATAGTTTGTCACTGCGGGGGTCAAACTGACCTCAAACCAAAAATGGTTTATTCATTTGAACATAAAAGGAGGCTTAAAAAAAAAAATCTATGAATAAAATATTTATTTTGAAAGGTTTCATTTCCGTTCCACCGAGACTAATGCAATCACAGCACTTCAAGGCACCCGGTGAGCAGCACTGAATTTCAGGAGCTCAACTGTAGCTTGGTGACGAGGGGAAAGAGCCAAGACCGATGATTTCTGAATCTATTAACGCCACCGCAGCACAGACTCAGACACGCGGCACAGTGATTCTGTAGTGATTCTGCACTCTGGCCCCCGTGAGAACCTCCCTGCGACAGCTCTGGATCCAATCCACACCGCGTCAGATGTCACGATGGCGCAGCACTCAAACGTGTCTGTTACTGCCTGACCGATACTGAACGGAGCAGGAGCCAGCACACAAGCCTGGGAATCAGGTCTCGTATTTATATCATGCAATTCTCAAACCATGAGACATTTGCTAAACTGTTTCACAGTTCTCTAATCAATGCTATTTTAGATGAATCGGGTTTCAAACAATGTTCATCTGCTCACATGTGGGTGCAAACTGCACAGCCTGATCTGTCATTTTCTCAGGCAGAGTCACCCCAGAGGAAGTCTGATTCTCACAGAAAAACGCTCAGGATGATCCATCTGGGTCACATGATGATGGACGAGCCCCCAAACGGCTCCTCTCCGTCTTCCTTAAAAGGAAAAGGGAAACACCGCTGACCATCACTGCCCATCACTAGAGACGGTAAATCCTCCTCAGGAACAGGGCCCCGGAGTAAAAAACAGCAGGGGTCAAAGGTCGAAGAGCACCAGAACGCGGGGCTGATTTTTCACCTCACGGGATTCGACTCGGCTGATTTGTGGCAGGTCGAACAGGGAGCACAGAAGCACCAAATCAGCTTCAATCCTCAATAAAACAGATCCTTGAATCCAGTCTAAATGTACAGCACCTCAGTTCATTTGCATAGTTCGCCCAAAGAGGAGCTCCCACAGACAAAGCCAAACTGCTGAATTATTGAACCTCAGCTAATAACCTGGTGAAATGTCATAAATACTCTAAACTCTCCGAGGGTGGAAGAGGAAGCTCCCACCGCTGTACATGAAGATACAAACTGCTGTTATTAATTGATACGGTAAACCTCAGCAAATATACCTGGTGAGGACTGAGCCCCGTGCAGGTGTCATAAATAATTAATTGGTTGAAAGCAGAACAGCTGATGCTCCGCATGGGAACTATCCAAATAAAAGCATTCCATTTTATATCTGACATGTCTGACATGACAAAGCGGTTTGAGTAACTTTCCTGTTTTCTCACAAAAGCAGAGTCCAGGTAATTTGCATTCATATCCCAACCATGTGCTGAAGTCCAGTGTCCACAATGCAGTACTGATGCACTGCTAGGAGGCTGTTCCTCCGATAAAGCCCATGATGCAGCTGCAGAGATGCTTCTCACACGTCACTGTGATAAAGCCCATGATGCACTGCTGCTGAGACTTCCTCATACGGTCACTGAGATAAAGCCCATGATGCACTGCTGCGAGATGCTTCCTCATTCATATCACTGTGATAAAGCCCATGATGCACTGCTGCCGATGTTCCTCATCACTGAGATAAAGCCCATGATGCACTGCTGAGACTGTTCCTCATACGGTCACTGAGATAAAGCCCATGATGCACTGCTGACAGACTGTTCCTCATACAGAGTCACTGAGATAAAGCCCATGATGCACTGCTTAGACTGTTCCTCATACGGTCACTGAGATAAAGCCCATGATGCACTGCTGCACTGTTCCTCATACGGTCACTGAGATAAAGCCCATGATGCACTGCTGTCCACTGTTCCTCATACGGTCACTGAGATAAAGCCCATGATGCACTGCTGCGTCTGTTCCTCATACGGTCACTGAGATAAAGCCCATGATGCACTGCTGCGAGACTGTTCCTCATACGGTCACTGAGATAAAGCCCATGATGCACTGCTGCCTGTTCCTCATACAGTCACTGAGATAAAGCACTGCCATGATACAGTCACTGTGATAAAGCCCATGATGCACTGCTGCGAGACTGTTCCTCATACAGTCACTGAGATAAAGCCCATGATGCACTGCTGCTTGAGACTGTTCCTCATACAATGTCACTGAGATAAAGCCCATGATGCACTGCTTGAGGACTGTTCCTCATACGGTCACTGAGATAAAGCCCATGATGCACTGCTGCGAGACTGTTCCTCATACAGTCAACTGAGATAAAGCCCATGATGCACTGCTGCGTAGACTGTTCCTCATACGGTCACTGAGATAAAGCCCATGATGCACTGCTGCAGACTGTTCCTCATACAGTCACTGAGATAAAGCCCATGATGCACTGCTGCGAGACTGTTCCTCATACAGTCACTGAGATAAAGCCCATGATGCACTGCTGCGAGACTGTTCCTCATACAGTCACTGAGATAAAGCCCATGATGCACTGCTGCGAGACTGTTCCTCATACAGTCACTGAGATAAAGCCCATGATGCACTGCTGCGAGACTGTTCCTCATACAGTCACTGAGATAAAGCCCATGATGCACTGCTGCGAGACTGTTCCTCATACAGTCACTGAGATAAAGCCCATGATGCACTGCTGTGAGACTGTTCCTCATACAGTCACTGAGATAAAGCCCATGATGCACTGCTGTGAGACTGTTCCTCATACAGTAACTGAGATAAAGCCCATGATGCACTGCTGCGAGACTGTTCCTCATACAGTCACTGAGATAAAGCCCATGATGCACTGCTGCGAGACTGTTCCTCATACAGTCACTGAGATAAAGCCCATGATGCACTGCTGCGAGACTGTTCCTCATACGGTCACTGAGATAAAGCCCATGATGCACTGCTGCGAGACTGTTCCTCATACAGTCACTGAGATAAAGCCCATGATGCACTGCTGCGAGACTGTTCCTCATACAGTCACTGAGATAAAGCCCATGATGCACTGCTGCGAGACTGTTCCTCATACAGTAACTGAGATAAAGCCCATGATGCACTGCTGCGAGACTGTTCCTCATACAGTCACTGAGATAAAGCCCATGATGCACTGCTGCGAGACTGTTCCTCATACAGTCACTGAGATAAAGCCCATGATGCACTGCTGCGAGACTGTTCCTCATACAGTAACTGAGATAAAGCCCATGATGCACTGCTGCGAGACTGTTCCTCATACGGTCACTGAGATAAAGCCCATGATGCACTGCTGCGAGACTGTTCCTCATACAGTCACTGAGATAAAGCCCATGATGCACTGCTGCGAGACTGTTCCTCATACAGTCACTGAGATAAAGCCCATGATGCACTGCTGCGAGACTGTTCCTCATACAGTCACTGAGATAAAGCCCATGATGCACTGCTGCGAGACTGTTCCTCATACAGTCACTGAGATAAAGCCCATGATGCACTGCTGGGAGACTGTTCCTCATACGGTCACTGAGATAAAGCCCATGATGCACTGCTGCGAGACTGTTCCTCATACAGTCACTGAGATAAAGCCCATGATGCACTGCTGCGAGACTGTTCCTCATACAGTCACTGAGAGATGAAAGCCCATGATGCACTGCCCATGATGCACTGCTGACTGTTCCTCATACAGTCACTGAGATAAAGCCCATGATGCACTGCTGTGAGACTGTTCCTCATACGGTCACTGAGATAAAGCCCATGATGCACTGCTGCGAGACTGTTCCTCATACGGTCACTGAGATAAAGCCCATGATGCACTGCTGGGAGTCTGTTCCTCATACGGTCACTGAGATAAAGCCCATGATGCACTGCTGCGAGACTGTTCCTCATACAGTCACTGAGATAAAGCCCATGATGCACTGCTGCGAGACTGTTCCTCATACGGTCACTGAGATAAAGCCCATGATGCACTGCTGCGAGACTGTTCCTCATACAGTCACTGAGATAAAGCCCATGATGCACTGCTGCGAGACTGTTCCTCATACGGTCACTGAGATAAAGCCCATGATGCACTGCTAGGAGTCTGTTCCTCATACAGTAACTGAGATAAAGCCCATGATGCACTGCTGCGAGACTGTTCCTCATACGGTCACTGAGATAAAGCCCATGATGCACTGCTGCGAGACTGTTCCTCATACGGTCACTGAGATAAAGCCCATGATGCACTGCTGCGAGACTGTTCCTCATACAGTCACTGAGATAAAGCCCATGATGCACTGCTGCGAGACTGTTCCTCATACGGTCACTGAGATAAAGCCCATGATGCACTGCTGCGAGACTGTTCCTCATACGGTCACTGAGATAAAGTCCATGATGCACTGCTGCGAGTCTGTTCCTCATACAGTCACTGAGATAAAGCCCATGATGCACTGCTGCGAGACTGTTCCTCATACGGTCACTGAGATAAAGCCCATGATGCACTGCTGCGAGACTGTTCCTCATACGGTCACTGAGATAAAGCCCATGATGCACTGCTGCGAGACTGTTCCTCATACGGTCACTGAGATAAAGCCCATGATGCACTGCTGCGAGACTGTTCCTCATACGGTCACTGAGATAAAGCCCATGATGCACTGCTGCGAGACTGTTCCTCATAAGGTCACTGAGATAAAGCCCATGATGCACTGCTGGGAGTCTGTTCCTCATACGGTCACTGAGATAAAGCCCATGATGCACTGCTGCGAGACTGTTCCTCATAAGGTCACTGAGATAAAGCCCATGATGCACTGCTGGGAGTCTGTTCCTCATACAGTAACTGAGATAAAGCCCATGATGCACTGCTGCGAGACTGTTCCTCATACAGTCACTGAGATAAAGCCCATGAGGCACTGCTCAGACTGTTCCTCATACGGTCACTGAGATAAAGCCCATGATGCACTGCTGGGAGTCTGTTCCTCATACGGTCACTGAGATAAAGCCCATGATGCAAAGCCCATGTCACTGAGATAAAGCCCATGATGCACTGCTGACTGTTCCTCATACGGTCACTGAGATAAAGCCCATGATGCACTGCTGCGAGACTGTTCCTCATACAGTAACTGAGATAAAGCCCACTGCACTGCGAGACTGTTCCTCATACGGTCACTGAGATAAAGCCCATGATGCACTGCTGCGAGACTGTTCCTCATACGGTCACTGAGATAAAGCCCATGATGCACTGCTGATGTTCCTCATACAGTAACTGAGATAAAGCCCATGATGCACTGCTGCAGACTGTTCCTCATACGGTCACTGAGATAAAGCCCATGATGCACTGCTGTGAGTCTGTTCCTCATACGGTCACTGAGATAAAGCCCATGATGCACTGCTGCGAGACTGTTCCTCATACAGTAACTGAGATAAAGCCCATGATGCACTGCTGCGAGTCTGTTCCTCATACGGTCACTGAGATAAAGCCCATGATGCACTGCTGGGAGACTGTTCCTCATACGGTCACTGAGATAAAGCCCATGATGCACTGCTGCGAGACTGTTCCTCATACGTCACTGAGATAAAGCCCATGATGCACTGCTGCTTGAGACTGTTCCTCATACGGTCACTGAGATAAAGCCCATGATGCACTGCTGCGAGACTGTTCCTCATACGGTCACTGAGATAAAGCCCATGATGCACTGCAGTCTGTTCCTCATACGACTGAGATAAAGCCCATGATGCACTGCTGGACTGTTCCTCATACGGTCACTGAGATAAAGCCCATGATGCACTGCTGCGCAGTCTGTTCCTCATACGTCACTGAGATAAAGCCCATGATGCACTGCCTCATACGTCACTGAGATAAAGCCCATGATGCACTGCTGCGAGACTGTTCCTCATACGGTCACTGAGATAAAGCCCATGATGCACTGCTGCTAGACTGTTCCTCATACAGTAACTGAGATAAAGCCCATGATGCACTGCAGACTGTTCCTCATACGGTCACTGAGTTAAAGCCCATGATGCCCTGCTGCTGCAGACTGTTCCTCATACGTCACTGAGATGAAGCCCATGATGCACTGCTGAGACTGTTCCTCATACGGTCACTGAGATAAAGCCCATGATGCACTGCTGCGAGACTGTTCCTCATACGGTCACTGAGATAAAGCCCATGATGCACTGCTGCGAGTCTGTTCCTCATACGGTCACTGAGATAAAGCCCATGATGCACAGCTGCGAGACTGTTCCTCATACGGTCACTGAGATAAAGCCCATGATGCACTGCTGCGAGACTGTTCCTCATACGGTCACTGAGATGAAGGTCAAGAGCTCTGCTGCCAGCACAGCCATCCCTGCTCTTCCTGCCCCAGTGCTGTTCAACACGTTTGCAGGGAAACTGGGGGAAATATATGGTGGACAGGGAACTCAAAATAGCGGTGAATGGACGGTTTGTGTAACTCGAGCCAGGAGCGCCTGTAGAGCCAACACCTGATTTACACTCCTACATTCTCCTTTATTATACAACAACTGCCACTGCTTCCACCAACATTTTACCAACAAAGTAGGTTTCATTTACTTTTCATATTTTTTATTTTTTTTAATCACTGTATAATTCTACTGCATCATCATTCTCCTTCATGGGCGACAATTTGTTATACAGATATACTGGAAATCTGCACACAGATTATGTTGTAAAATACATAAGAGAAAACGAAGAAACAAAAACATTAGCAAAAAGAGGACCATAAATAATAAAAATAATATTAATAATAACCCAATTGCAAACCACAGAAGTTGTTAGCCCAGTCTGGAATTATAATTAGCTACAAGATTAGAAAGTAGGACAGATAGTGACGCTTTTTTACAGAAACAACATCAGAGGCCCTCAGCTTGTTATGTTAAACATCAGGGGCTCCCCCGGACAGGAAAGACATCCTCAGCCCCCCCCAAGAAACACACACTCCCCTGCAGATTCGCACATCAGCCCGGCCGGATGGGGTCCTGCAGGGTGTGAGTGGGAGTCGGGCGATGAGAGCCCTTGAAATTCGTAGCACAGGACCGTTCATTCCTAAAGGGGATTGTCCGACAGTGGGACAGGTTGTGGCTCCCGGGATTGGACAGTGAGGGACAGGACATCAGGGGATTGGACAGGGGGGACAGTGGGAGGATGTCAGGGGATTGGACAGTGGGAGGATGAGCACAGAGACATCAGGGGATTGGACAGTGGGAGGACGGGCACAGAGACATTGGGGATTGGACAGTGGGAGGAGGACAGAGCACAGAGACATTGGGGATTGGGGGACAGTGGGAGGACGGGCACAGAGACATTGGGGGATTGGACAGTGGGAGGACGGGCACAGAGACATCGGGGGATTGGACAGTGGGAGGACGAGCACAGAGACATCGGGGGATTGGACAGTGGGAGGACGAGCACAGAGACATCGGGGATTGGACAGTGGGAGGACGAGCACAGAGACATCAGGGGATTGGACAGTGGGAGGATGAGCACAGAGACATCAGGGGATTGGACAGTGGGAGGACGAGCACAGAGACATTGGGGGATTGGACAGTGGGAGGACGAGCACAGAGACATCAGGGGATTGGACAGTGGGAGGACGAGCACAGAGACATCGGGGGATTGGACAGTGGGAGGACAAGCACAGAGACATCGGGGGATTGGACAGTGGGAGGACAAGCACAGAGACATCGGGGGATTGGACAGTGGGAGGACGAGCACAGAGACATCGGGGATTGGACAGTGGGAGGACGAGCACAGAGACATCAGGGGGATTGGACAGTGGGAGGGGAGGACGAGCACAGAGACATCAGGGGATTGGACAGTGGGAGGACAGAGCACAGAGACATCAGGGGATTGGACAGTGGGAGGACGAGCACAGAGACATTGGGGGATTGGACAGTGGGAGGACGAGCACAGAGACATCAGGGGATTGGACAGTGGGAGGACGAGCACAGAGACATTGGGGGATTGGACAGTGGGAGGACGAGCACAGAGACATCGGGGGATTGGACAGTGGGAGGATGAACACAGAGACATCGGGGATTGGACAGTGGGAGGATGAACACAGAGACATCGGGGATTGGACAGTGGGGGGTGAGCGCAGAGACATCGGGGGATTGGACAGTGGGAAGATGAACACAGAGACATCGGGGATTGGACAGTGGGAAGATGAACACAGAGACATTGGGGGATTGGACAGTGGGAGGATGAACACAGAGACATCGGGGATTGGACAGTAGGGGGGTGAGCGCAGAGACATCGGGGATTGGACAGTGGGAAGATGAACACAGAGACATCGGGGGATTGGACAGTGGGGGGGTGAGCGCAGAGACATCGGGGATTGGACAGTGGGAGGATGAACACAGAGACATCGGGGATTGGACAGTGGGGGGGTGAGCGCAGAGTCTCTGGATGCTGGCCCCTGAGAGCCCATATCTCAGACGGAGCCCCACAGAGCCCTTCTCTCCGTCCTGTCCTCCACACGAAGGAGCTGTCGCCGCTTCGCAGTTTCCCACATGCCCCGGTGCAACAGTTCACATGACATGGGGGATCCCAGAAGGAATGTTTGCATTTACACTCATTCATCATGTTTCCAAACACACAGCAGACACTGCTGCCATTTGTTACCATTAAGAAAACATGGAAAGTGGCAAAAAACACAGGGACCTCGGTATGAAAATGAAGCAAGACTGGAACATGCATACAGTGTGCATTATAATTCACTGGACAGGGACACATTTCTTATTCTGGTTCATTGCTTGATGGGAACGGAAAATGACTATGAGGCCGATGTGCAGACATTCAACATTTGAGTCCTTTTTCATTCACATCAGAAGAGCTGTAGAGAAATGACAGCACCTTCAGTATATAGCGCACATATTATGAATAACCGCATCACATATTCATGCATATTAAATATAACTCAACTGCATGGAGATGTTGAAAAATAAAAGAGCAAGATTCTGAAAGAGGACAGCAGGACTCAATCTGCCACAGCCCTCATTCTGCTCTTTTCTAAAAGTCACTGACGACTAATCATTCCTCATATTTTCTCCATTAATATTTGCATCTCAATCAGATGCAAAATGAAGTTTTGGGAAATAAGATCATAGAGCACAAATTAACTTCTGCTATTTTATTCCGAAGTATATTCCTCCTTCTGAAAAAAAAAACTAAGTTCATTCACTTCAATAAATTCTGCATCTTTAGCTGATCTGCATTGTGTCGTCTGAAGGCAATTTAATTCAGTTTATTACTACAATAAATAATGGTCAGTCCTGAACGCAGCTCTGCCCAAATGTTCCTCAGACTAATGTGGGAGGCCATTCCTGAGTTTTACTCTCAATCCAAAACTTAAATAACTCCTCCTTCTGACAAACATGACAGAGCAAAGCTGCTCTGGTCCCATCAATCATCAAGCATATCCTTTACACACTTACACACCCTCGCACACATACTCACACACTCACACACACCCTCGCACACTCACACACAGCCTCACACACTCACACACCCTCGCACACTCACTCACACACTCACACACACCCTCGCACACTCACTCCCACACTTACTCGTGCACTCTTTATAGATGTGCTCATGAAGGACCCAGCATGTCACAGCATGTATATGCTCTCATGCATAGTTAGTGAACCTTGACCCAAACTGCATTGTTTTTTCCAGTCAACCGAGTCCAGAGTGCTGGGTAACGTCAGGAGGGAGGGCGCTGGGTAACGTAAGGAGGGAGGGAGGGAGGGAGGGCGCTGGGTAACGTAAGGAGGTTGAGGGGGAGCCTGATCTGGTCTGGGCCAGCAGAACTGGCTAAGGCTGCTGTACAAACACCACAATCATGGCCAAAAGTATTTGGTCACCCTTTACTTTGGAGCTGTTTTTTTGGTTTGAGCTGCACACCTTGGATTATGAACAGGAAAATCATAATGAGACAGTCCACAATGGGGACGCAGTGGTTAAGTGTGCTAGACTTGAGATCGAAGGGTCCTGAGGTTGAGTCCGTGACACGGTTTTTACAGTGTCTTTTTGGGCAAAAACACTGCACTCCCAAAGTGCCTCACTCCAGGAGTATTATTGGGTATCCGCAGATCGTCAGGGAAACCTAGATAAGAGCTGGGTGGTAACCTGCGATAGACTGGCATCCCATACAGGGGGAGTAGCAATACTCCTGTTCGCTTCATGCTACAGAAACTGGGGTTAAAGCACCAGGTCTGATGAGCCTCTTCACTCAGGACAGACTTTACCAGCTCAAAGACATTCTAGATGATTCTGTGCTTCCAACCGTTCGGCAAAGACGCTTTCACATCTCAACATGACGATCCTCCAGGATTAACTGGAGCCAACTTGGAGTCAGATCTACAAAACCCAAAACCAGTGAAGTTGGCACGTTATGTAAATCGTAGATAAAAACAGAATACAATGATTTGCAAATCCTTTTCAACTTATATTCAATTGAATACACTGCAAAAGACAAGATGTTTAATGTTCAAACTGAGAAACTTTATTTTTTTTTTTTTTGAAATAATCATTAACTTAGAATTTAAAGGCAGCAACACATTGCAAAAAAAGGCACAGGGGCCTTTTACCACTGTGTTACATCACCTTTCCTTTTAACGACACTCAGTAAACGCTTGGGAACTGAGGAGACCAATTTTTGAAGCTTTTCAGGTGGAACTCTTTCCCATTCTTGCTTGATGTACAGCTTAAGTTGTTCAACAGTCCGGGGTCTCCGTTGTCGTATTTTACGCCTTCATAATGCGCCACACATTTTCAATGGGAGACAGGTCTGGACTACAGGCAGGCCAGTCTAGTACCCACACTCTTTTACTACGGAGCCATGCTGTTGTAACACGTGCAGAATGTGGCTTGGCATTGTCTTGCTGAAATAAGCAGGGCGTCCATGAAAAAAATGTTGCTTGGATGGCAAAATATGTTGCTCCAAAACCTGTATGTGCATTAATGGTGCCTTCAATATGTGTAATGCCCATGCCTTGGGCACTCACCCCCATACCATCACAGATGCTGGCTTTTGAACTTTGCGCCTATAACAGTCCGGATGGTTCCCCGAGGACCACGACGTCCACAATTTCCAAAAAAACAATTTGAAATGTGGACTCGTCAGACCACAGAACATTTTCCACTTTGCATCAGTCCATCTTAGATGAGCTTGGGCCCAGCCCAGAGCCGGGCGTTTCTGGGTGCTGTTGATAAATGGCTTTCGATTGTAGAGTTTTAACTTGCACTTGCAGATGTAGCGTGTAGTTACTGACAGTGGTTTTCTGAAGTGTTCCTGGAGCCCATGTGGTGATGTCCTTTACACACTGATGTCGGTTTTGATGCAGTACCGCCAGAGGGATCAAGGTCACGGGCATTCAATGTTGGTTTTCGCCTTGTCGCAAGTGATTTCTCCAGATTCTCTGAACCTTTTGACGATATTACGGACCCGATGATGAAATCCCTAAATTTCTTGCAATAGCTCGTTGAGGAATGTTGTTTTTAAACTGTTCGACAATCAGCTCACGGAAGTGGTGACCCTCGCCCCATCCTTGTTTGTGAATGACTGAGCATTTCAGGAAGCTGCTTTTATACCCAATCATGGCACCCACCTGTTCCCAATTAGCCCGCTTCACCTGTGGGATGTTCCAAATAAGTGTTTGATGAGCATTCCTCAACTCTCTCAGTCTTTTTGCCACTTGTGCCAGCTTTTTTGAAACATGTTGCAGGCATCAAATTCCAAATGAGCTAATATTTGCAAAAAATTACAAAGTTTACCTGTTTGAATATTAAGGTCTTTGCAGTGTATTCAATTGAATATAGGTTGAAAAGGATTTGCAAATCATTGTATTCTGTTTTTATTTACGATTTACACAACGTGTCAACTTCACTGGTTTTGGGTTTTGTAATATCCAAATATCAGCACCCAAACACATGGATTCTCTCTGGCATGGAACAGAAGCAAATCCCTGCAACAAAGTTCTAATCTCTGGAGAACAGCTTCCTCCTCTAGGAGAGGACAGTGTTACAGTGGGGCGACCTCCATATGAATGCCAATTAATGCCAATGCTTTTTCAGTAAGATGTTCAACAACCATAAGTCCGAATATTTTTGTCCATGTAGTGGGTATTCCCAGCAGTAGCGTAACAGTGAGATATTTCGCCCGGATATTACCTCGGTGGCCAGAGAGATCCATAGGTGTTACTGCACCCTTGTTCAAATATGTACTTTACCTGATCTCCAAACAGCTCTCCTGCAATTTCGCCCGAGGAATGCAGCAGATGATGAGATGTTCCGCCCGCAGGAGATCTACCGCCGCAATGCTTCCGGTGCCATTAGTCACTCTACTATTGGCCTTTGTTATGAATCCAGGGAAACGGCTTGGTTGCTAGGCACTGGCAAATGTCATCACAGACAGCTTGTGTCCGTGTCTAACCAAGTGTAACTAAGTGTTGTGAAATTGCATAATCGGCCTCATATTATGACTGAATCTTATGAAACAATAAAATGCATCAGACGACATGTGTCAGCCCCTGCAGTCTCTCAAGCAGTTTGTCGTTTCTATAAATAAAATGCCCGACAGAAAATGAAAAGACTACTTTTAATAAAAGCGCTGTGAAGGATGCGACTGCATTCCTTGCATATTTGCACGAAGAGGGTAATGTTTCACACTGTTTCTGAAGATCTGCAGTATATGAGGGGATGGCAATAAGAAAGCAGGGGACCGAAGTCATAGAGATTAAATATCTTTGGGGTGTGTCCATAACGGCCCAAAACTTTTAAAATGTAAAAAGCATCTCAGATGGATTCAAAAGGATCTACCGCCCCCATTCTGAGTGTCACCAAAACAATGAATAGAACAGCTTGTGCGGACAGAAAGAGCTTTGACAGAAATATATCGCACATCAAATGAAATCTCATAGCTTTTGAATTAGGTCTGAAATTCTGATCTCAGGCCTAATCCACTATTATTGGTTTTGATTAATCTTCCGCAAATCTGTTATTATCTATCAGATGAAATACATTATTGTCAAAGAAAAAACAAAGTCTCGACAGACAGCTTGATGAATCCAGTTGTTGTGCTTTTTGATACAAGCTCCTCCAATAAACTATTAATAGAAACTTCTCCCTCTAACCACTTTGGATGTTTCTGACATTTTTATACAGCAAAAAACAAAAACAAATAAGACAAGATACGGGCATTTGACTGAACAAAAGCCCTCTAGCATGTACCATGTAAAACACGAGTTCATTACATACAAGCTTGATCTTCTGGGGATTCAGATAAACGAATTTAATGTTTGTTTAGCCTAAACGTAGGTCCCTGTACAGACAGTGCTACCAGCGTAAAGGTATAGAAGTTACATAATGCACTGGAAAACGGAGAGCCCTGGATACAACACACTTTCATTCCACTGTCCTGCCTATGAAGCTAGTTTAAAGAGCTCAATATGCACATCAGCAAAATATCCAACCAATTATGCAATGCATTTAAACCTTTGTTTTGCACAAATAAGACCCCATAAAAAATATATGGCACAGTGGTTATCACTGCCCCCTCACAGCAAGAAGGTTGTAGGTTCGAATTCAGTCTGGGGCCTTTCTGCATGGAGGTTGTATGGCGTTAATCGCAGTACTTTATTGGGGTGGACAGAATCGAGTGAGTTCAATATTGGGGGGGACGCGTACCCCCATCATCCCCTCAAATTACGCCCTGCGTGACACAATCCCTCCCGAGAATGTCTCTCCAGCGGGGTTTGTTACGACGCACCACACAGAACAGATGCCCCAAATTCAAATGAAAAGACTCAGAGAAACCATCCACAAATGCACGTTCGACAAGTGGACATGAGTGGTGTCAAAGGACCTAACCCCCGATGTGCTGATCGATAAACAGCGCCTTCAATACCAGCGCTGTGAACGAATACATCCTCATAAATACATCCTCATAAATACCATCCCTCATTGCATCACTGGGAACTGTGTTTAGCATGATCAGTCCTCGCCGTCGCGCACACACTTAATGGAGCAGAGAAACAAACACATTCTTTATCCGGCTCGGAGCTCTTCAGGAAAGCCACTTGCATATAAATTGAGCATTAAGCATGCTGCATTCCAAATCGGACACTATTTCACGCATCGGAAATGCCAAATAAATGTTCAGTGATAAAATGTTTGCATATAATCCCAGGGGCAGTTAAGGGAAGAATAAACCAAAATGCAAAATGTCCCATAAACTTTACATTTCTCAATCTTCAGTGCTCCGGAGCGGAGCCTTTCATCCAAATCAAACAGACACACAACACAAACACTGTATGGACCGCAGCAAGCAGAAATAACCCAGCCACTGAATGGACAGCAACAAGCAGAAATAACCCAGCCACTGTATGACAGCAACAAGCAGAAATAACCCAGCCACTGAATGGACAGCAACAAGCAGGAATAACCCAGCCACTGTATGGACAGCAACAAGCAGAAATAACCCAGCCACTGTATGGATCGCAGCAAGCAGAAAGAACCCAGCCACTGTATGGACAGCAATAAGCAGAAATAACCCAGCAGCCGTACAGAGAGCAGTCGGCAGGACCAACCTAAGTTTAATTAACACACGAGGAACAGAGGCGCAGTCGGGACAAAGCAATAGATCATTTGTGCTACAGAAACAAAACAAACAAGCAAAATTAAGCCTGGGCCACAAATGACTCCGGGGCTGGATGTCAGCAGCCAGCGAATAAAGGGCCAAAAGCAGCCCTCTGATTGGCCAGCTCCAGGAGCCTGTGGTTCTGATTCAGTAACAGCACATTAACCCTGCTGGCTGCTTCTGATGGATTCTGATGGGAAGACCCAGATTAATTCTGGTTCTGGACACATTTCCGCAGGGATTCTGGCGAGATGAGCTGATGATTTTGCCGTCAGCAGCAGCAATGTGAAGCACTGACTGCACCCCAGGCCTCCAGAGGGTCTGTGGGAGCCCGCGGACCGGAGCTGGGACCCACTCAGGATGCGGGTTCCCCTTAATATAGAATAAACCTCCTGGTTTTAACCAGCAGTTAACTGGCTGTAATGAAAACCAGCACACACACACACTGAGGGCCCCCAGGGTCGCGGAGGTCATCCAGTGTGACAGTGATCCATGTGAAAGCAGCATCGTGTTCTTCACGAGCTCTACGACAATCACCTGAGCTTATCAAGCACCTCAGTGAATTTTTATTTCAATCAGGTGACACTGGGCTAAAAACAACACATTCACTAACCTGGGACAGAAAGAAACAGAAATAAAACACACACACACACACACACACACTGTGTCCCCCTGGTATACATATTCCTCGTCACACAACACAGCACCACATACTGCATTGCAGGATGTGAAAGATCATGTAATATTTTCTCAAAGCACTGTTTTCAGCTGACGTTATCCAAAGACATAACAGTATTAGGTATTTTTTGGTAATTCTTATTGCTCCTTTATCCAAATGAATGTTCAAACAAATACACCTTAGGGCAATAACATCAGGTATTGTACTGCACTCATTCAGAGCTGAAAGCAGGATTTTCAGTGTTTTGCACAGCTAACAAATCAAACACATCATCGTTAGAGCTCAGGCAGCCCAATGTAGTTGGACAAACACATCAGACGGGAGTGTAGAGGGAAACCACACTGAACATGATTCGATTGGTTACACTGTGCGGCCTTTAAGCAGTAACAGACATGATACACGCTGACTAAATATTTCTAATTTCATATACTAGTGTTTCCCTCATATTTTCCCACCTCCAAACCCCTGCCACATTGCAAACACCAATCGCAGCAGGAGACCTGAGTCACGTGCTTCACACGACACAGCTCGCATGCTGGGCTATTAATATGCAGTAAGACCTGGAGCATCTTCTGCTGATCTGACCTGTACCCTGAGAGAGATCAGTGCTGCTACAGGCCAGTTTATAGAAGCTGCCCTGTTAGCCTCTGGAGCACCAGAGAATGAGCACAGGGGGCTATTTTTGGCACCTGAGAGTGCATTAGGGTACCTGACCGGGATAAGGGGAACAGGAATAAAAATGAAGATATAATGCTCATTTTTGACTCTTGCAAAAAATAAAAAAATAAATCAGCTCCTGGAAAGTGATTCATTCAGTGAAATGTTAGCATTTGAAGAGCCTAGTGCGAAAAGTACTCACGTCACATTTATAATAATAGAATAATGTCGTCACAGTGATGCCACGGTTTTGAATGAATTTCAGTGAGAAATATTTTTTTGGCACCGCAGGTTTAATACGCTGCAATACCACCGATAACCGCTAGAGTTTGCTGCCAGACGCAAAGCAAATTCAAAAAGATAGTTCCTGGTATTATACGATATAAATATGGCCAACTCAACCCCTCCTATCCCGAAGCACTGACGGAGCCAATAGTGAGTTAAAATGAATAAAAACTGCGGACTAAGTCAAAGTGACGTCATCCATTAGCTTTCCTCAGGCGAAGTGAAAGGCATTTTGGCATCCAGCTGACTGAACTGAAATGATTACACATCATGGCAAATGTTTTTCAAAAATATTGATCACTCAGGAGACTTACTGCAGTCCAAATTTTCCAATAACTAATACTAATTTCATGTACATGAGCCTATCAAACGCACCTCAGATACCTTGTATATGCCCGAGAACGTAGGGTTAATGTTAAGGTTGGAGCTAGAGGTTGGAGGCAGGGTTAGTCTAAGGGTACATTGACAGGTTGTACAATAATCAATCCAGGAGATTAACAGAGCTGTGCAAAAGCTTTAGGCATTTTCAGAACTATTCAGTGAGGCAGCAATACCTCCCAAAATCATGAAATGAGAGGTTTCTTTATATTGAAAAATATAACAAAGAGTCTTATATAGTCTAATCCCGATTCAAGTCAATATTTGCTATGACTATCATTCAGGTGAAAATCAGGTGCACTGTCCTGTTCCATAGTTCCAGTTTTCGAAGATGATTCAGTTCGACATACTGAAGATCTTGCCCCAGTCCAGCTGCAGACCAGTGGCAGGCGGTGGACGGAAAACTGGGGGGGCGGAAAACATCCCTTGAAACGGATAAGATCAGTGACCCGATTTCAATCATTATTCTTGGTCAATATGTTAGTTTCCTTTATAATGAAATGTTTAAGCGAGTGAATAATAAATTCTATAAAATGTTTAATTCACATGCCTTAATAGGCAACTCTTCACGAAAAAACCACTGTGGATTTTCCGCGTTAAATTTTGTCACGTCCTAAGCAAGTCATCAAACCTGTGTGTAATGATTGTTTAATTGAAAAAGATTGAAATGCGCTCTTTTTTCGTTCAACTGATGCGTTTGATTTCTCGTCAAAATGAAGACAATTAGCTACACCTGAGAGGGAGAGTTCAAGTGTCTTTTACCAGAGAAATTGACTGAAAACAGATCAAGACTAATAAGAAGTTTAAAGACATGTTTGTCACCCTCCTTGTTCTCTGTCCACCACCCGCCACTGCTGCAGACAAACTGTCTCACTAGCTTGAAACTGCAATTTTTAAAATTAATATTTAGTGTCTCAGAAGAGCATTTTATCTTGAGCAACACGGATATGGAAAACAAAAATAAGTATCTCAAAAAGTCAAAGAAGTAAACTAAGGGTGATGAAAACATCTGCACAGCACTGTAAATATGACACATTTCCTTTTAAAAGCCTGGCCAATGATTTGCAAAATATGTGGCTCATTTTGATATTCCAAACAAAGAAACTAGGCCATGAGAGTATCCCACAAAATAAATCGAATAGCTGTGCTTCACATTTCAAATGATCAGCTGATTACCCCAGATGTCTTGCGTAAATATAACATTCAGAAATATTTATGCAATCAGGTCCCAAATTGTATTTTTTTAAATATGTGAAAATAATCAAAAAAGACTAAGCTAACTTGACAAATACTTGTGGATATTTTAGGCTTGTATGTTATGAGTCTGCCTTGTAATTCTGAAGCATAGCAAACTGAGATATGCTGTTCAGAAGCATGATGAAAAACCCCACTCCAGATTGTAACGATGGATCACCGTTACTCGATATGATGGAAAGTTTCCGTATTCAACCTCCACCAGTATCGAATGAAATCAGTGATTTTTGGGCTTACCTTGATGCTCGAATACCCAGAGAAACAATCGAGTGTGTAAAAACGTCAAGTGTACATCCAGTCAAGAAAATTTAGAGTTTAATTTCTAGTGCAGCTGTTCGTGGTAATGGCATAACTGCGGCAGACATGTTACTAAGGACACACCGGGTTGCTAGGGCATGTGCAGCATATGCACTCCCGATATTAAATTCTAAACCCCCCTCTCCCTAATCAAACCCCCCAAAATATCTTGGTGCCCCCTTTTAAAATCGATCTGGTAAATAAAAAGCTGAAAAAACTGGAGGTTGGATGCAGAATTCTTTCTGATATGATTTATCACATGACGTGAGAGAGAATGGTAAATTGAAAGGGTAAATGATAAATGGTGAACACACCAGGCATGTACAGTTAAATGAAACACACACACGGGTTTTAAAGGGTTTATTGAAGAATTAATTGTGTGACTATTTGGTTTTACTATTTCTTTATGTAGCGTTGGCTCAGCACTACACCCTGTGTGCTTACGCTATTGACTAGCATAGGCACTGTGGCTTTGCATTGACTCTTAAGAGTTTGCAGGATCACATCTCGCCTGCTAAGGCTACAGATCCTCTCGAAATCCTGCAAAAACCCTTGTTAGGACTGAATCTCGCCGCAGCACTCCCTATATCACCCAAACTTTGTCGGTAAATCCATAAAGTACAGGATCGTCCGCTTCCATATCCAGGAGAAATCAAACTGCCTTGTAAAATGGTGGAGACTGATGTCAGGTAACACGATGGAAACGAGATACCGTGCACAATTAGTTCAATGGTTTTGTATGGTTCATTTATCCCCAAATACTCCATATACTATTTCTACTGTAACATTAATGTATGGCTAATTAAAAAAAGTTTTCACATCAGCTTTTAGAGGACTCATTGCACATTCAGGTAAGCCATTTTTGTCCTTTATGTGACGTCAGACTCCACCATTTTACGAGGCAGTTCAATTTCTCGGCAACTCAAAAGGGGCAATCGTGCACTTTAGGGATTTATCGGCGAAGTCTTGACAATATAAGGAGACGTGTGGCAAGATACAGCCCTAACGAGGGTTTTTGCAGGATTTCAAGAGGATTTGTTGCATTTTTAAGGCATGAGACGAGATCTTGCAAACTCTTAAAGAGTCAATGCAAAGCCACAGTGCCTATGATAGTCAATAGCGCAAGCATGCAGGGTCTAGTGCTGAGCTCATGGTTCACAGCAAGGACGCCAGGTTGTTCCACCTTGTTGCTCACCTGGGAACACGTAGAAAATGCGCATTGATTGATGATTCATTGCAGCAGTAGATTGTAGCTAAAGCATGAAATTAGATTCATTACAGGTAAACTGATAATTAGGTAATCGTCTCTGTGTGCGAAGCATCAACTTACTTCTGCCTGACCTCGTCCTCCCACGGTGTTCGGGCAAAAGGTTTACCCGAGTGCTCAGACACCTTTTATTAGTTCAGGGACGGAGATACCAAGTGGGAAGAAGGGAGATTTAATTTCTTGTATAAATGTAAATATTTATGAAAGTTATTTATGGGTAGTTATTAAATGCGAATTTGGTGTGTATATATTTATTGATGATATTATATTTTGGCAGTGGTTTTATGTAAATATTTATTGTATGTGTCTGTGGGTGTGTTTAATGATTCACTTTGCTTGTGGTACGTGCCAGTCGGTAATCAGAGGGAAAGGTTAAATAAGCTTGAGTAAGTCTGTATATGGTTGTTCCTGCTGGTGAACATTACGCTTCAGAAATAAAAGAAACCATATGATGTCTCCGCCTCATGGCCTCCTCATTGGCTGCCCTGGCCGCTCAGGCCAGTTAACGCAGATTACTGTCGTGAATTAGTTTTAAATGTAATAATGAAATGTCTCGGCAAAAGTATATAAGTAATATGTGTGTGCATATAGTATAAATTCACAGTGTGCAAGGTGCTCTAAAAGCTACAAAACAAAAGCAGCAAAATAAACTCACATTGTGCATAGATTTCTGACCCCCCCCCCCCCAGATTATTCCATTAATATAGTCATATAACAACATTTACTAAGGGATCATGTACAAATGTAATTAGGCTATTTAGCGTGTAATAAAATTCTAAAACATACTGGGGAAGGGGCCTTCGGTATTTTGTTACGCGCAATATGACTGGTCATTGCCGCAGACGGAGAATGGGGTTGGCTAGTGCGGGCTCCTGCGTGGTAAATGAAATGTGACGCGCCTCTATAAACCCTGTCGGTTTCTCGGAGCAACTTGTGGTCTCTGGTGAGATAGGACAGAAAGTGGCGCACTGCTGCAGAAGTTGGCGACGGGAAAAAAAAAAAAATTCTCTCCGCTACTGGAGGAAAAGGCGCGCGCAGGGGGATTCTGCCATGCACTTCCCAACAAACTTGCAGGTTTATCAGGGAGCTCAATGGAACTTGACCGAAACAAATCAATCCATTCAGTTCAGTTCCATAGAAGGTCTAACGATGGGATTCTTAGACAGGGCAAACTCGTCGAGAAACGGTAGCGACCCGTTTGGAAGAAATGAAGAGGTTGCGAAAATAGAAATAACGGTTTTGAGCGTCACCTTCATCGTGGCCGTGGTTGGCAACTTCAGCGTTCTGCTGGCGATGTACAACACAAAGAAAAAGATGTCGCGCATGCACCTCTTCATCAAGCACCTGAGTTTGGCTGATTTGGTGGTTGCGTTTTTTCAGGTGTTGCCGCAGCTCTGCTGGGAAATAACTTTTCGCTTTTACGGACCCGATTTCTTGTGCAGAATCGTCAAGCACCTGCAGGTTCTGGGTATGTTCGCCTCGACCTACATGATGGTCATGATGACTTTGGACCGCTATATCGCGATATGCCACCCGCTGAAGACGCTCCAGCAGCCGACCCAGAGGTCATACATCATGATCATCAGCACGTGGATATGCAGCCTGGTGCTGAGCAGTCCGCAGTACTTCATATTTTCTCTGAGCGAGATTAAGAACGGGTCCGACGTGTACGACTGCTGGGGGCACTTCATAGAGCCGTGGGGTGTGAAGGCGTATATAACGTGGATCACTGTCGGCATTTTTCTCATCCCAGTCACCATACTGGTGATATGCTACGGATTCATCTGCCACAGCATCTGGAAGAACATCAAGTACAAGACCAGAAAGAGCGCGACCCGCAAGGCCATGAAAAATGGTTTTATTGGGAAGTCGTCCGTCAATAGTGTTACCACCATATCCAGAGCCAAGCTACGGACAGTCAAAATGACTTTTGTGATTGTCCTCGCGTACATCGTCTGCTGGGCTCCATTTTTCATCGTGCAGATGTGGTCGGTGTGGGATGCAAACTTCTCTTGGGACGGTATGCATCCAATTCTCGGATAATTTGGATTGTTTGAAAGAAAATGCGTCGGGCACTCTAAAATAACGTAAACTTGACTGATTGCATTGATAAGTTACAATTATTTACATGCTATGCATGTTCACTGTTTAAAATCGGCAAACTGATTTCCACTTCCACCTTATCCAGTGCGTTAATGTCAAAAACCTTACTAAACAGTTTTGCGCAGCATATCCTACGCACTCGTCTCCTCGCACATTCCAGAAATTGCTCGTAACAGTATTGTTATTTTATCAAAATTCCCTGTTTAAAATCAGCTTAATGATTTTCCATCTTCACTCTCCATTCCATTAATGTCCAAATAGCCTAAAAACACCTTCGCGCAGCAAATACGCACTGGTTTCTTAGCGCATTCCAGATATTGCTCGATTTACAATGATTGACATTTTATTGTTAGTCACTATGTAAATCAGCCCATTGATGTCCAGTTTCACCCTATCCGTTGCGTTAATGTCCAAACAGCCAACTAAACAACTTCGTGCAGAAAATACGCATGTGTTTTTTTCGTGCATTCCAAACAATAATTAATGTTTCATAAATGTTTTGGGTGTGTTAAGACGCTCTTCACCGAAATGCACCCATCAGGACGTACAGAAGTTCCAGAGGATAAGATAATTGGATGCGTGTCTCTGGAATCCCGCCATATATTTATCAAAAGGCAGCAACAATGGCCGGAGAATTAAACGCGGGGGCTCGTTTCTAATGAACGCGAGTTTTTAAATTAAAATCGGCCATAGGAAACAATGTAATGGCAAAGAGATGGCCATTTGAAGTAGTATGTATGAAATTTAAGCCATATCTAGAGGCAAAGAATAAATGAAATTGACTTAGTATATATTTGTTCATATTTACCAATTAATCTCTGATTTTGCATGAATTTCCCTTTAAGCAGATTCAAAGTCAGAAAAAGGAATTTTTTTTTATTGTTAGACGATATCGCACACATATTCTGTATCTGCTGGTTGCAGCACTTCACTGAATCTGTCACACTTACATTGAGTGAAATATTCATACCCGGCAGGACGCCAAGACTTTATGGTTACATTTAAAAGAAAATATCTCGATCTTGTGCATCATTTTACACACATTTCATTCAAGAGGACACATTTAGAATCTTTGGAAACCTTTGAATCCCCATTAGAAATTAAAACTGGCCTGAATAAAGCAGCTCGGACCTGTATAAGGGAAAGGCAGAGTGGAGGAGGTTAAGCATCTTGTGTATGTTTAAAAAATTATAACAATTTGCCTAATCACTTCTCAATAGCCTTCCAAAATAAAATCGGCTGCAAACTTGGTAAATGCCAAATCAAATTGCATTTTTAATTGCGCGTAATATTTCGGTAAAATCAAAAAGGCTACTTTCATCACAAAGTTGTGCGGACAGAACCGATGAGCAATAACATCTACGCTTTGCATACACTACTGCAGACCGGACGTTAGAAACTGCTTTAAAAACCAGTTCGAAGAAATTTATCCTATTTTCTCGTTTCAGATTCTGAGAACACCGCAGTCACGCTCTCCGCTCTGCTCGCGAGCCTCAACAGCTGCTGCAACCCATGGATCTACATGATCTTCAGCGGCCACCTCCTGAACGACTTCGCCCGCTGTTTCCCCTGCTGCACGAAAGTGCAGGAGACGTTCAGGAAGGAGGACTCCGATAGCAGCATTCGGAGAACCACGCTCATAACCAAAACGGCAAACCGAAGCCCAACCGCCAGCTCGGGCACTTGGAAGGACTTTGAAAACGCATCCAAATCCGGCAGTGCCATCCCGACGGACTCGTGAGCGCGCATCTGCTTCAGTACATTTATTTATTGACAAAGAAAAACATCCTAACTCATAGGGTACCACAAATCTATAGGCAGAACTTGCCTCAGGCTGAGACAATCGCCGGGGAGATGCGGTGATATTCAGTGGAAATATGGCAGGATGGGAGAAGTGGGAACCCAAAACACAATGTACCTTCCGACGAGTACAGAACATGGGGAAAACTTTTTTTTTTAACAATCTAAAGTTGCGCCCACGAAATGTTCCGTGCTTTTCGTTTTATAAATGAAACTCGTGCATTCATTTCAAAGTCAAAGGGCGCATAATGGGAACGTATGAGCATAATTCCCTATAGAATTTCAGGAACATCTGAAAGCGATCACTGCAATCAATGTTAGCCAACGTAATTTTCCAAACGACTGAGGCATACTCGTGTGTATATTACAACAATGCTTTAAGGGATGTAATTACTTGAAAAGGCTGTCGAGCTATTTGATTATTTGATTTATAATGTATAACAATCTCAGTACATTGTTCTCTGCTGTAAATAGACCCTGCTTGTCGAGATAATGTGGCTGCGCGCTAATATCAATATTTCTCCACATCACTTCATCAATGACTGTTCAAACGTTCTTGTTTATGCATGCATGAGTGTGTGCATTCTCCCTGACATCTGCTGCATTCTGGGAAAGTGCCATTCAGCTGAAAAATGACTTTGTCCTCTGTGCACAAAATGGTATTCAGAATTCAGTGAGCATGTGCAGTCAGTGGATAAAAGCTTCATACACTTTGCACAGATTTACAAGTCCCTCATTGCACAACCACCTCATGATTTATTATACGATCTGAAAGATTATTTTCCGCAGTGTGTCAGTTTCCAGAACTTTCCACACCAAACACTCCTCACTCAAAAAAGGGCCCCACAAACTATGTTTTCGTATGTCTGAAACAGCAGAGCTGCACAAGACCTGTTATTAGTCTCTGTTCTGCGCCTGATATTAAATATATTGTTCAAAAAAAGTATACCTCATTATCAAAGCTCATTCTGCAGTCGAGTCATTGAGCAACAATCAAACTCTACCGACATATGAATGTTACATGTTTGGAGAGGGGGATCTGTTAGCTATCGGTAAATATTTTCAGTCCTCGGTGAGGTAATCAGTGTCCCCACTCAGGCCGGATAACTGCATTCACTCTCTTTGGTTCTTCGGAGGCAGAAGTTGTGAATGTAAGGACTCTCTTCCATCAAACAGCAGTTTACACACTCAGAGGTTTGCACATGGTTTACAGCATTCTCAGTCCTTCCTTTTGTCATCAGACATTTCAGAAACGTGTCTCCACCGAGATTCACAGAGTGATGGGTAAAAGCGTTATGACCGATGGATTAAATGTGACTTGCTTACAGCACAGAAAACCTCATATTGTCTCAGATGCACCTGTGTATTACATGTTGCACACTTTCACTATTGTACATGTGAAGTTATATAAAGAATATAAAAGTGTCCCAACACATTGTCTCCAGTGTTTTTGTCATCTGTAATATAATGGTCCTCGAGGGTTGAGAACAGCTGGTTTTCCATGCTCCCTTTACCAGGGAGTCAGGTGTGATGACAGTCTGGCCAATGAACTATCCTACATGATCATTAGGTCACCTGGAATGAAAGAAAACCAGGGGCCAGGTTTGGAATCGAGGGCCAGATTAGGGCAAATGATCTGGTGGGGGTGGGGGGAGTCCCTTGTAAGGACCCAGAAAATCTGCTGCTGACTTTGTCCAACACCAGCAGGATGCCATTCCCAACATAGACTGGCCGACAACAACAGTTTTGACCCAGCTCACTGCCCCCTCTGGTCATTTTGAATAATTACAGCTCAGCTGATGGACAGAAGGCTGGAAGCTCAGGAGGAACAGGAGACGAGTGTGGAGCCCTAAGAGGACTGGACGATGACCTGTCCCGTCCTGAACACACACCAGGAGCTGACCTGTCCCATCCTGAACACACACCAGGAGCTGACCTGTCCCATTATCTCTGTTATAGACTTCATGTGTTCGGTGATCCATCTCACACACACACACACACACACACACACACACACACACACAGTTACAGGCAGAAAGCTGCAGCAGTAGCAGAGTAAAGAGCAGCTGCTGTCAGTGTCTCAGACCACATTCACACATGCCTTCACTGTACAGACCATCGGAGTTTTCCAGAAACTTCCAGCTGGATCTGTGTTTGAGTTTAGCAGCGCTGGGGGAGCAAAGGCTGCTGGGAAAAAAAAGTTCACATCTGGCAGGGTGTCGGTTGTGACCTGAACATAAAAGAGAACAGGTTTGGTCGCTATGGGCTGGCATAAATGTTTGGGTTCAGCGGCTGCCCACATCTCTGTTTTGTTTCGAGGGGGTCGGGGGGGGTGAATCGTACCTCACACATCGGCACGTCTGTCTGCACACACCTGTGCTGGGAGCACAGACGTGTGAGAGCGGGGATGATGATTGCTTCCAGACGCCTTCACGTCAGAGAGCTTCCCAGCCCACCCGAATAACAAAGACCATGGCCAACCCTGCGCTGGAGACTGCATTACTGATGACGAGAAACCGTCACGGCCGTTCTTCACCAAGGGCACATCGGCTGCTTTAGCCAGCGAACCCTGAGGTCAGGTGACCCAGAAGCTGCAACAGACCTGTGGAACCCCGGTTCCATCCGCGATGCAGCACCTGTGGATCTACCCTCAGCCAACTGAGAAAACTCAGCTGTGCTGAGAATCAAAGTGCTCACAGCTGCAGAACCGGCACCACCTGCCTCCTCCGAGCGTCTGATACAGGTCTGGCACCACCTATGAGAGCCCTGCGGACTCAACTGGAAAGTAGGCTTTCTATTCTCGCGCTCTACCACAGCAGCGCCAATTCAGTGGTGTTTTTACCCTCAGAATATAAGGGGAATGAGCCGCTGCAGTTCTGAGGCATCAATCCCCATTGCTAACTGAGAGGAACAGAGAGGAAAACACTGACCTCAGGTACACATTTTAAAATAAGTGGTGCCAGGCAGAAATACCTCGCCCCATTTTGCAGTGACCTTGACCTTAACCCAATTCAGTCCAAAATGTGTTCTGGTGATCTCTGGACCACTGGACACCTTTCCTGAAAATTTTGTTCAATTTGACCGAACCATGTTTGTGCTGCACTGCTGACAGTCACACAAGCAAACAAACAATAGCCCTCCCCTCTGGGACAGGGTCCTCAAAGGGTTAACTGTCCTTGCTTTACCTCCTGTCACACGTAAGAAAGCCAGTGTCCCCTGGGAACTGAAGCTCTTCCCTCTCAGAGCCCTCCTGAGCAGGAGGGGTAACTACAGTACAGATCCCATCAGCACCTGTCTGTGTCCCTTAATGCCTTACGCTGGGAACTCTTAAAACAGCAAGCTGTGGGTGCCAATCGCTTTAAACTGGGTTTCAAACTGCAGGACATTTTGGTTTTAATATAACTCACCGAATATGAATATTTCCCAAGGTTGTTGCCAGACAGTTTGATGGAAGGGACACAGAAATAGTACAGACACACTGTGCTGGTCTCTGGCAGGTACGCTATGCTCCTTCTCTTCAACAAAGTACAGCACAACCTCATTTGAAGAGGAGGAAACATCTAATCCTTGGACTGAGCTGCGCTGGAGTCGAGAAACGATTTCGTGACCCTCGCCTGGGATGGGAGATCCGGACAGTCTTGCACCAGGAGTGTGACAGTTTAAACATAGAGGTATTATTGCCCAATAAGCGCCTGTCAGGGGCGGTATGAAGGGACCATAATATAGATAAGTGTCGGGTTACTGACAGCGCAGGGCTTGTATAGGGGAGCGTAGTAAAGACGACACAGGGCCGCTGGTGCGCGGTGCGGTCTTCTTCATGGAAGGATCTGGAGCGCGGGCTTTGGCACTGGTCCCAGTTAGAGGCGTGAGGTGTGAACTGGGGCAAAGGGTGATAAGAGGGAGTTAGTTACACAGCGACCTTCTCCTGCTGTGTGCTCGTATGCCGGTCTGACCCCCGATACGCTCGTCTCTCTCACAACCACACAGGAAAGCTTTAATCAGCAGCTCCGCTGAATCATAGCCAGTCACGTGTCACACTGCTGTCGCTACGTTTGAGGGCAGCGGCCCCGCATTACAGGGGCTACACTTCCTATGCAGATATGGATGCAATTAAACACTAATTAAACCTTACACTTCTGACAGTTACCACATAAACACTTTTCAGTCAAAGGTGTGGAACACAGAACCAATAACGATTGTGTAACTGCACGAATACAAATGGACCGCAATCTACATGCGATTTCTATTTGCAACAAACAGGATTAATGAGAATAGATAGTGTACTATGCACTTAAATTAATCACTGCCTTTGCGCAATGGTTCTTGGCCAGTCCTACATCTGGGCATCGGACCTTATTTCCTACAGTGGCATAGGACCAAGGACACTCTGCTCCTCCATTTATTCCATCAATCAGACTAAGTCACTTTCCCAAGCGCATTTTTTCAATCTTGCGTGAAGATCATTTTTCTGGAGAGATTTACCACGGCCAGTCAGGAGATGCTGAGGGAGGAAATTGACTACAAGAATTCAAAAATCCAGGAAGCACTACATTTTTATTTTTAAACCCCGCAGCTCTGTTCTCTGCATGTAATGGTAACTGAAGATTCGGAGACAGATCTGATGCTGAGTGTGAGGAGGACTGATGTTTTGACTGGACTTTGACACCAATATTTATAGAAGAATTTAGTGATGACTTCTCGCGGTCTGAGTGGACAGAGTGCCCATTGTGCCGTAAAAAAAAATGCTTCAGGACGACAGATGCTGGAGATAATGTTAACCCTTCCTGAGGCTCGGACTTCAGGAAAACCAGAGAACATTCCTCTCGCCGATGATGGAGAGACCACTTCCTGACCTCGTCCTGAGTTTCGGAAAAACAAGCCCCTTTCCTATGAGAGAGTCTCATCTTGCTTCAGTCAAACAGTGCTCCATTACACAAGGCTACACTAATGAGAATTAAATATTAGCACATAACCAACATCCCTCCTGCCATAAAATAAAAGACAAGTCCACTCATTATTTTTTCCCCCCACATTTTCTGGGTTCCTTTCAAAAGAACAACATGTTCCCATTGATTGTCTTCAGCCTACTGTTTCCAGCCAATCAACACAAAGGCTGGGCGCTGACTGACATGGCCGTCTAAAGTACATCCACCAATTAACTGTGAGAAACGGAAGCAGGGGGCGGAGTTCCAGGGATCGCCTGGGTCCAGCCCGTGCCCTTCCTCCCTATAAGGTCGTCATTAGCGACGCCCGCGGTCTCCCCTCCGCCTACTGATCTCCTTACAGACACGGCCCCAGTCTGCCATTAGTGAAAGTATTCTAACAGTACACACGCTTTGGCAAGCTGCCATTTATATATATGTGTGTGTATATATATCACACAACACTGACAACAGGCCATTCTGACTGTATAACAAGCTTATAATTTTACTACCATTACAGTGAACCTAACACTTAAGCCGCTTTCACACCGGACGCGAAACAAATTTTTGCACGACAGATTACATTCAAAGTCAATGCAAAAACGCGAATACATCGCGAAAACGCGTGTATTCGCGTCTTTGCATTGACTTTGAATGTAATCTGTCGTGCGGAAAATTCGTTTCTCGTCCAGTGTGAAAGCGGCTTTAAGGCTGAGAGAACTAGAAAGAATTTAGTACAGTGTGAAGCCTGGTACAGGACTTTAAAAACTCTCAGAAATACTTATTACCTCTTTATTCATAATTAAACAAACTATTCTGCTCTGCAACCAATCTGAGTAAAGAAAATGCTCCCCAGTGTCGAAGTGGAATTTGTTGTTTGTCCATTTCCATCCATGATTCCTTGTTCGGCGAGCAGAATTTTCCCAAAATAATCCTATGTAGTTCACTTTACAAATGATATGAGTAACAATTAGGGGTAAGATTACAAATATCTAACAAGAACTTTCTTGACTTTCCAGCATTGATAATGCTAATGTGACATTTATTACTAGTAATTGAAAAGATGAAGTACTCAAACACTGACATCGAATGAGGAAAAATATTTTTAAAAACTTCTCTTTTAAAAGCGGCTGCTATTCACATGAGCAAACAGTGAAATAAACATCCCCACTAAAGGAGAGTCATTACAGCTCCCAGGTAAACTGGATCTCACTGCACTGGCCAGGTTTTCAGGATTTGAGAGCCGCAGACTCGTCACCACAGCCCAGTTCTTTACTGAACACCAGCCAGACACCACCCAGAATCCAGCCCAGATTTTACTCTTGCTGCCCAGTTTAGGCCGGTGTAACCCGCGCAAAAGAGAGCTGGAGCCCGGAGGGCTGAAGTTCTGACCAGGCCTCACAGCGGACCACATTGGGCCGTATCAGTATTGCAGCTGTCAGGGCAGCCAGCTGCGGCAGAATCCAGCTCCATAACGACAGAATCGTCTGTAAAAGGTCTCCACACTCGGGCTGGGAGTTCATAAAGGAAGCTGGTTTTAGATCGATGGATTATCCCATCACAGGAAAACCATTGTAATCAATCAGCCCATGTGACTGACAAACTGCCCTCACAACTGCAGCATCAAAATCCATAACTGTGGAGAGGTCTGCTTGGTTTGAAGGGGTTTATGTGCCTGTGGACATGTGAAGGAAGGACAACACATCCCAGGACTCAACATTAATCAATTCTTACTTATTTCTAAATTGTTTAACTTGAATATAAATCATCACAGAAGTTTGTTCTGCAGAAGCTCCCATTTCATATTGTGTTTAACAAGTACATACTGCCACTACTGTAGACTGTATGTACTGTCAGAATACAATTAACACCGAACATTTTACAGTGCAGGCGCCTGCTGTCCTGCTGTTTTTATGAGATGTCGAATGTTTACAATGTGGTGAATAACCGAACACTATGGAGTTACTTAACGACCACCACGGGGGGTTAAACTTTGAGGGAAGCTGCCAAGTATCATATATCAACTGATGGAGATCATGTCTCGAGAGCACAGAGACTAACCTAAAACATTCCGCCCTTTTCATACAGTGCTTTGATCTGTGAGAGGTTCGCAGTGAGAGGTGATTGGAGGTGTACGATAGGCCCTGCCCACTGCCACAGGCCATGATCTCCGCCCCCTGTCCTGACCCGCCCTCACCCTGACCCAAAGAACAATGGGGAGGTGTTTGGGCAATCATGCTGCACGCCTCCCGTTTCCTCAAACCCCCTCTCCGCGAGGCATTCCAGCGGTGAAAACCGCTTTCTCAAACCCTCAGCCATTTCACACATATCGTGCGCACAGACCTGCTGTAATGCAGTGAGCGAATTATGACAGCGAGCAGAAGCACTTCCTCATTTAGTTGACGGGAAAAACGCCACCATGATGATTGACAGCAGGAATAAATGAATCTGAAATGGAGATGAGTCCTCCAGCCTGTGGTCCTTCCTGAGAAAATACTCCATTTCTGCAAAGTTTTTTTTTTTACAAAAGAAAAAAGGCCCCCAAGAATGCTTTGCCATTAAAAAAGCGCAGGTACAGCACTTGGAGCAAAAATCCCAACAGCAGAGCACGCTCAGTGCACTCACTCCTGCATTTCATTTTTAACCTTTTATCTGACGTGGTGTGTCGGCCAGCCAAAGCCTTCAGAGCACCTTTCGCACCACGGCAACCCGTGAAACACAGATGGGTAGGAAGTGAGGGAGCCAGTGCGCTCTGCGTGGGCGACGCTTACAGAGAGATGAATCAGAGCGGAGATGCAGGAAAGTCAGAGCCGCGTAACGCACATATGAAGAGGCATCTCTAAAGACCAAAGAGATTCAGGAGCCCTCAACATCTCATCCTGAGGACAGCGTCTTCAAAGTCTCCTCCATTTTGGTTCTGAGGGAGCCGTAGACTGCTTCTCAGCGCGAGCACAGCTACAGCAGCTGAGCGCTAACAGGGCAGTAAATGTCCTTTAAAATTACACTCATCCCGTGTCTGCGCAGGACGTCTCACAGTCAAAGCCACCGATATTAAAAATAACCCACAGGAGAGGGTCGTAATGAAGAAAATGCCCTTTATCAACATCCAGAGGGTCTGAACTCCCAACTCCTCTGTGGTGGATGTTAAAGGCTAAAGTCATAAAATACAGAGAAATTAACTGCAGATGTTGGACTCTATCCTTAAGTAACTTCCTCTGGAAGTGGAGCTTTCTCCATACGTGAATTATACAACATAATGGAGCAATACTGCCCAAAAGCAGGACATCAACAGCGAAACAGTCCTGAATGGAGTGCTCAGCATTCTCCACCTGTCATAATAGCATCACTCCTTACCCACCATACTCCAAACAACATGCAGAACAGTGTGTGTCAATCTGCAAAACAGGAGTAGGCTCACAGCAGAAGCTCTCATATTTTAGGTAATACAGTCTGCAACACTAGAATTGGGGGTTTGGGTAATGGTAATTTTCTCACCATCCAGGGAACAATTTCATGCAGTTCTCATTCACTTTAGGCAAAGAGCTCCCTCTAGTGGCGCATTCTGCAGCTTGCAGTGCAGAAGTGCGCTTGCACGTAAAGAACATGGTATCGCACTCACAACGCACCGTCGGAATTCACCAAACGGTCAAATAACCCTGACAAGTCGATGCTGAACAGAGTTAAGAGACTACCAGAATTTTACGTGAAGCTTTCAAGGAATGATTGTGATTGCCTCTCATGTGTGTGTTTATGTGTATACTGTATGTGTGTGCATGCATGCATTTGTGAGTGAGTGCAGGTGTGTGCGCATGAGTGCACTTGTGTGGGTGTGTGTGTGTGGTGTGTCTGTTTGTGTGTGGCCTGCATGTATGAGTGTGCATGTATGTTTGTGAGTGTGTGTTAGAGAGTGCATGTGTTACAGAGTATGTGTGTGCATGCATGCACGTGTCTGCTTTGCAGGAACAGCTCACTGGCTTTGGATCGTATCACACACCAAAGGCAGATCAAGGGCTGTGTTAGCAGTCGCAGATAAAGACTTAGCGATACGCCAAGTTCCCACCAATTAATTGTATGAACTGTCTCACTGAGATACACTGACAGCCAGTGTTTCAGTACAAGAGCACACAGTCCCTCCACACTCATCTCTCCACAGCATCCAATCTAAACAGTCCTGCACACACTGCCAGATGAGCTGGATCATGTATTTATTTTACATGCTCCCTCCCGGGTATGTTTGGTTTAAAACCATGATTGAACATATTTCAAAAATAATAAAATTCGCATTTGTATCCATGAAGTGCTCATGCCTGACAGTGCTAAAAATTAACAACGCACAACAAGCGCACTTCACAGACGACGGCACACACACTGCACATGCTCTGCACAAACACACACACAAACACACACATGCACAAGCGCTCAGCTAAGGAAGCAAGACAGTTCAGCACAAACTCATATCAGCTCAGTGTGCCGTGGGAAGGACAGAATCCTGGAGTTTTGGAGTCTTGCGAGGCAGGTGCAGAAGGGGGGGACCCCGCCCATGAAATTGCGAGCTCCCCGCTTCGGCTCATGGGGACGGCTGCAGGGGTCGTTGGGGTCGGGCCGCTCCAGTTTGGATCACCACAGGGAACTGCCACAGCTTTCCCAGCCTCGAGAGCAGCATCATGGAGGGAGACTTCTCCTCAAAGGCCGAGGAATTCTCCGACATCACCGAGTATAAACTGTGAGTAGCAGCGAGCTTTCTGTTTTTCACTTGTGCTGCAGTGTTTTTGATTAATTGGTGTCTTTTAGGAGATAATGGAGGGTTGATCATTTCTGCATGTGTTCAATGTGGCTGTTACACTTCACTGACCTGTGATTTTTCAAAGCAGGAGACGTGGTTTAAAAGTGGTTGTCAATGCAAGCCAGGATGCTAATGTGAACATGCAGAGATAAGGACTGGAATAAAAGCATAGGCTGTGGGCAGAGTTGCTAAGAGTTCCCATCCTGCCGCTCGACAGGTATATCGATGTGCAGTATTAGTTTTCGGAATCAGAAACGGTGTCAGTCTCAGAGAATCACAATGGAAATCAGCCCGTGTGCTTTATTGTGTAATTTAACCATTTAAAGTTTGACAGTATCTGCGATAATACTGCTTCACCTGCAGAAAATGTATTTTATGATTCTGAAATGAATCTATCCACAAATTAAAGGGACAGTACATATTAAAGACATAGTTTGGGACAAAGAAAATAGTTTGGTTGAAAGTTTACCAGAAAGAAAATAGTTCCAATATCAAACAGCTAAATATATGGTTTGCGAACATTCTAGAGTAATTGGGTCATAATTTCTGTGAAAAGACATTGCTTTTGAATTTTTCAAATGTATTTTTTGGCACTTTGAGCACCACAAGATGAATTTAGTTTTATTACATTCGTGAGAAGGGAGACAATATTTCCAAAACTCAGCAACTCGCACCAAAACAATCTAGAAGGATAAATAGCATCACAGCTAAGAGGACAAATGTGTATTTTGAGGTGAACTATCATTTTAAATGAGGATAGGCTACAGGTCCAGGATCCATCCCAGAAAATAGCAGACAAGCAGCCAAATGTCCCGCAGTATGACTCACCCCTGATGATCAAACGCATACTGTGGGAACAAACTGACTGAGACTAAGAATGATCTAGTGGGAGAAATACTTTCACTAGTAGATGCTGCAGGCTCTATAGAATGGGTGAATTAAGAACAAAACTTATCTGCTTTAGATCAGCAGAAACACACTGTTTATTTTCTTATTAGCTTGTCTCAAACATTTGTACACATTTTTGCCCACCAGCAGAATCATTTTAGAAACACTGAAATGTCTGAAAACTCCAAATTGGGTTTCTGAATCCAAGTGTTTCAGGTTCTTTGAAAATCTTTAACTGCATCATGACAGGAAACGGGTTTGACTTATTTGCTTGCTGAAAAATGATTAGTTTTTCCTGATTTGATTCCTAAATTGGACAGGTCACATTTTTCCCTTGTTTCATCCAGTTATTTCCTGAATTTCACAGTGTAGATACTGAATTTGTATTTTTCATGGTCTGCATGGTTAAGGCTGACTTAACATGGCTTAAAAGGTAAAAAAAAAAAATCCTCTGCACATGCAATACAGTATAGTGCAATTTATAAAAAAAATAATAACAGCCAGTTAAAATCTAGGGCTTGCAATACACAGCCCAAGGACTGAGTTTGAAAACCACAGCACAAAGTGGATCCCATCTCCACCTCAGCATAAACCTGTGAGCTCTGAATATTTCCTCAAAGTGACCGGGGATATCCTGCCTGAAACTGCTTGCAGTATTCTCTTAGATGGACGGGAAGTGTGTCAAAGTCAGAACAATCTATCATAATATTGTTTATTTAATAACAAAATTTTGATGACAGATTTTGTTAAATCCATCCGAAAGAAACCCAATAAAAGTTGATTCTTCATACAGTCTCATCTGAACTAACTTGCTGAATAGAGATGCAGGCATTGTTGTGTGGCTTCTGGTTCAGTTGACAAAACAAAGTGAGATGCTGCATGTACCTTTTTATGTTGTCTTTCCCACAATTTGGTCTTCGCTCCATTTGATGCTTCTTGACTGCCAATATCTGTTCATTCCTGGGGAAAAGACCATAATTGGTAGGTTTTAAAACAGCATCTAAGACAAAAGACCTGGTAATAACATAAGTAAGTCCCTCACAATCAAATTAAAGAACCTAAGCAGCATCTAAAGAGCAAAGCTGCTCAAGCACATGGGGTTCACAATGTTTTAATAGTCTGGTTCAGTCGATGGATAATATACTGGTATACTTTGCATTTATGCAAACAAATGTGAAGATTTTCAGTCTGGGTCTAACCTGAATTAATGCGGCGCTCCAGGCACTAATTTTTTATTCCATTCTGATCTTGAACCTGAAGTCATCCAATTCCTTCACTGGTCTGCATCACTGGATTCTTCTTGACCACAGAGAGCCCCTCTTGTTGAGGGACATCTTATTTCAATATGGCCTGAGCAAAGTAGCTAATCCACTGCCCCATGCTTCAGCTGAAGCCAGCGTGATACATGCACTCTCTATTAAGCTGCGTTGCACATGATTTTGGACTCATTCTTAGAGTGGGCAAAACTGATTCCGCAGTTCTAAGAAACTTCCCATCCTATAATCTCTCAGAAACGTGTGGACCAGTCTAGCTATTCTCAAGTCACTTCATGAGTAATTGGCATGTCAACAGGCTCCTTCCATCAGCTGGCCCAAAACATCTCTTCCCAGAGCATCTTGGGCTTCAAGCACCAGGCTTAACGCTGCTTCATCTACCTCAAAGACCAGTCCTGACTTCTGATATTCATGTGGAGGAAAAGACACTCAGTACCTTCAAATCCCCTGCAATTCAAAAAGCGATTCTCCACAGTGTAATCCTCAGTTCAACATAACTCCATTTCCTTCCCATCAGCATCATTGCACATAAATCCATTTTGCATACCTTGATATTCCTCTTGTTTCTTTGGAACAACATCTGCTGGTTTATAGCCCAGCTGGAAAAAGATCAATGGTTCTGGCTTTGGCGAGTTGATGAGATCTTCAGCGGTAGCCATTGTTCATCTTCAGAATCAGTCACACAGGCAGTATGGAGAACAGAAGATGCTCAAAGCCCTTGAAAAGGACCTCCATTCTAACACCACCAGATCTCGTCAAATTCCAAGAGGGAATCCACACTTTATCTGCCATCAGTCACCCATGGAATGCCCTCAACATTCAGTACACCAGATGGGTCAGAGTTTGAAATCGAATCCAGTCTCCAACAAACCAGAAAAAAATACCAAGGATGCCTAAAAATCTTCACAGTCACTGGCAAACAACCTGGAGCCACTAAGTGGCACTTTCTTAAATTTTTCACCCACCACCACCCCCCCTCATTGGAGGACATCTTTGTTACAGAGGATGCTCAAAGCGCTTGAGGACTCCTTTATTACACCGACAAACCCTGTCATATTCCAAGATACAATCCACACTAAATCTGCCTCCAGTCATTGGTGGACTGCCCTCAACATTTGGTAAAACTGATGGGTCAGTGAAAACACTTCACCGAATATCTTAGGTTTGAAATAGTATCCAGTATCCTTCAAAAAGAAAAAATACCAAGAATATCACATAACCATCACAGTCACTGTTCAGGGAAACAACCGAGCACCACTTACACTGAATGGTACTTTTTAAAATTTTTCACCCATCACCCTCCCTCATCGGAGGACATCTTTGTTATAAAAGATCCAGTTGGTAACTTCAGTATGAGTTCTGTCCAACCATTCTGAGACAAATGTCACCATGCACCTTGCCACAGCCATTCTACAAACGTTCATCTACAAAATATTGGCTGAAGAGCAGGTTTACGTTTTTTAGGAATAGATCTGACAGGTTCCTCTGGAATTCATAGCCACTCTTATTAGCCTAATTGTAGTGTTTTATTGCGTCATCCGAGAAGGATTATTTTGATGAATGCAGATCCGTGGGTTTTATCAAAACCCTTCTACTTGGCCTTTCTGCAGCATCCAGAGATGGAGAAGGCAGGCAGCTCCAGAAGTGATTCTCCACAGTGTAATCCACCGACAAACCCTGTCATATTCCAAGTGTCAACTAAGACTAAATCTCCCTCCAGTCATCCGTGGACTGCCCTCAACATTGGGCCAGTGAAACCACTTGACCGAATATCATAGGTTAGAAAGACAATCCAGTCTCTCTTAAAAAAAAAAAAAACCAAAAATATCAAATAACCATCACAGTCACTGCTATTTTTCCACAAAAACGTGTCTGTCTATTTTGTATAACCCCTGGGACTAGCAGCAGGCGCCACTGAATGTTATCTTTTAAAAAAAGTATTTGCAGTATGTTTTCAAAACTTTGACCCTTAATATCTCAAAAGTGTTATTTTGTGACTAACGTACTTCTTGCACCCAGGTCTTCAGTTGGTAACTTCAGTATGAGTTCTCTCCAACCATTCTGAGACAAAATGTCACAACGCACCTTGCCACAGCCATTCTACAGACATTCATCCACAAACTACAGCCTGGACAGCTGGTGATTTTTTTAGCAACAGATCTCTCAAGTTCCTCTGAAATTCATGGCCGCTCTTTACTGTAGTGTTGGTTTTGTCATCCGAGGGGGATTATATGCCAGCAGCCATACCACTATTTGATCTGCTCCAGTCGCGTGGCTGAAGCTAAGCAGGTGTGTGCTTGGTTAGTACTTGGATGGGAGACCACCTGGGAAAACCAAGTTGCTGCTGGAAGAGGTGTTGATGGGCCAGTAGGTTGCGCTCGTCCCTCTGGTGGAATAATCCCCAATGCTCCAGTGCAGTGACGGAGACACTGTACTGAAGAAATTACCGTCTTTCAGATGAGATGTTAAACCGAGGACCTGACTCACTGTGGTCATTAAAGATCCTATGACACTCTTCGATAAGAGTAGGGGGTTCCCCGGTGTCATGGCTATAGTCCCAACATGGCTCTTTCAACCTGCCGCCTAATCATCCCCTGATCTAATTGGCTGTGCAATTTACCCTCTCCGTCTCCACCTCAACCCCAGGCCTCCGTTGAAAAAGAGATTGCGATCTCAACGGGACTTCCCTGGTTAAATAAGGGTTAAAAATAAATAAATAAAGAAAGAAAGAAAAAAATTTAATCAAAGGTATCATCAAAGGCCTGCAACTTGATCTTTCTGCAGCATCTTGTAGAAGTTGTAGAGATGTACAAGGCAACTCTGATGGACACAGCCCTTGGAGAAGACCTTCTGGTGTACTAGAAGCACGTAGATGAGAAGACCTGCAGGTTCTCAGTCACCCATGTGCCTCCTTCACTGATTGCGCAACAGTGGTCATGCTGTCCATGGATGCTTATGTTAGTGGCTGCAATACCTTACATTTAGTCCTGGGCTCTCTGGATAGTCACTCTGCGGAGCGCACTGAGATGAGGAGCACAGGCAGGCAGATGGGGTGCAGAAAAATGGAGGAGAAGCAGCCCCTTGGGCTCAGGCGAAATACGGAGCCCCCACACTTGACGAAATCACGGAACCCACTAAGGTCAATCGAAGGATCAGAAAGCGGGCCCCCATTAGGACCATGCTCAGGGGGCGGACCATCATCAGGGTCTGGAGTGGGAAGTGGACCGCAAACAGGGTCGAGAAGCAGGCCACTGACTGGGTCCAGTGACGGATCGCTGTCAGGGTTTGGAGTGGGAGGCAGACTAGTGACTGGGTCAGGAAGCAGACCCTTGACTGGGTTCCGTGATGGAGCGCTGTCAGGGTCTGGAGTGGGAGGCAGACCAGCGACTGGGTCAGGAAGCAGGCCATCGACTGGGTTCCATGATGGATCGCTGTCAGGGTTTGGAGTGGGAGGCAGACCAGCGACTGGGTCGGGAAGCAGGCCATCGACTGGGTTCCGTGATGCATCGCTGTCAGGGTTTGGAGTGGGAGGCTGACCAGCGACTGGGTCGGGAAGCAGGCCATCGACTGGGTTCTGTGATGGATCACTGTCAGGGTTTGGAGTGGGAGGCAGATCAGCGACTGGGTCGGGAAGCAGGCCATCGACTGGGTTCCGTGATGGATCGCTGTCAGGGTTTGGAGTGGGAGGCAGACCAGCGACTGGGTCAGGAAGCAGGCCATCGACTGTGTTCCGTGATGGATCGCTGTCAGGGTTTAGAGTGGGAGGTAGACCAGCGACTGGGTCAGGAAACAGGCCATCGACTGGGTTCCGTGATGGATCGCTGTCAGGGTTTAGAGTGGGAGGTAGTCCAGCGACTGGGTCGGGAAGCAGGCCATCGACTGGGTTCCGTGACCGATCGCTGTCAGGGTTTGGAGTGGGAGGCAGACCAGCGACTGGGTCAGGAAGCAGGCCATCGACTGGGTTCCGTGATGGATCGCCGGTGGGGTCAGGGGGAGGCTGACTGCTGAATGATTCGGGAGGAGGCAGATCGCTAACTGGGTCTGGAGTGGGCAGCGGAACGCTGACTGGGTTTGGAGTTGTTGGAGGGCTGCCGACAGGGTATGGAGATGCCTCAGATTCATTACCGCTCTTTTATTGACTGTAGTGTAGGTTGCATCATCCGGGATGGATAATTTTGATGAATGCAGATCCTTGGGTTTCATCGAAGGCCTTCAACTTGATCTCTCTGCGGCATGCACAGAGATTTCCAAGGCAGCTCTGATGGACACATCACTGAGAAGACCTTCTGGTGTACTAGAACACATGGATGAGAAGCCACTGCAGGTTCTCAGTCACCATGTGCCCTCCTCCTCTGATTGTGCAACAGTGTTCAGGCTGTCCTTGGATGCTCATGTTGGCAGCTGCCACACCTTGCATTCAGTCCTGGGCTCTCTGGTTAGTCTCTCTGCAGAGTGCACAGAAATGTATAAGGTAACTCTGATGGACACATCACTCTGAGAAGAAAGTCTGGTGCACGAGAACTCGTGGATGAGAAGCCTCTGCAGGTTCTCAGCCACCCATGTGCCCGCCTTCACTGATTGTGCAACAGCAGTCGTGCTGTTGATAGATGCTCGTGTTGGTGGCTGTGCCGCCTTACATTCAGTCCTGGGCCCTCCGCTTGGTTTCTCTGCAGCACGCACAGATGTAGAAGGCAGCTCTGATGGGCACTGAACTCTGGGAAGTCCTTCTGGCGTACTCAAAGCACATGGATGAGAAGCCTCTGCAGGTTCTCAGTCACCCATGTGCCCTCCTCCTCTGATTGTGCAACAGTAGTCATGCAGTCCATGGAAGCTCATGTCAGTGGCTGTCACACCTTACATTCAGTCCTGGACTCTCTGCTTAGTCTCTCTGCAGAGTGCGCACAGATGGAGACTGTTGCTCAGATGCATCATGTGCACCCAGTGATAGTCTGCCCCCTGGTGTCCGCCATGTCACAGTACCGTCACACTGTAACCCTCACACTGTACCAATGCACATCTGCAGGGAAATTAACAAAAAATAAACTTAGACTTACTATTCATTATTAATTTTCTAAAGGTTTTAATATTTTTTTACATTATAAGCAATAATATTTCATATTTTTATTATTTTTTTGCAATTAATTGAAGCTTTTGTCATTACTATTTATGATTATTTATTTATTTTATTTTTATTTTTAATTATTTGTTGTTTTGTTGTTTTTGTTAGTATTATTCTTATTATTAGTTATTATTATTATTATTATTATTAGTTTATTATTGTTGTTTATATTTTTAAATGTTCATTTCTTTAAAAACTTTTAGGATTTTTAATTCTTTTACATTTGAAGTTGAAGTTTTCAAAAACAGTTTATTTTTCATTAGTTTCTCTGCAGACCTAACAGAGCTCAGAGTGAGGGTTACAGTGTGACGGTACTGTGATACAGCAGCCACCAGGGGGCAGATGATCTCTGAGTGCATAGTGTTCATCTGAGCAAGTGTCTCCATCTCTGCAGAGAGACCAACCGAAGGGCCCAGGACTAAATCCAAGGTGCGACAGCCACCGACATGAGCTTCCATCGACAGCATGACCGCTGTTGCACAATCAGTGAAGGAGGGTACATGGGTGGCTGAGAACCTGCTGAGGCTTGTCATCCATGTGCTTCTAGTACACCAGCAGGTCTTCTCAGAGTGCTGTGTCTGTCAGAGCTGCCTTCTACACCTCTGTGCACTCTGCAGAGAGACTAACCAGAGAGCCCAGGACTAAATGTAAGGTGTAGCAGCTGCCAACATGAGCTTCCATGGACAGCATGACCACTGTTGCACAATCAGTGAAAGAGGGCATATGGTGACTGAGAACCTGCAGATGCTTCTCATCCATGTGCTTTGAGTACGCCAGAAAGACTTCCGAGAGTTCAGTGCCCATCAGAGCTGCCTTCTACATCTGTGCGTGCTGGGAGAAACCAAGCGGAGGGCCCAGGACTAAATGTAAGGTGTGACAGCCACCGACATGAGCTTGCACAGACAGCATGACCGCTGTTGCACAATCAGTGAAGGAGGGCACATGGATGGCTGAGAACCTGCAGAGGCTTCTCATCCATGGGTTCTCGTGCACCAGACGTTCTTCTCAGAGTGATGTGTCCATCAGAGTTACCTTGTAAATCTCTGTGCACTCTGCAGAGAGGCTAACCAGAGAGCCCAGGACTGAATGTAAGGTGTGGCAGCTGCCAACATGAGCATCCAAGGACAGCCTGAACACTGTTGCACAATCAGAGGAGGAGGGCACATGGTGACTGAGAACCTGCAGTGGCTTCTCATCCATGTGTTCTAGTACACCAGAAGGCCTTCTCAGTGATGTGTCCATCAAAGCTGCCTTGGAAATCTCTGTGCATGCCGCAGAGAGATCAAGTTGAAGGCCTTCGATGAAACCCAAGGATCTGCATTCATCAAAATTATCCATCCCAGATGATGCAACATACACTACAGTCAATAAAAGAGCGGTCATGAATCTGAGGCATCTCCATACCCTGTCAGCGACCCCCCACCAACTCCAAACCCAGTCAGCGTTCCGCTGCCCACTCCAGACCCAGTTAGCAATCTGCCTCCTCCCGACTCATTCGGCAGTCAGCCTCCCCCTAAACCCGCGAGCGATCCATCACGGAACCCAGTCGAGGACCTGCTTCCCGACCCAGTCGCTGGTCTGCCTCCCACTCCAAACCCTGACAGCGATGCATCATGGAACCCAGTCAAGGGCCTGCTTCCTGACCCAGTCGCTGATCTGCCTCCCGACCCAGTTGCTGATCTGCCTCCCACTCCAAACCCTGACAGCGATCCATCACAGAACCCAGTCGATGGCCTGCTTCCTGACCCAGTCACTGATCTGCCTCTCACTCCAAACCCTGACAGCAATCCATCATGGAACCCAGTCGATGGCCTGCTTCTCGACCCAGTCGCTGGTCTGCCTCCCACTCCAAACCCTGACAGCAATCCATCACAGAACACAGTCGATGGCCTGCTTCTCGACTCAGTCACTGATCTGCCTCCCACTCCAAACCCTGATAGCGATCCATCACGGAACCCAATCGAGGGCCTGCTTCCTGACCCAGTCGCTGGTCTGCCTCCCACTCCAAACCCTGACAGCGATCCATCACAGAACCCAGTCGATGGCCTGCTTCCTGACCCAGTCTCTAGTCGGCCTCCCACTCCAAACCCTGATAGCAATCCATCATGGAACCCAATCAAGGGCCTGCTTCTCGACCCAGTCGCTGGTCTGCCTCCCACTCCAAACCCTGACAGCGGTCCGCCACTGGACCCAGTCAGTGGCCTGCTTCCTGACCCTGTTTGCGGTCCACTTCCCACTCCAGACCCTGATGATGGTTCGCCTCCCGAGCATGGTCCTAATGGGGGCCCGCTTTCTGATTCTTCGCCTGACCTCAGGGGGTTCCGTGCTTGTTCCGTATTTTGCCTGAGCCCAAGAGGCTGCTTCTCCTGCGTCTTTCTGCACCCCATCTGCCCGTTATGCACCCTGGTCACCCGCTTAACACCGGCCCTCTGGTGTTGTCCTTCCTCTCTGGTCCCCTCCTCCCACCCGACTCCGTGTGTCAGCCCTTGGATTCCCTGCACGATGATTAGGATCACCTCCACCTCATTTTGCACAAGCAGAAAGCCAGTGAGATGGCTTCGCTTCATAGAGGGTCCACCAGAAGTACCTTGCCCCTCCCCACCCTCGAGGAGAAGGGCAGCCATTGGGTCTGGCCAATAAATGTACTGCAATATTCTGCTAGGTGGTACATTCACCAGAGCAGCAGTACTGAGTTACCCAGTGAGAGCTTTTAGCCCTTCCAGCGTATACCGCCCAAATGTTCAAATGCCCACAGGATCAAGTCATTATAAGACTGCACCTTCATGTTTAACTACCAGCAAAGCAAGGAGGACTGCAATGCAGGCACACACTGCACCTCTACCAGAAGCCATCGCCACCACTGAGACATTACAGTGAAAGAACAGGCAAAGTGGATGGCATCAAAGCCAGCTCCCCAAGTCATTAACCACACCACCTCATCATTTCTGAGTGACTAACAAGGTTTCAATTTTCCCTGAGAGCGTTAAGGTGTCTGTAACTCAAAGGGGACTTCAGTGAGGATGCACACTCAGAAGACCTCAGTGGGGCCAGAGTACTTGCCACTGAGGATGTTCTCCAGTTTTTGGGGCATCACAAGACCTTCACAAGAACCACAGAAGGAATGCAAACAGCAAGGTCATCTTCCAACATCTCTTTCCAAGGCTGCCCAGAGTGAGACAGAGGCATGAATACAGCCGGGACAGTTTTCCAAAGCAGGGCATACACGCCATTCACTGACACTCCTACCAATGGGCAATTCAGAGTCCCCAAGAAGCCAGGCCGGCATGCATCGGGATGTCAAGTTATTTTGGTGCCAAACACAGCATGCAATATTCAAGAAGCAGGAACACACACAAGAACACGTGAGTGCAAAAGCAAAAAAATTGAATTGCTGAAAAGAAACCTTGAAAAATGGATGGCTTTAAAAGCAGAGAGCCTGGACCTTGACAAAATGCAGAACACGATGAGTCCAGTGATGACAGGGTATGGCAATGATTAGATGATTAGCCACTCTTAGAAGTAGCTGGTGGGTACAGCGGCAATTTTTGGCCTTTTATCTGCTTATAGCAACATGATCGCAACAGCCCAATCTACACAATCCAATGTACAATCCCCTTGGTTCAATGATGGAAATCACTGTAAGCAAAAAATAGAACAGGCAACAATCTGAACACAGCCAAAAAACATTTAAAAAAAATCAGAGCACATCAGCACGGTGGCATCAAACCCAGCAAAGGAATATAACCATGTTCTTACCTTTGATGTCTTCTGGAGGATGTTTCCAACAACCCACCACCAATAACCCACCACCAACACCACCGACCGTGTAGCAGCAGCAGCCTCTAGCTTAACAACTAAACTCCATCTATATAACCGCTAACTGGCAAATCAGCACTGAGCTTCCAGGAAAACACACCTAAGATATCTGCACACAATTGGGCCAATTCACTACATCACAATACCATCACTATGCACTTTAACTTAGCAAAAACAATGACAGGGCCAATTTGGAGATCATGTCTGAACAAGCACAACAGAAAACGGTAGCAGAAAATTGGTTACCCCAAAATCACCACAAAAATGTCCATTTCACATCTCGGCAAAAATCCACACAACCTCCCATTCTTTTTAGCAATAGCTCTCAGCAACAAGCACAATCTAACTCTACTGACACAAATGTAGCCTCTCCCAGCAAATTCACAAAACAAATGGGCAACATTCTCCACACAGCCAAACAATGCACAGCGGCATCAAACCCAGTGAAGGTACATAACCACACTCTTACCCATGATGTCTTCTGGAGGACGCTTCCAACAGCCCACCACCAATAACCCACCACCAACACCACCAACCATGTAGCAACAGCAGCTTTTAGCTTAGCAACTGAACTAATCTCTAGTTACGTAAACATTAGCTATCAAGCCTGTACCAGGGCTTTTAGAAAAACACAGCTAAGATATTTACAAGTATAATTAATCTGCATAATTAGTTCACTACACAGAATGTCCAGCAGAGACTAAAATAAATATTACCAAGGTAATCAGCAGCGATTCACAGCAACCAGCATCTCCTCACAGGAAAGAAAAAAAACAAACAACAAACTTCACCTTTCCAACTGTTTCACCCAAACAGACAACAACCGCCACACAGCCAAAAACGCATAAGGGCGATTCCGAGGTATTTGAACGAAATGTCCCCTCTGTGACGAGACACTAAACCGTCCCCAAAACAAAGTTCTGTTGACTTATTAAAAAGTATTTTTTACAATTTATAGGTATAATAGTGCACTACTATATTCGGGAGGGGGAAAAAAAACTCAATTTTTCCCTCCATTTCCCTTTGGGGATCATTTTAGTGTCTGTCACGGAGGGGACATTTGGTTGACAGTACCTTGGAATTGCCCATAATAAAAACACATCAGCACGGCGGCATCAAACCCAGCGAAGGAATATAACCATGTTCTTACCTTTGATGTCTTCTGGAGGACACTTCCAACAGCCCACCACCAATAACCCACCACCAACACCACCAACCGTGTAGCAGCAGCAGCCTCTATCTTAAGCGCAAATCTCCATCTAAATTAGCTTAACTATCAAATCAGCTCCAGGGCTTTTCATAAAGACACAGCTAAGATCTCTTACAAACACAATTAGGGCTAATTCTCCATATCACAGTAGATCACTACAAATTCAGCTTACTTAGGATAATGGCCATAGCAATGTGGAAATCACCAACAAAATGTCATTTTGCCCAAATTTAAAATATTAACTTCAATCTTCATCAATTCTTGGCCACTCCTGGTAACAGCCATCAACTGGAACAGACTGTGAATCTACACTCAGCAGCAATGCACCAAAAGTTAATTACTACACTATTATCACTGTATTACAACATTAATATAAGCAAGCTATGCATGGGCATAATGCATTAATCTTCACAGGCAGAAATCCCCATGCAGACAAAAATACAGTCCACAGCTCCTTAAACCAGAAGATAATCAATGTTACATTGCACCAAAGGAAAAGTTTCCCATTTTGCAGGAATGCCAAACAATCTCAAGACAGCAGAAAAAAAATCCCAGCACAGCGGCAACCAGCCAGTGATGGTACATAACCATGTTCTTACTGAGTGTCGATTGACTGATGCATCTAGTCGTATACTTTGATTGCAGAACTGGGAAAGAAAATAATATTGAATTAACACCAAAGCACAGCAATATTTCCATTATCACAACTGAACATAAAATCCTTCTTAAATGTAAAGTGTGCAAAAGGAAAGATGCACTGATCTATGTTGAAAAAGCCATCAGTAAGTAGATGGCATATCCCCTGGCTCCTGCAAAATTTGAAATCTGAAAAATTTTGCAACGGCAAAAGCCAGTACTGCAGCACATCAATGATTAGTCTTTTATAAATACCAAACACTGTTGTAAGGTTTCATGATACAAGATAGCTCCGAGGGTAGAAGGAATGGTGAAATGTGATTGGCTGATGGCGGCCATCTTGTCAGCAAAATAACCCCTTACTGATGGACATCCATAGGACCTCTGATAAACTTTGAAGTTGTTTGACTGTTGCTCATGTTATTAGCTCAAATGGTTTTGTGATAAGCGTGATCTAGCAACTGGTGCAAACCTACAGCATTAATTTTGTTGGGATTTTTGGGTAAGCGCTCATCTTTTGGCAATGGGTTCAAAGGTTTTAATTATCAGTGTTTGAGCGAGGAGAATTTACTTTACTTCATCATGTGTGTCTAACATAACATTGCTCTTCGATTTTTGATGACTCCTGCTGTGTACAGGTTCACGAAAACAGTTTCAGCTGCAGGAACTCATGATGCTGCCCTCCACCCAAAACTCACAACACATAACTGCAAGTAATTAAGTGGCATTGATAAAGGTAGGTTTCACTGGCATGTAGAAATAACAGCAATTTAAACACACTACTCCATATCATGGAGCCATAATGTTTTGAACAAATCACTTTGCAAATGTATTGAATTTTTTCCTCAGTTTGGCATTTAGTCTTAGTTTCAGGTTACGAATTCAACCGCGGTCTGTTATTGGCCATTCCTAACATGAGGATTTACGACGGCAAGAAAAAAAATTGTGGTACCCACAAGGCAGAGAGTAAAATGACTGATAATAGTGACGCCGTTAAGTTTTCAGAATGTGTCAAAATGTCATTCTTCATAAAAAACATCTTCAATGACAGCGTGTACAAACTCGATGTGGCATGTCCAGTAGCATTCCCCAGAGAGCTTACCCATAAGACTGTGAACGGGCTGACTTTCCAACGAAATAACCATTTGTCAACAATACATGAAAAGCAAGAGTTCAGTTGAAGCAAGTGATGTAACAGCAGAAATGAAATTCACACCCAGCTAACTGTACTTACCTGTTCATTTCCGCTGTTATGTTGGCTGTTTCAACCAAACACGAGTTTTATATATTGTTGAGGAATAATCTGCGTTAAGGGGTTAGTTTGGATCCTTACCTCCAACAGGGAGGTTCTCGTTCTGCTCGTGAGTCTGTCTGACATACGCTGCTGAACCTCCATGCTGGTATCCCAGCTTTCCTCTCCAAACTGTCAGAGGTTCTGATCGCGATGTGTAAGTAATATTCACTGACCGTGGACAAGTACCTCATACAACCCCACTTTAAAAAATCCAAGCTAAGCCTTTACTAATACTAAAATATACTAACACAAGTATTTTTTTTTTTTTAAAAGCTCCTACTGAAGTTTGCTCCAGCACAGTGGTTCCTAGACTTGGTTCTGGAGGGCCCGGTGTATGCTGGTTTTTGTTCCAACCAGAACTGCAATTAAATTATTTTAATAACAAGCTATTTTTTTTTTATCAAGAATGAGCTTTTGATTTTCAGATTGATTACTTCTCCTTTTGATCAACATTATTCCATAAAAATGTAATACCAGTTGGAATATATTGTGCTTCTTCCAAGATGGAGAACGATTACATAAAGAGGTAACATTAACCACTGAGGTAATTAATTATTTTTCACTCTTAAACATCAAAACAATGCAGGTTTGCCTTGTTATCAATACTTTGTCTTTGCATTGTTCGTTAACTGAGAGATGGCTATGACTGGCGGCCAGGGGCCTCATGTATAAACGATGCGCGCGCACTAAAATGTTACGCATGCTTTGTTTCACGCTCAAACAGGGATGAATAAAAATGAACGTGACGTGAGAATGTGCGGATCTTGCCGTAAACTCTGTCATTTGACAGGCCAAGACTTCAAAGCTCTGAAACTCGACAAAAATGCCAAAATAATTGTTACATTCAACTTACTGAACTATGTTAATGAGGTGGGATTGCTATAAAACATATTTCTTCTGCAGTTGGAGCATGTATGTGGATAATGCTAGGCATCAGAAAGACAACAAAAACACCTATAAATTAATTTCCCCCTGATAAGTCTTGACCATTGGGACAAAAAAATGGAAAGTAAACTGAAAAATATTCTCTGTATATCAGACATGGAGATGTTAATACCTGTCAGAGACAGCACAGTGGCAGAGGCGCACAGACATCCATGATGCACAGGAAAGGAGACGCACTCTCATCACCCCTTGGAAGAAAATACGGGTCGGATGAGCATATTAATTCTGAATAATTCACGTGTGATGACTAATCAAGTTGACATGGTGTAGACAATTAAATGTTGCCTTTAAAAGGCTGTGAAATATTGATGGTGCATAATTTCTAAGCAATAGCTGCTTTGGAACTGTTGGAGGATATTGCGAATGGCAGAATTCAGAGGGAGCGTGTGTTTAGAGATCACACCGACTTGTTGGCCCATGATGATGATTGGTTATTGAGTCAATTCAGATTGACAGGAGCAATCATTTAGGAGCTCTGTGCTGAATTGGGTCCACCCAGCTTTGGAGAGAGATACTGCAGGAAATCACGCGTTGCCTCACAACTCTGGGGTTTCTTGCAACGGGAGCTTTTCAAAGAGAGGCAGCTGACCGATTGGGTATCTGCCCGTCTTCCTGGAGCCGCGCCACGCCCGCCGTATGGAGTGGCCTGATTCTATGATGCCCAGACACATACTATTTCCCTACGCTGTGGCTGAACATGCAAACATTAAAGTGCAATTTGCAGCGATGAGCCGATTTCCATATGTAATCGGAGCGATCGACTGCACTCACATTCCCATAAAGGCACCATCAGAGAATGTATCTGCTTATGTGAACAGAAAGCACTTTCATTCCATTAACGTTCAAGTTATCCGCGATGCACAAATGCGCCAGCACGGTGGCCTGGATCAACTCATGATTCACTCATCCTGCGTAGTAGTAGTGTTGGAAACACACTTCAGGCAGGGCTGTGCAGGATGGTTGGCTTCTAGGTAATGCATGCTGCTGGCTTTTAATCAAGGTCACACTTAATGGTTTATACTTTAGGCCCGGTCCCAAAGCAGAATCGTGACCCCCTTTTAAATGTGTATGGCATTATCGAGGACTAAAATTTAAACATAGGACTACACTAATGAGTTTGTATTTAATTACTGAGCCATAGGTGACCATGGTTACCCACTGAACCTGTCTCCCCACACTGCTCACCAACCCCAGACAGCACAAGAGCAGCGATACAACGACATCCAGGTCACACTTTAAATGAAGTGTTACTCATAAAAGGCGCTATACAGCCTACATAAATGAGACATCTTCATAAATAAGCAAATTTCATGCTCTGTAAAGGGTGAAAAAACATCCTTTTTAGCATGTGATGCCAGACGTGATATAACAATGTCACTTAGCTAGTGGCTAAATACTATAAAGGGTGACATTGTCACATCTGTTATTAAGGATGTGTTATTTCACCCTTTACAAAGCATATTTGCTTATGTATGATTTAAGACTGATTTATGACAGCATTATACATGCTGTATAAAGCCTTTATGAGCAACACTTCATCTAAAGTGTGACCTTGATGCTCAAGCATGAGCCGTTATTGAACAGACCTAGAGCGGCTCAATGGCCGGTGGCGCTGCCTGGGCACCTCTGGAGGGGTCCTGTTGTACACACCACAGGTGTGCTGCACTGTGCTGGCATGTAGCGTGCTGTACAATATGGCAAACGAACGAGGTGTTCCTGCGCCTCAGGAACTGCAACTGGATGAACCAGACCCTGGCCCGGCGCCTGACGGGCCAAATGCAGTAGCCGTACAGCACCATTTGGATGTGATACATAGACTGAAACGACGCGGTGAGTTGAGACAGCACTACTTTATTAACAAGTTCTTAGTGTTACATACTTCACCGAGAAAGTTATTCATCCTTTTCAACTCTGTGCATGTCATTCATTGTACTGACGATCTCCCGTTGCGATTCCAGCACAGCACTTGTGAGAATGTGGCCAGACTGGCATCCCTCAGCTGCCGATGCCCGGGTGCCTTGGATCCGTGTGCCTCAGATTGCACGGTCAGCTGCTGTGGAGTCGCCTTCCTCCTGTCCATGGCCCTCTCCCGTCTGATTGGCCGGTGTTGGCGGCTGGGGACATGTCATTGACTTCTCCAGCTGTCAGATCTGTGACAATAAAATCCCATTACTTTCCGAAACCTTGTCCAGCTTGCTTATTGTGCTGGAAGTTTAACGTAACATGCTTTAGACCTTCATTTTGTTAAAAAAAAAAAAAAAAAATATTTTTAGCGAGTGAGTTAGTATTTTAATAACTTACCGAGATTTCCCGACATGCCGGAGTCATCATGTGCTGGCAGGATTCCAGAAAGGCCTCCCCGATTACTGCAGCCCGCCTTTCCTCCTGCGGCGTCAGCTCCGACTTTCCTGAGCCTCCACCTGTGGCTGCTGCACTCTGGCGATGCGCGGCTCCCCGTCTCTTCACACTGACTAGTGTTAAACCATTTTTCTTAATTTCGGCCACTGTACAAACCGCGGAGCCCGCTGCGTTTACGGCATTCGTTACACTCTGCCTCTCAGTTATCTTTTGTTTGTTGCTTATTCCAGAGGAAAGACCAAATAAAATATTCCTTCTCACCTCCACCTCAGAAATGAGCTCCACAACCTCACAGCCGGTAAAATTCTTTTTAGCAGCTTTTCCTGTTGGATTTGCCATGCTGATCAGACGACAGGTGAAAGCATGGGCCGTATTTATACAAATTTGCATATTAATTAATGGGAGGAGACGAGGCGGGCCAAGTCGCCCGTGCAGCTGCGCTCAATTCCGCGTTCATTGGGATGTAAAAAGGTGCGCGGGAACAGGCGTGCGCTCAGTTTTACACGTGAAATTTTATTAGCGCACGCACTTCCCCAGTTTAGTGCGCATGCCTTCTCTCAGTCCTTCATACTTGAGGCCTCAGGTGTCTGGACTTCACTCATCAGCGGCCCATTGATTCAGATCAGTCTCTATTTGATTTACTATTATTTGCCTCCTTTTATGTTAGTATATATTCACAATATAGCCAAATAAGCACAAAAAGTCCACAGAAATGTAACGGAACACATCATACAATAATATTTCCCATGTAATATGATTAAGATTTACAGTAATCTTGCATAAAAAGCACCAAGTTTGAATAATTAATACCATGTTAAAATAATTGATTCGCTATTGAGGTTGAAGCATTGCACCGGGCTCGAGCGTTTGCTAAGTTTGTTACGGGCACACAAACGAACAGACGGACTGAGGCCACAGACATACAGACAACAACACCCCTCCGAAAAAGTTGTTCTCCGCAGAGATAAAAATATCAAAATAATAATGATTGATATCGTTAAACTACAAAATGGGTTCGTGGTTTGCGAATGACCGCTGCGGTCCACACATCGTTTGACAATCCGACTTTCTCCTCCGACACCACCGACCGCTTTTGAATAATTCCCCCAAAGAAATTGAACGGATTAATAAACATCATTTACATTCACGTTTTCCTCTTACAAACAAAAAAGTTTATCGACGATTCTAATTCAGAACCGGTGATATTGGCGAACGGAGTTTTTTTTTTTATTGCGCTTTTACTTCCTCGCGAGAAACAGCCTACATTTCGGTAAAGCGTCCACAGCCGAAACTGTAGGTTCCCAAGACTAACCACCGAAAAATAAAGCACAATTATCTTTTAGCCGCAGTTAAAATATTATATGGTAGTTTAAATATTTAGCTTTCGAGTTTCACTCGAACACAGCAGTTATAAATATTTAGCCATTAGGTTGTCTGTGTTCCAGACAGCGCTTCGTTAAGTCACACACGCGCGAATTGGCTAGTTAGCTAAGTAGCCTACATCAGAGGACGTGAAACTAAAATACATACTGGTTATTCAGCACTGATGATAACAGAGACAAATGTAATAAAACCGTTTATCAAAAATACTGTTTGAAAAAAACTGCGGTTTAAAAAGAGTTTGAAACACTACCTGGTCAGAATTGGGTTCGCCGAAATTGGTCTCTCCGCCACCGCGACGAAAAGCGTTTGGAGAATTACTTCTGTTGGAAAAGCTCATTTTCATTATTTTCGCAATATAATACTACTATTTGACAGAAAATTAGATGTAACATGGCCTATAGAATAAAATGTGAGGAATTACCAAAGTTAATTGGAAAAGTTTGGTCAGGTTTTTGCTCGCCTTTAGCGGAGCGCGAAGCCGCCGAGAACCGCTCATCAGACGATGCGCTCGCGCCACAAACATCGCCCTGGGACGCGTGATTCTCTCAGCACGAGATGGTGTCTCACACAGGATTTAACATTTTAATTTGATTAATTTTAATTTTAATTAATACCCGGGTAACCTACCTGCTCACGCTCAGTTAGCGGGACTGACTCGGGTACAATCTGTGCGTAAAAGCGAAAACTGGGGTGTTTCGCCAGGAGCCGCTCCGTTAATTGCGTATTGTATGACACAGCTGCCTTAATTATTCGTGTAGCCTATCAGATGTGTATGAAGGTAAATCTGGTGCAGAACGACTGGGCACCTGTGAAAGTGGAATTCTGCCAGTTTGAAACCTTTTCTTTGTGACTTCAGATTTACTGATACGCATGTACGATATATTCACAACTACAAATTCCACTTTCACAGGTTCTCAGTAGTTTTGCACCATATTGTCTGCAACAACTATGGCAAAACGTGAGCAAATGAGTTCCTTAATTTATGACTTGCAGAGTAGGATTTGTGCACCTGCAATTAGAATTTGAGAAGGTGCAAGTGTTGAGTTGTGCTAGCAGGGCTAAAAAAAAAAAAAAAAAAAAATTCCACAAGTTTGAAACTTTTTCGCTGTGACTTAATATTTACTGATACACATGTACAAAAATTTGTTGCAAGAACAAATTCCACTTTCACTGGTGCTCAGTAGTTTTGCACCGAATTCACCTTCATAGATGAGGGGCCTGTTCAGATTTCCACGTTATATAGTTTTTTGTGTAAAGGTAGGTAGACACTCCCAAAATAGGCTTTTTTTTTTTTGAAAAAATTGTTTTTGACATTTTCGTAAAATAACCTTCAGTAAGTTCATAGTGTGTGTACTTGATAGGACTATCAAAAATATGGACATCTGCTGTTTTTTGTCAATTTCTCAAAAAGTTGATTTTGACCTGCCAAGCATTGCTTCAAACACCATTTCTCCTCTTTCTCTCATGCTATCATTGTGAAACTTGGAATATAAGTTCACCAGATGCATGTCTATGGACTGATCAGGCATTTTGAAGAAATCATTTGTGTAACTCTAGATTTTGTGGTAATTAGGTACCCAATAAAGTGTAAAAAAAAAAAAACACTAAAATGCCCATATTTTTTCACAGAAATATTATTTCTGCAAACCCTCTAATCAGAACATGCACTATATAGTCATAAATGATCTGTGAAAATTTGAGATTAAAGTAATAAAAAGTTTTAGAGATATCCTGCCTGAGGTACTTGATCAAGTTCCATATTGCGGTAGCCATCTTGGGACTTAATTAGCATAATTTATGTAAATGAGCCATCATTTTAATTCTGTATTTAGTAATTGTTCATATGATGTTGGTACTAAATTGTTATGAATGAAAGAGAAATAAATGTATTTGGGAGTGTCTACCTACCTTAAGTTACATGATATTGCTCTTATCAAACTCATGCACTGAGCAGAGGCTGGCATGGATTTGCTTGGACCAATCATTTTATGAACCGACACCGATTCTTATGTCATTATGCATGATGGTCATTATGCAAAAGTCTGCTCCTTTGATGCATTATGTCAGAAAAGTCAACCAATAAACATTTTCAAAAATATGTAAACATTCCCACCCCATGTCCAGACGAGTTCTCAATGGCCCGTTGCATGTTTCTTGTGGTCCCCCCCCGCAGTGCTGTCCAGCTGCTCAGTGGTCCGTCCTGTGATCCGTGTGGTCTGTGCTGGTCTGTGGTCTGCGTGTGGTCTGTGCTGGTCTGAGGTCCTAATCCATTGCACAACGTCTCTGTCTCTTCTCCCCTTCTCCCTCCTGAACCCATGTACTACACTACTGTTACTATAAGTGTATTCTTTAGGTAACGGAAACAAATAAACACCACAAATTATGATTATGTTTTAATTATATTCTGGGACCAGTTCCACCAAGCAAGATTGCTGAGTTAGCCAAATATCTACTTAATGTAAACCCCAGAACAGATATTTTTTCTTCAGTCAATGATGAAGACTTGAGCAGGAGTCCAGGTTTTACTTGTTGCAGTTATTTGACTGAGTAATCCTGCCGCACAATGCCTCACAGCGGACTACACTGGGCCATATCAGTATTACAGCTGTCAGGGCAGTGAGCTGCGCCAGAATCCAGCCCAGATTTTACTCTCGCTGCCCAGTTTAGGCCAGTGTAACCCGTGTGAAAGAGAGCCGGAGCCCGGAGGGCTGAGGTTCTGACCAGGCCTCACAGCGGACCACATTGGGCCGTATCAGTATTACAGCTGTCAGGGCAGCGAGCTGCTCCAGAATCCAGCTCCATAAAGACAGAATCGGCTGCAAAAGGTCTCCACACTCGGGCTGGGAGTTCATAAAGGAAGCTGGTTTTTTTGTTTTCAACAAATTCTTTTTGCATTCATACAGAAAATATATCAGCTACAATGTGCATTGATAAGCACATGATTATAATCATTGGTGACACTTTGTGGGGCCCCAGAATGGGTGGCCCCTCCCAAAAACTAAAAAATGTTAAAAATATCATTTTTTGTCATAAAGAAAACTGATATCGCAGGTTTCTCTGGTGGATTCATGAACCCCATGGGGTGGTTTATCAATGCTGAAAATTATTTTGAAATTGGTGGTTTGGGCCAGAAAACGCCCTTAGTGGGATTCCACCTTTGTCTGTTTAATTCTCCCATATTCAATATGTATCACAGAGTGTTTTAATTATGCAATGATCATTATTTAATAATACAAACAACTGCAATTAGTTCATCACATCACAATGACTCAAATAAAAACAAAACTGCAGGAGATATAATATATTGGACTGCTGCTACATGCACTGATGCCCACAGACAATAATCTACTCACCATCTGTACGCAACACACCAATGCACACAGACAATAATCTACTCACCGTCTGTACGCAACACACTAATGCACACAGACAATAATCTACTCACCATCTGTACGCAACACACTAATGCACACAGACAATAATCTACTCACCATCTGTACGCAACACACTAATGCACACAGACAATAATCTACTCACCATCTGTACGCAACACACTAATGCCCACAGACAATAATCTACTCACCGTCTGTAATCTACTCACCGTCTGTACAACACACTAATGCACACAGACAATAATCTACTCACCATCTGTACTACAATCTGTACGCACACACAATGCACACAGACAATAATCTACTCACCATCTGTACGCAACACACTAATGCCCACAGACAATCTACTACCATCTGTACATAATGCACACAGACAATAATCTACTCACCATCTGTGCACCATCCCACAGTAATAATCTAACACACCAACTCACCACACCTACTCACCATCTGTAGAACACACTAATGCCCACAGACAATAATCTACTCACCATCTGTACGCAACACACTAATGCACACAGACAATAATCTACTCACCATCTGTACGCAACACACTAATGCCCACAGACAATAATCTACTCACCATCTGTACGCAACACACTAATGCACACAGACAATAATCTACTCACCATCTGTATAATGCCCACAGACAATAATCTACTCACCATCTGTACAGACACACTAATCTACACAGACAATAATCTACTCACCGTCTGTACGCAACACACTAATGCACACAGACAATAATCTACTCACCATCTGTACGCAACACACTAATGCCCACAGACAATAATCTACTCACCGTCTGTACGCAACACACTAATGCACACAGACAATAATCTACTCACCATCAGTACGCAACACACTAATGCACACAGACAATAATCTACTCACCATCTGTACGCAACACACTAATGCACACAGACAATAATCTACTCACCGTCTGTACGCAACACACTAATGCACACAGACAATAATCTACTCACCATCTGTACATAACCACACTAATGCACACAGACAATAATCTACTCACCGTCTGTATGCATAACACACTAATGCACACAGACAATACCGTCTGTGCACAACACACAATGCCCACAGACAATAATCTACTCACCGCCTGTACGCAACACACTAATGCACACAGACAATAATCTACTCACCCGTCTATACACCAACACACTAATGCACACAGACAATAATCTACTCACCGTCTGTACATACACACTAATGCCCACAGACAATAATCTACTCACCGTCTGTACACGAACACACTAATGCCCACAGACAATAATCTACTCACCGTCTGTACGCAACACACTAATGCACACAGACAATAATCTACTCTATACACCGCACACAGACAATAATCTACTCACCATCTAACACACACTAATGCACACAGACAATAATCTACTCACCGCCTGTAATGCACACAGAAATACACTAATGCACACAGACAATAATCTACTCACCGTCTGTACACACCGCCGTCTGTGTACAATGCACACAGAACACACTAATGCACACAGACAATAATCTACTCACCATCTGTACACCATCAGACAATAATCTACTCACCGTCTGTACGCAACACACTAATGCACACAGACAATAATCTACTCACCGTCTGTACGCAACACACTAATGCACACAGACAATAATCTACACTAATGCACACAATAGACAATAATCTAATCTACTCACCGTCTGTACCATAATCTACTCACCGTCTGTACGCAACACACTAATGCACACAGACAATAATCTACTCACCATCTGTACATCACACTCGTACACAGACAATAATCTACTCACCGTCTGTACGCAACACACTAATGCACACAGATCTGTACAGACAATAATCTACACCACTATACGCTAACACACCAATGCACACAGACATAATCTACTCACCGTCTGTACGCAACACACTAATGCACACAGACAATAATCTACTCACCATCTGTCACCATGCCTGTAATCTACTCACCATCTGTACACAACACACTAATAATGCAATAATCTACTCACCATCTGTCACAACACAAATAATCTACTACCGTCTGTACACAACACACTAATGCACACAGACAATAATCTACTCACCATCTGTACGCTCACCGCCTGTACACACTAATGCAACACAGACAATAATCTACTCACCATCTCACCATCACACAGACAATAATCTACTCACCGTAATGCACACAGACAATAATCTACACTGTACGCAACAAATGCACACAGCACATCAGACAATAATCTACTACCATCTGCACCATCTAATGCACACAGACAATAATCTACTCACCGTCTGTACGCAACACACTAATGCACAGACAATAATCTACTCACCATCTAATCTACACAGACACCACCGCCTGTACGCAACACACTAATGCACACAGACAATAATCTACTCACCGCCTGTACGCCCACAGACAATAATCTACACCACAGACAAATGCACACAGACAATAATCTACTCACCGCCTGCCCACAGACAATAATCTACTCACCGTCTGTAACACTAATGCACACAACAATAATCTACTCACCATCTGTACGCACACTAATGCACACAGACAATAATCTACTCACCATCTGTACGCACCACTAATGCCCACAGACAATAATCTACTCACCATCTGTAACACACTAATGCACACAGACAATAATCTACTCTGTACACCACTAATGCTGTCTACGCAACACACACTAATGCACACAGACAATAATCTACTCACCATCTGTACCAACAACACACTACTAATGCACACAGACAATAATCTACTCTGTCACCGCACTATACGCAATCTACTCACCATCTAATGCACACAGACAATAATCTACTCACCGTCTGTACGCAACACACTAATGCACACAGACAATAATCTACTCACCATCTGTACGCAACACACTAATGCACACAGACAATAATCTACTCACCATCTGTACGCAACACACTAATGCACACAGACAATAATCTACTCACCATCTGTACGCAACACACTAATGCACACAGACAATAATCTACTCACCATCTGTACGCACACTAATGCACACAATAATCTACACACACACAGACAATAATCTACTCACCATCTGTACACACTAATGCAACACACTAATGCACACAGAATCTACTCAATCTAACACACTAATGCACACAGACAATAATCTACTCACCATCTGTACGCAACACACTAATGCACACAGACAATAATCTACTCACCGTCTGTACGCAACACACTAATGCACACAGACAATAATCTACTCACCGTCTGTACGCAACACACTAATGCACACAGACAATAATCTACTCACCGTCTGTACGCAACACACTAATGCACACAGACAATAATCTACTCACCGTCTGTACGCAACACACTAATGCACACAGACAATAATCTACTCACCGTCTGTACGCAACACACTAATGCACACAGACAATAATCTACTCACCGTCTGTACGCAACACACTAATGCACACAGACAATAATCTACTCACCACACAGACAATAATCTACTCACCATCTGTACGCAACACACTAATGCACACAGACAATAATCTACTCACCATCTGTACGCAACACACTAATGCACACAGACAATAATCTACTCACCGTCTGTACGCAACACACTAATGCCCGCAGATAATAATCTACTCACCATCTGTACACAACACACCAATAAAGATATTAATCTACTCACCATCCGTACGCAACAGACCAATAAAGATATTAATCTACTCACCATCCGTACACAACACACCAATAAAGAATCTACTCACCATCTGTACGCAACACACCAATAAAGATATTCATTCAGACCACATTTTCTACTGAGAAAGGAAAGTCCAGTAAACTTAAATAAAGCTGGAACCAAAATCACAGAGACCCTCACAGCCATTTCAAATGCGAAAATCTCTTCTGCAGGGAGTGTACAAACAAGACTGAATATATTGATAATTTATACCGACACGGCTCAAGACCGGATCAGAGAACTTGAACCCGGGTGAGGATCGGACTCGCGACTCAGGGAATCCGTCCCACTTCTCTACCAACTGAGCTCCTGAGTCCAGTTGGGAGCAGAATCGCAAGTTTGATCCTGGTACATAAAGCCAGCTGATTTAAAACATATATCCTGAGGGCATCATGGCACAGCAGCAGCACTGCAGACAGGTATAATCAGAAAATCTCCTGTTTTCATCTGCAGCAGCTTCTGTATACGCTCAAGGCATTGGGAAACCTGATGAAGAGCCCTGCAGCCGCCTGACAATCACAAGAGCTCACATCTCAGGGTGCAGCGGTTAAGTGAAGGGAACATTGGGGGGGGGGAGCATAAAGCATGGACACCTTAAAAATAATTAAATAAAAAGTTTGTAAACAAAAAAATATTATAAAGGACAGTAAAGAGTCAACAGGTGTGACCACCCTCCACCAGTAATACTGTCAGTCCTCTTAGGAAAACTGTCCTGCAGTCCTGAAGGAAAATGGCAGGTTAGAAAGCTGTTCTAGACATACTGGAGAAGCCACAGTTACTCTGAGGACCAGCCATCTCGCTCATTCTCACCAGGTAAATCCCCACAGCCACACTGATGCAGAGATCAGGGCTCTGTGGGAGGCATATCGCCTGTTAGTTTCTCTAAAGATGCACAATGGTCCCCATGAACAATCTCATTTAAAATAAGTTTGTCAATCTCAAAAATTACTCACTTTTCAGCCACACTAATGGCTAAAAAACTTTCAAGACCAAACATGTTTCTAAGAACTGCTGAGTGCCCATAGCTGTGCAATGCACAGTTCAGACTTTGCATAAAACACAGCATGAGTGAAAAAAAAAATCTTCTATTAGCCCAGAATTCATTCTGCAAATGCTGGAGTTCAAATAAGTCATGTTAGAAAACCTCTATATTCAACTGATGAACTGCAGAACAGCGTCCCTGCTCCAACTTCATCCAGCTCAACTCCTCAACCAACGAACTGCATGGCAAGGCACAAATTTTCCGGCAGTGCAGACAGTTCTTCAAAATAACCAGCAGATGGGGCTGCTTCCGCGCACTGTAAAACTATCAGGTAACCGACAGGACAGTAGCCGCATTACATCTCACATCTCATCAAAATAAGCTGAATTAATTCCAGGCAGAGGGCATTGTAAAGTCAAAGGCATTTCCTCGAGTCAAAAACATACATCATCATGCAACAGTCAGAGGACATTCAGATTTTTTATTCTAGAAACATTGAGTGACCGTTGGTTTATTAGCCCAGCAAATGCTCAGCAATAGTGTAGCTTTATGTCTTCTGCAAAGGTTCTAACTGTCACCTATTTTCTCAAAACAGTCAAAACCATAGTTTTTTTTTAAACGGTTATCATGTTTAGTGGGGAACCTTTTAACCAGCGTTAACGTTAGTCCTTAAAATGCGCAGCAAAGTGCAACTACGGTCAAATGGGCTTGGTTGACATGGTGACTGGTGCATTTGAAAGAATTTGGCTGGAATCCAGTGTGAAAGTTTGCTTTTCATTCGTCCCACTCAATGAGAATGGATGAAAAGATCAGGACCCAACGATTGGCTCGTCTTACGGAGTGAAACAAAACACGCGGGCTTCATTGTGGCCATTTTGAAGGTCTAAAAAATCTTACGATCTGAACAGACCTCCTCGCCCGAAAACCTGCGTTTGGTTGATGTCCCTGCAGATGTGACGACCAGTACCTGAGGTACAAAAGAGGGACTGAAGGAGAGCGAGGGTTATGTAAGAATAAGTTTAAGTGAACCGCTGTAGCCTGCAGGCCGAGTCACGGGCAGCACAAAATGTTTGGGTCGCTGGCTGACTGACCCACATACTCAAGTCCTCCTCTCCAGAGCCAAATCGATCCACGGAGCCCGTCTCGTCTGCGTATCACCTCTAAAACCCCCGCATCATCCTTACTGGGAGGGCGAGACGAGCAACTGCCGAAAATAATGGTCACCTCCATTTTTCTATTTTCTGGAATTCAGAGACCAAATAAACATTTCAAAACCACCCGACTTCAGTAGCTTATCTGGGAGGTTTACAATCAAAAAGGTTGACCCCTCCCCCCGCATATTACATAACTCATATATGAAAGACATCCCTTTATAAATGAACGGGCTGCAGCAGTGAGAGTTTAAGCAGTTTGCGATTGCATCATACAGCACAGCCGCCTGAAAACGGAGAAACCTGCTGAGTTCGTTTCTTAAATTGGGACTAATTCTGCATCCTGCATGCAGGTTAGAAAGAAATTGCACTGCGTGTCCACCCCGCAGCGTGATTTAATAAGCGCTGAGATGTCATTAGCGCGGACAAATGTCACATCCCCCAGGAAACCGAGGGAACGAGAAATGCTCCCTTCCGCAGGCAGGTAGTAAACGCTGGTCAAGGTCCGTCCTGTGTGATGCGGTCTACCTTTGACCTACTGTTACCAGCGGTAATCTTCTCCAAGCGGAGACTCTGCTACCAAATCCTGCAACCGGCTCGTCACATGACTGAGCTCATCGGAGAAATTGTTTCCGTGTTCGCAGGGATCTCACTCAACTGCATGTAATTCTAACGGGGCTATTTTCTCCCCTCCTGCCTCCCGCGACTGAGCTGCCACTGAAACGCGTCGCCGAGCTGGGGGGAACTTCTGGGAAGGGGACCCGCTCGTTTCACCGCAGAGACGCGAGCCGCGGCAATAACATGCTCACGAGGGTGAAATCTGCGGTGGCCAATTTCATGGGAGGCATGATGGCTGGCGGTTCCAATGGAGAGAACTTCGGCGGTTCCGACCTGCCGCTGAAATTTCCTTACACGAGACCGGAGTTTCTGGGATTGTCACAGGATGAGATAGAGTGCTCTGCGGATCACATCGCGCGACCGATTCTCATTCTGAAGGAAACGAAGAGATTGCCTTGGGCTACTGGTTATGCAGAGTGAGTAGATGCACCGCGTCCATCTTAAACTAATATTAGAGGCTCTCTGTAGCTTTGCGCCGCGCCGCGATGCTCCCGCTGCAACAGACCGTAGACGCGCTGCGACTGTCTTCGAAAATCCATCTGATTGCGCCGCGATTTACACTTCATTTGCCTTGGCCGAATTAAATGCAAAAGATGCGTGCGTGTGTGAGTGTGCTTGTTAAACTGTCACGGGCAGGAAGATTGGTCGCGAGACTGCGCTTCGAAATTAGATTTGGCAGCACTTGAGGATGAAAAGCATCGCTGCATCGTTGTATGTCTCCTAGTCACGTAATTGCATTTGGGAATGATGCTATTTAGGTATTTAACGTGATGTTTACAAGGTCAGGCTTAAATATTTTGTTTAGCCGATGCTGAAAGATACAGCGGGCTGTTTCGTTGACGCACCTCCCCTGACTGTCAACAACTAGGTACCATCAGCAGCCGAAGGCCAAAATTCTGATGTAAACTGACAGCCGCGCCATGCCCAATTACGCATCGTTTGAGGTCTTAATAAAAATCCATTTAGTAGCCTACTGCGACTGTTCAATTGAATTACACCTCACACAATAAACAGCGATATATGTTCTGGAATGGATTTGAAATCACGCTTGGACAGGCTACTGCCGTTTATTGCTCTGCACCATTGAGGCCTGCGTTATGTGGACTTTCGGTGACTGGTCGTTAGTTGCCAAATGGGTCGTGAAGAAGTCCCATCTGCTGATCAGAAACGACAAGAGCATCGCATGGGACGTATTTAATCCCTCTGCAACTTTGCGAACCTTGTTTTCAAAAGTCAGAAAACTGACACGCAGTATCGCATTATTTAATCTGTAAACAAATCCATGAGAACACGCATACTTCAAAGTATCGATGCCAGCATTCGGTACTCAAAAAACAGGGTCCTCAGTAAATTTTCCATTTAAACTGATCTTTGAATGACATACATCAGCTTGGGCGTTTCGGTCTGGGCCAGGTTAAGACATGCATTTCATAAGAGTGAGACTCATGTATTCTCACTGACTGCCATCCATCAGCTCTCTTTAAGTAGCAATATCATCGCATTGGTGAATGACTAACATTAGAACATACATTCAGCCACCCTCTTATATTTATTCCGTTAAATAATCTCCGGTATGACCCTTTCTTTCTGACCGTGATATTTCTGAATTATGCATCAGCAGTTTCAGGTGGGAACTCTTTAGCGATGCTCAGCCGGTGTCAGGGCTCTTCTCAGCGTTACACAGTGAGGCTTGTGTGGGGAAACCAAACCACTGCTTCCACTTAATGTTTGTGAATAAAAAAAAAGTGATCAAGGTTTATGCTCAAAGATGCAATTGAATTCACACTTTAAAAAAATGAAGGAGCAGGGATTCTTGCGCATGGGAGCTGCCGCCTGGTGAATGGGGTGTAGCGGAATTAGGAGATTAAACATCTGCTCTGATGCAAATGAAGCAATAGGCCTAATACATTGTCATCAGTATCCTCTAAATCAAGGTCATGACCCGTAGCATACACACGCAAAGTTTCACTCATCTAGGTGACGTAGTTTCTGAGAGAACGCGTTCCCACTTATGCATGCAGACAGAAGGTTGAGCCCCATTGCAGTATCCTCCGCTCAACTTTCTGTTGTGGCAGAGAATAAAAACTGACTCTTTACTGAAAGAGCAACTTAAATCTCCAGTCTGTTTACAGCCAGCATTTAATCATTCTGGCTGAACTCTGAAATAATTCCTACAGGTTTTCAGTTACCAGCCCTTTGCATTACTTGAATCAGAGTCCTACTGTGCAAACAAATGTTTCCCAAATAAATGAACCACTGGACCCTCATAACTTCCAGCGGCTCCACAATGCATGCTATTGTGGCAGCAGTTAATATTCCAGTAATGAAGAAGTGGTTCCTTTATGGGCTTCATCATCCCACAAGCACTGAAGTCCAACCCGACTCAAGGGACCTGATGACTGCACTGTGGTGACTTTTCAAATGTCATCAGTGGAGTGATAAAGCACAGTAACCTCCCCACTACAGAGGGAACAGCAGGATATGAGCTCTGACTGTGTGAGGGAATGTCTGTCAGCTGTTTTTGGTGTAAAGCTGAGGTTTCCCAATGGTTTTGGCTCTAGTCCCCACATGGCGCGGTCACCCCTCGCTCTCCTCCCGTGGTGATGTAATCTCCACTCGCTGCACAAAACCTCTGAACCTCTCTGAAGCAGGATTTGGTAGTGTTGGTGATGTAAGACGGCTGTACGGACACAGTTCAGCTGTGACCCACTGCTCTACGTTCAGCTAAACTCCTGGAAACGCATTATTTCTGATTGCAGCCTCTCCGTGGAGCATCTGATTGAAGATCGGTTCTGCTGAAATCACACGCTGGGGCGGTGCAGTTCTGCTCTTTCACCTGAAGGGGGGCGACACCCATAACCTCTCCGAATCCTGCTACATGAATCATGCATCTCTCACTGGGGCTTTCACTGCAGCACAAGCGCAGTCCGTTTGAACACAAGGCTCTGCATTCACTGGGCTCCGTGCCTCGGAGGGCATGTGACTTCAGCAGAGAAGCAGTCAGTGTTCAGCATTCGCACAACATGCTGTACCTTCTGTTCCTCCCGTAAGGGCCTGGACATTTTTGCATCGCTAGGCCACTTCTGTGGAATGCAGTAACCGCTCTAGCTTGGCCGTGTAACCGTCAGTTCACGATCTGCTCGAGGTTCTGTTCTTTCTTGTGTTGTTACAGTGGGTGAATACCTGTATTGAGTAGTAAGGTTAATTTGGGAGGTACGGCTGTCGCTTTCGCTCTCTGTGTAAAGGAAACCCTTATAGAGCAGCAGAGACAGCCTCGGCATGGCTGAACTACAGATATGAGGAAGACTGGAGCCAGATAAATTCTCTCGCGATACAGCGACTTCAGCAAATACCTGCTGCTCAATGACTTCAAGAATCTTTGGGCTTCTGCGAGGCTCACAGCTCACACGATCATCTGTGCTCGGGTGTTTGAATCCCAGCCATGTCATTACCGGCCGGAGGCCCACATGGGCGAGGCAACGACTGGTGCAGCCTCGCCGGGAATAATGAGGCTTGAGCTGGTTAAATTTTGTGAGTTCATGGCTCACTGGTGACCACCTCTGGTCAGTCAGGCGTATGTAACTGTACAAACTACAAGGGTCAGAGGTTTCTACAGTTCAGCTGTGTTCAGGGTGGGGAAAAAAGGGGGGGAAATCAAGAAATAAATCTTTGCGTGTTTACTCTCCACAATCACTGCCATTTACATCAGAGTGCATCATGAATTAAGCATCAGGATACACAGTGCAGGATAATGTTGATGATGGGGCGCAGAGGTACACAATGTTGATTGAGGAACTGTTCTAGTGCCTCAGTATTTTATTTCCCTGTTCTGCACTCATACTGAGTCACTGATGCTGTAAGTAGGGCCCTATGATTTCCGCGATCAAGGAATCGCAGACGGAATCGCAGAATTGGCCAGTAAAATTGGAATCTATTGTCAAATGCGGAATTTCGCGGAAATCGTCATGATTTGACTGAAATGCTGTTTGTAAAGCCACATTTCAACCGAATGCTAAACAAAATGTTCGCGTGACCAGATTAATTTCAAAGGCAATGAAAAGACGCAAATGCACGCGAAAATGTGAGAGGACTTCGTCAAATCGCAGTGTCTAGATATACGGCAGTTTTTATTGGTACGGCAGTCGATTTGAAGGGATTAGAATAAAGATTCGGGATTATGGTTAGGGGTCAGGGTTAAGGTTAGGGTTAGGGTTAGAGTTAGGGTCGGGGTTAGGTTACGGCAGGGATTGAAATTGGGACTGCCGTACCTCTCTACATTGAAATGCATTGGAAAATTTCCGTACCCGTAGCAACTGCCTCGTCAAATTCACCTGCCCCGAGTGTTCGAGCAACACATCTCTTCGGTGCTACAGAAGATCTGTGGGAAGAAGTTTTTCGTTGTTTTAGACGAGACCACTGATGCCAGGGATTGCAGGGTCCTAACATCGTCATCGGTCATCTTATGTTAGCTTAACAACTTATATAACCGTCAAATAACCTTCATTATTTCTTTTCACAGTCTACTTAGTGAATTGTGTGCATGCAAATTATGACGTAACGTCGTCCCCCAGTGGTGAAATAATAGCTGACGCATCTTTGTGTCAGTTTGTTCATGTTTAATCATTACTGTAGAGCATTTTGTCGTAGTACGTAATGCACAGTGTTGGGATTACTGAACAGAAGTTTCTTAAAAATAAAAAAAATAAATTTAGCTGATGCATCGGAATCAGACAACTGTTGATCCGTGGGGGTAACTGAGAGTCATTACTGCTGCTCTCATACGTTCATGTATATATATATATACACACACACACACAATAAGATTATAAATGATTAAAAAGGGGCAGTCAGAATAAGGCCGTTGTCTGCCTTTTTGACCATAGCTTACACTTCGTTTTAATTTTATTTTGTAGTATTATTTTAGGTTAAAAAAATTCTTTTTCTTTCATCACAGTGCAATGTGATATTGCGTTATTATGCAGTACTTGTTCTGACTTTAAGTACTGAGGAAAATTGAGCATTGCATCAACTAATTTAAGGTTATTTCTATTTAATTAGTGGACATTTTATTCATTAACATAAATAGCACACTCTCTCTGATGGTAAAATTGGTGTAATTGGTAAAAAACGGAATTCCAAAAAATTAAAACGGAAAGAACAGAATTGGGGAAAAAATAAAACGGAATTTGGAAAAAAATAAAATGGATTTCATTGGGCCCTATGTAAGGCAGGCGCGGGCTGAGCTCAGGAATGGGACAGGCGCGACAGCACTGCTGCTTCAGGACCTCTGGACTGTCCCCTTCAGATCAGACACCAGCCGGTCGAAGGCTTGCTGCTGCAGGGAACTTTGTCCCTCAGGTGCTGGCAAATAGAGACGTTCTCATCGTCCCGGATTAAAGGAGTGTGACTCTCAGCCCTCAACCCCACCCCCGCCCCCGCACACTGCCAAACACCCGCTGGGGATTCTGTCCCAGACAATCTCAGGGAGAACCTCTGCTGTCGTCAGCACGGGCAGAATCAGAACCGTCACAGCCCTCCGAGGGGGCTATAAATACATAGGCTATTCTCTCACATCCATCCCGACACACACTCACACACACGCACACACACAGGACCCTTAGTGATAATCCCCCTCCCTGTATCCCATATCTAAGAGCTTAGAGCAGAAGTGCCGTCTCTGTTGGGTCTGTTATCCCGGCCGGTGCAAGTCTGTGGAAACTGGGTCACCTCCCCTGCTCCAGGAGCTCTCTCATGTACTATACTCTCGTGTACTATACTCTCATGTATTATAATATTCTCATGTACTATACTCTCGTGTATTATAATGTTCTCATGTACTATACTCTCATGTATTATAATATTCTCATGTACTATACTCTCGTGTATTATAATGTTCTCATGTACTATACTCTCATGTATTATAATATTCTCATGTACTATACTCTCATGTATTATAATATTCTCATGTACAATACTGTCATTTACTACACTCTCATGTATTTTATTATGTATTATACGCACACAGTATAAAATAAATGCAGGCGGCGTGTATCTGGTTGTTTGTAAACCAGAAAAGGTTACTAACACTGGTCGCGAGGGTTTAGAAGTGCAGGTAACGGCTGTTCGCTTCATGGCCGTCTCTTGGTCAGGTGACTGAATGGTGTTTGATGCTGCAGCCTGAGGGAGATGGTTTCTCAGTTATTTCAGGAAATGGGGGCCCTGTGACTCTGCTGTTCTTAGCTGTTGATATTTTCGGGGCGATTTTGACCCGGTTGTGGGGTACATGAGGAGCTCCGACGGCCTCAGAGTGAATTTTGACCACGATTGCCACGACAAGCTGAGTGCATCCTCCCACTGTGTCAGACAGCAGGCAGTGGGTAGGGTTTGAGCTGAGGGGGCTGCCAAGACCAGTTTGAAGGCTGCGATGGGCACACGCTGAGGTTTGGGCACAAAAACACCGTCCCCCTCGGGGCCCCGGAGAGCAGGTGACATCGGGCCCCTGGGACACTGCATGTGGGGTCTGCATCCAGGGCCAAACACGAGCCATTTCAGGGGAATCTTCACTTCCTACCGAGCGACCATTCCCCCGAGGCTCTTCTGCTGACGGATTGTTTTTCATAGACGTCGATTGTGACCACAGGCTAATAGTGTAGCTGCTGCCCTGGTTCTGTGTTGCCTGCACTGGCTGTGCGCTAGCAGGGCTCATGCGGACCTGAGTCGCAGGGTTTCCCCTGAGGGCGGGACAGCGTGCTGATCAACCCCTCCCCCAACCCTGCCCCCACAGCCATGGGCTGTGACATCAGCGAGAGGGAGGGAGAATCATTCACCGAACGCACACCGTTTCTCTTTCCTGCTTCTGCTATTATTATTATCACCGTATCCCCAGACGACGAGTCGGGGATACCAGGGATCAGCGATCGTCACATTGCATCTGCCGCGTTCGTAGAGATTTACTGTCACAAATTTCAACCGATTGGTTTCATATTTGGTGTGGGCCTTGTATGTGGCGAGGTTACAAAGCCTATCGATTTCTTTAGGGGGCTAAGGATACACAGTGACCAATTATACAAGCAAGAATTAACCAAAATTGCGTTGAGAAAAGGGCACAACAAACTGTGTTAAAATGAGAAATAAAGTACTGAAATTCAATGGTAAAAAAGTCTAAGAAAATGACAAAAGAAATACTGAAGATTATGATGTCGGTAAAGGGGAGATTTATGGGCTGTTTTAGTATTATACTGCATGGAATATGGCGCCGCCCCAATCTACAGCTGTACTGCTGCATTAATATTCAAACAGACTGACTGTACAAACATTCTTACCTCAGATTTAGTGTTTATGAGCCCTAAAATTAAAATCCATCAATGCTTTAAAAACTCAGTGATAGCAACAGATCTGGCAGTCTGGTGGAGAACTCAGAGATTCATAAAACTCCCTCGAGCTCCTGAATACACCATCACTGAGGAATAAACAAACCATCACTTCACTTATGCTCCTATAAACAGGAGGCCATATTACCAACTTACTCATGACAAAAATTCATAACATTTGCAGATTTGACTCTGAGGTATTGCTTCATAGAAATTACAATAAAAAACGTAGTTTTTGCATCTGCAATGACAGTGTGCACCACACAATTCCAATTGGAAAGCAGATAATTGTTTTATATCTAACATCTCCAGAGAATCCTGAAACTCTACTTGTCCGCTTGACATTAGCTGTGATGTACAAACACTAACTGCAGTTTAATCTTTTGTATTTTCTGCAAATAATAGGGTTTGTCGAACTATCTACTCACAACTGACAACTTGATACCCTCTGATCTGTTAACCGACTTTGATAGTAGTAGTGTATCTCTGTCAGTTTATGTAATCATTGAAACGGCTCAGCTTTTTTGAAATGTTTTATTGTATTTGCTTCCTTTATCCTTGCAGTGACCATCCATCTCAGTAAAGAGAGTTAATTCAGACTCACTGGGGCTACAAGCCTCACTGTTCAACTTCAGTTCTTTTGCTCGGATCAGTTTGGCCGATCTTGATGTTTCACACTCATGATTAAAGGTGGCCTGTATCTACCTGTAATGTGCATTTTTCTGCCCTTTGACACAGCACTATGTGTTTTTACACCAGTCATCTGTGTCATCACCAAAAAGAGCACTTATGGTATTCAAACCTGATTCAAACTCAGACAGTGGACTGAACTGTAGCACAGGTACCGATGGATTGTTCATAGCAGTGATTTACACAAACAGCCTGTGAGAAATCAAATGTGTCTCACATTCAAGTAAACGTTGTCGCTGAGCTGAGAATGAAACGTAGAGCCCTGAACACGACTGCAGGAAGTAAAACCAGCATTGAGCTGTAGGTGTCCGTATCAGTGGCAAGTTACAGGAGAAGAGAAAGCTGTCAGGATATTGAGCTGTAGGTGTCCGTATCAGCAGAGAGTTACAGGAGTAGAGAAAGCTGTCAGGACATTGAGCTGTAGGTGTCCGTATCAGCAGAGAGTTACAGGAGAAGAGAAAGCTGTCAGGACATTGAGCTGGAGGTCGTCTGTATCAGCAGAGAGTTACAGGAGAAGAGAAAGCTGTCAGGACATTGAGCTGTAGGTCGTCTGTATCAGCAAAGAGTTACAGGAGAAGAGAAAGCTGTCAGGACATTGAGCTGTAGGTGTCCGTATCAGCAGAGAGTTACAGGAGAAGAGAAAGCTGTCAGGACATTGAGCTGTAGGTGTCTGTATCAGCAGAGAGTTACAGGAGAAGAGAAAGGCTGTCAGGACATTGAGCTGTAGGCTGTCCGTATCATCAGGTTACAGGAGAAGAGAAAGCTGTCAGGACATTGAGCTGTAGGTGTCTGTATCAGCAGAGAGTTACAGGAGAAGAGAAAGCTGTCAGGACATTGAGCTGTAGGTGTCCGTATCAGCAGAGAGTTACAGGAGAAGAGAAAGCTGTCAGGACATTGAGCTGTAGGTGTCCGTATCAGCAGAGAGTTACAGGAGAAGAGAAAGCTGTCAGGACATTGAGCTGTATGTGTCTGTATCAGCAGAGAGTTACAGAAGAAGAGAAAGCTGTCAGGACATTGAGCTGTAGGTGTCCGTATCAGCAGAGAGTTACAGGAGAAGAGAAAGCTGTCAGGACATTGAGCTGTAGGTGTCCGTATCAGCAGAGAGTTACAGGAGAAGAGAAAGCTGTCAGGACATTGAGCTGTATGTGTCTGTATCAGCAGAGAGTTAGGGGAGAAGAGAAAGCTGTCAGGACATTGAGCTGTATGTGTCTGTATCAGCAGAGAGTTACAGGAGAAGAGAATGCTGTCAGGACATTGAGCTGTAGGCTGTCCGTATCAGCAGAGAGTTACAGGAGAAGAGAAAGCTGTCAGGACATTGAGCTGTCAGGACATTGAGCTGTTGGTGTCCATTGTATCAGCAGAGAGAGTTACAGGAAGAAGCTGTCAGGACATTGAGCTGTATGTGTCTGTATCAGCAGAGAGTTACAGGAGAAGAGAGAGCTGTCAGGACATTGAGCTGTAGGTGTTTGTATCAGCAGAGAGTTACAGGAGAAGAGAAAGCTGTCAGGACATTGAGCTGTAGGTGTCCGTATCAGCAGAGAGTTACAGGAGAAGAGAAAGCTGTCAGGACATTGAGCTGTAGGTGTTTGTATCAGCAGAGAGTTACAGGAGAAGAGAAAGCTGTCAGGACATTGAGCTGTAGGTGTCCGTATCAGCAGAGAGTTACAGGAGAAGAGAAAGCTGTCAGGACATTGAGCTGTAGGTGTCCGTATCAGCAGAGAGTTACAGGAGAAGAGAAAGCTGTCAGGACATTGAGCTGTAGGTGTCCGTATCAGCAGAGAGTTACAGGAGAAGAGAAAGCTGTCAGGACATTGAGCTGTATGTGTCTGTATCAGCAGAGAGTTAGGGAGAAGAAGAATTGCTGTCAGGACATTGAGCTGTAGGTGTCTGTATCAGCAGAGAGTTACAGGAGAAGAGAAATGCTGTGTCAGGACATTGAGCTGTAGGTGTCCGTATCAGCAGAGAGTTACAGGAGAAGAGAAAGCTGTCAGGACATTGAGCTGTATGTGTCTGTATCAGCAGAGAGTTACAGGAGAAGAGAGAGCTGTCAGGACATTGAGCTGTAGGTGTCCGTATCAGCAGAGAGTTACAGGAGAAGAGAAAGCTGTCAGGACATTGAGCTGTAGGTGTCCGTATCAGCAGAGAGTTACAGGAAAGAAAAGCTGTCAGGACATTGAGCTGTAGGTGTCCGTATCAGCAGAGAGTTACAGGAGAAGAGAAAGCTGTCAGGACATTGAGCTGTAGGTGTCCGTATCAGCAGAGAGTTACAGGAGAAGAGAAAGCTGTCAGGACATCGAGTAGTAGGCTGTCAGTATCAGCAGAGAGTTACAGGAGAAGAGAAAGCTGTCAGGACATCGAGTTGTAGGCTGTCCGTATCAGCAGAGAGTTACAGGAGAAGAGCAAGCTGTCAGGACATCGAGTTGTAGGCTGTCTGTATCAGCAGAGAGTTACAGGAGAAGAGAAAGCTGTCAGGACATTGAGCTGTAGGTGTCCGTATCAGCAGAGAGTTACAGGAGAAAAAAGCTGTCAGGACATTGAGCTGTAGGTGTCCGTATCAGCAGAGAGTTACAGGAGAAGAGAAAGCTGTCAGGACATTGAGCTGTAGGTGTCGTATCAGCAGGCTGTCCTGTATCAGCAGAGAGTTACAGGAGAAGAGAAAGCTGTCAGGACATTGAGCTGTAGGCTGTCCGTATCAGCAGAGAGTTACAGGAGAAGAGAAAGCTGTCAGGACATTGAGCTGTAGGTGTCCGTATCAGCAGAGAGTTACAGGAGAAGAGAAAGCTGTCAGGACATTGAGCTGTAGGCTGTCCGTATCAGCAGAGAGTTACAGGAGAAGAGAAAGCTGTCAGGACATTGAGCTGTAGGCTGTCCGTATCAGCAGAGAGTTACAGGAGAAGAAGAAAGCTGTCAGGACATTGAGCTGTAGGTGTCCCTATCAGCAGAGAGTTACAGGAGAAGAGAAAGCTGTCAGGACATTGAGCTGTAGGTGTCCGTATCAGCAGAGAGTTACAGGAGAAGAGAAAGCTGTCAGGACATTGAGCTGTATGTGTCTGTATCAGCAGAGAGTTACAGGAGAAGAGAAAGCTGTCAGGACATTGAGCTGTAGGTGTCCGTATCAGCAGAGAGTTACAGGAGAAGAGAAAGCTGTCAGGACATTGAGCTGTAGGCCGTCTGTATCAGCAGAGAGTTACAGGAAGAGAAAGCTGTCAGGACATTGAGGTGTAGGTGTCCGTATCAGCAGAGAGTTACAAGAGAAGAGAAAGCTGTCAGGACATTGAGCTGTAGGTGTCTGTATCAGCAGAGAGTTACAGGAGAAGAGAAAGCGACAGGACATTGAGCTGTAGGTGTCCGTATCAGCAGAGAGTTACAGGAGAAGAGAAAGCTGTCAGGACATTGAGCTGTAGGTGTCCGTATCAGCAGAGAGTTACAGGAGAAGAGAAAGCGACAGGACATTGAGCTGTAGGTGTCCGTATCAGCAGAGAGTTACAGGAGAAGAGAAAGCTGTCAGGACATTGAGCTGTAGGTGTCTGTATCAGCAGAGAGTTACAGGAGTAGAGAAAGCTGTCAGGACATTGATGAAACCGAGTGAAGTTTAGTACAGGAAGCAGAACAGCCTCAGTGAGAGTATTTCCTATGATGACCGACCGCTAACAGAAGGGAACAGTCCCTGCCCCAAACACATCACTGACTCATTCATGTCGGTCAGTATCACAGCCCTAATGTAACTCTGGAGCGCTGACTGTAAGTGCTGTGATACGTGGGTGTTGCAGTCAGGTAATGGGGAAATAATGGTGCGCTCTGGCAGAGGAGTGTATGGTGATTCATGGGTAATGCGACAGGCATCTTACTCAGTTTATGCACAGTGTTACTCAGCGCAGTAGTCATGACCGGCTCGATTACTCTGGGCCTGAATACACCTGGGCATTTCTCTGGAGGAAGCCATGTCTCTCATTTCCATTGCCTTTATTCAGTGCCAACAGGCCTTTCACTCTTCCAATAGTGCGTCTGACTGCATGCTAGCCCAGTGAAGGCTAAAGAAGGGCTGTTACTGGGAGAGTGATTGACAGGCTAATTAAACTGAGGAGGAGAGGTCTCTGTTGGGCTGTGGTACCGTGAGTTTGACCAGGGGGGCGTATTTCACACAGGATTACTGTGCTCACAGGATAACTGCACCAGAGGTAAGTAAAATCCCAGAATCCTCATAGAACCAGCACCCAGACTGATGAACTAAAAAGACCTGTAATAGGTTTCACACGGTGCGGTCATTTGAGTAACAGGGTAATCCGGCTTTGTGAAATATCTTACAGGATGCCGATCTCGCGTAAGGTTAATCCAGCTAGTTTCACAGGGCTGTGCTTTGCTTGTGAACCAATACTCTCTCACCACTAATAAACGCAGGCTCTGCTAAATCACTCAGCCGATCCTGCCATAAGGCAGACTGACTGTGAAGTGCTCATCCTGTGTTCGATTGGGGCTCAGAGGGTGCTGTGTTCTCCACAGCTGAGCCTAATGAACTGTAAGTCCTTGAGGATAAACAGCCTTCACTGAGAGACTGATGTGACTGATGTAGAATCGCATGTGGCTGCTCCAGCATGGTTTAACAGCGCTCTCTCTCTCCCCCTCTCCCTCTCTCCCCCTCTCCCTCCCCCTCCCTCCCTCTCTCAGGGTGATAAACGCAGGGAAGAGCTCTCTGAATGAGGACCAGGCTTGCTGTGAGGTCCTGCTGCTCAAGAGGAGAGCAGGCAGCTCCACCCCCAATAAGACCCCCACAGCCAAGCGCCGGTCCTCCCTGCCCAACGGAGAGGGCCTGAGCCTGCGGGAGAGCGCCGTGAGTCATCGCTAACACCACCCATTCTGCCATCTGATTGGCTGTCGTCCTTGGCTCTCCCCACCTCATTGGTTGATTCCAAAACTGGGAAGCATGAATCGTCATGTCCTCCACTCCTCTCCTCCCCCACATACTTCTGCAGAGAAGACGAGTGGAGGATGATGAGTCCCATCATCCTCTCCGCCAGCTCTCCCTATCCCATCATCCTCTCCTCCAGCTCTCCCTATCCCATCATCCTCTCCGCCAGCTCTCCCTATCCCATCATCCATCGGCCACACTATGCAACCACACCATCTCAGAGCATCAGCCTCGTGCGCTTAAGCCTGGGAGCGAAACTGTAAAAATGCTCCACAGAGAAGATCAGCTGCTCCTGTACATTAGCACTCATGAAGATTTACGCATTACTCCTTTCCCCATGGAGACACACTTCAGTCGGTCCGAAACATAAAACTTCTCTCTTGATTGACAGGACATTATTTTACCATGGTTACTGACAAGTTGGGCAAGTGACCTATATTTTGAAAGTTCAATTATCCAGGATCTCAAACATGCACACATGCAACTATTTACAACTTAACGCTGAAGTGTTTTGCTAACGTGTTTGTTTTTTCAGGGAAAAGCGGAAGGGGAAGGGTTAAGAGTGAGACTAGAGAAAAGTCATATCAGCACTTATGTCGCCGCAGGAAAAGGGAATAGAAAGTAAAGAGTCATAATGGCTCCAGCCGACCGCTGAACATGCCCACATACAGTAGAGTTTCGGCTGAACATAAACACTCTGACTGGATTTACTCCGGATGCGTAGTGCTTACGTTGCATTTGCGAAGCATCTCTTGCTTCCTGTCGGGACTGATGTTGGTGGATTGAAGCCTCTGTGTGGGCTGTGCTGTACTGGAGGAGCACGAGCGGTGTACGCCTGACCAGCAGCATGTTTGTCCTGAAGCTGAGCCTCTCCAGTCCTGCCGCACCGTTTTCACTGAAATGCAGTGTCGCTGCGCACTGCTGACGGTCACGTTAGCACAGTATCACAGTACGAGTTTGGTCCTGGGCTGTCTTTGATTAGCTGCATGTAGTTCCGAGTTTATCGGTGTAAGTTTGTTAATAGCCCAGATATGCAATGATGTAAATCTTAAAAGCGACAGAATCATCTCAGAGATAAAAGTTCAAATTCATTTTTAAATAAACCCCTTTCCAAGTCAACATCAGCTGTCACTTACTTGGCACCGATATGAATTAAAGCAGATTAAATTATTAAATTTCATCGCTAAATAAAAACGCCTGCGAGGCCGATGGGGGGACAGAGCGAATAACAGAATGAGAAATCCTTGGAGATGAGTGAACATATAAAATACTCTCAAAACTATGTATTTTCTTGACTGAATTCCCCTATAAGGAATAGCGTATGATTCGGCATCATCGAACAGATGGTTCTGTCTTGAGATTAAGACTAAAGACACCATTTCCTTGCAGGGGACAGACATTAAGTCTCAGGTCTTCTGAGGTTAAAGACGATTATGAGCAGCTGTTGCAGGGCTCTTTCCCTTAACACTGAAACAGAAAAATGGGGCCTCTCGTGAAAACGGCTTTCTCTAGCAGCCGGCAGAGATTGGCCCCTCAGAATGAGTGACACTAATGCTAGGAAGTGCAAGTCAATTTAACAGCAGTTTCAGAGTCACTTGAAAAGCGGACGTGATTTGGAGCTGAACATGTCCCCCCTCTACATGTAAGAGTAAGAAATCCTACTGCCCTGTTGAGGGGAAACGAGTGTTCAGGTAAAACACCATCATGCTGACATTAGAGCACATTGTATATCACGGCAGTGACAAATGACACCGTCAGAATATATGATAACACCGTAACACAGCTCAGTACAGACGGATACAGCCATACGGTGCATTAATAAATACAGCTACACCACCGCAGCACATCATGCCCCTAATGAACCCATAACAACGAGAACTAATGTTAGTTTTTAAGCGCTGACAACATTTGTCCAGGACACATGTGCACACAGAAAGCTTCCAGACTAGATTTTGGCCAAACATTACGCCTCAGCTTCAACCGTATGAAGCTACGAGTACAGAGCAGTGCGCTAATGGATGAAGTTCACAAAACGTGGTCAATGGACGCTAATACGAGCCTCTCAATATGGGACACTCAACATTCACCTCTCGGAGTCAGGAGCCGAGAGGGAGGAAGGCGTGAGTGTGGACTGGCGGCATTTCTCTAAAACCCCAAAGCCTTACGCCCTCCCGCTACTCTATTCTCCTGTACGCATTCCAGTCAGGACTGCAGCAGCGGGAGAACAATGCGTCTCCTGTGTCCCAAACGCTGTGTGAGGGGGTGGGGGGTGAAGGTAATTTGAGAAGTGGGGGGGCGGTCACCGCTGGTTCAGGCACCTGCTGTTTTAGGGCCTTTTGTTTTTCCCCATTAGTTTGGTTTATTCGGTCTGAAAAGATGTGCTGCTATTAATAGAAATAATGCAGTTTTAAGCCCCCCTCTGTACGCGTGTCGTGTTCAATGCAATCTCGTGCTCACAGGCTGATCCTCTTAAAGATGGCCCGGGGGGACTGTGCTTCAGCGCAGGAGTTACTGCTTCTTCTGCGCACGGTATTGCAGCGATTCTGCAGTGTACGATACTCTGTGCATGAGCTGCTCGTAATGCGAAGCACTCGCAGAATTATCTGGTCCTCACTGATAATCTCCTCTTATTTTAGTCGGGAATTAATCTAGACGCAGTGTAGTATACACTGTGTAACTTCATTGCTCACTAGAATGCAGTGATGTCTTATATTGTGCTGTTTAACTGGACCCCCTGAGATTCGCCGTTCTGCGACTTCGCTCGGTGGCCTGACCCGCTTCGAGTTTTTTGATTCAGAGTCACACAGTTGTGAATCACTCTCCCCATGTGGCGCGGCCATCTGTCAGCTCAGGAAAACGCTTTCACTGACTCCTGCGATAAAGTGGACGGGCGGAATTTAAAGCGTTACGCTGAAGAAAGCAGGTTTGAGATGTCAGTGAACTTAAGCCTTTGCACCAGTCAGGAGGTTCATCTGCGGGTGACAGTTCATGGGAAGCCAGAGTATGACAGTAAACAAAAGCATGTGATGCCGAGCGGGAGCTTTTGTGCTAAGCGCTAAAGATTTCACTTTGATTCTGCATCAGAACCGTTAGCCAAATATGCTAAAATGTGCTCAGTTAAGCCATCAACAATACAAGATCATTCTGAGTATTTGTTGATATTTCAAAACTGATAGTTCACCAACGTCCGCAATTCTGTTGTCTTGTGTGGGCGTGCATGCATACGTGTACATTTCTATATCTGTTGGTGTGTGCGTGCACGTGTGTGTGTATTTGTGCGCGCAGGACTCTGACGGGCTGCTGTTCCATTACTGGGCCCTGTTTGACGGGCACGCCGGCTCTGGGGCAGCTGTAGTGGCCGCCCGGCTGCTGCAGCACCACATCGCCGAGCAGCTCCAGGACGTCCTGGACGTGCTCCGAAACTCCGCCCTCCTGCCCCCCACCTGCCTGGGAGAGGAGCCCAACTGCACACCGGGGTCCCACCGGGCCCTCACGCGCGCCGCCTCACTCCGAGGGGCCGCCGGGGCCCCCGGCTCGCCCGGCACGCCCCCGACCCGATTCTTCACCGAGAAGAAGGTTGAGCACGAGAGCCTGGTGATCGGAGCCGTGGAGAACGCCTTCAAAGAGATGGTGAGGCCCCTGTTCTAAGCCTGCTGTGTCACATCCAGTCACACTGTACAGGGAACTAGCAGTGAGTCACTGTGGATGCAGCACATTACAGTTATTCCACTGACACCTGTATTCAAACTGACTGACAGCTGATCGACTGATTGGTCCAGAGAGAATGTGGCTCCTAATTCGTTCAATCAGCTGTCAGTTACTTTGAATATAGGTGTCAGCTAGATAATTGCAGTGTCTTGTATTCATAGTGGCTCACGTCCATATATAGTGGGAGGAGGGGGTCATCCACTTTGTAGCAAAGGGCTGACGCTCTCGCTCGTCCACTATAAATGGAGCTCGTGACTCAGTTCAGATGCTGTGAGGGACATGCTTAGTCGGCATTACAGGGGAGCCATTTTGGATTGTGTCCCTGTCGGAGAGCGTAACTGCATTACTCAGGTGTAACGTGAGTACGGCCTGATCAGCGGTCATGAGTTTCGGGGAATAGGAGTGTTGTGCTGTATATGATGATGAAGGGAGAGACTCTACAGTACTCCCAGCCTGCACTGCAGCACAGCTGGTTCCGACAGATTGAGACCTACTCTCAGGCCTAACATTAAGGATTTTAAGCTCCGGCATTACAACAGGACTGGTAAATTGCTGAGATGTTGCCACTAGATGGCGATGTGACTCTGTTTTCCGCCAAGCTCAGACGCTCCGCATGAAATGCACTTCACAGAAATGTCCTCCTACAACAGTGCGAGGCAGCGGTTCAGTCAAGTGCTCGCGCATCACCATCTGTGTAACTGGGCCAGCTTTCACAAACCTTTAATTTACAATCTGTTATCCAGCCTTTGCGCCTCATGTTTATCTGTAAAATCTACGGCCTTACAACTTCAGTCCATCTCCTCTTACCATAATTATGACTTTGTTGAGCGTCAAATGTCTCCACTGGGTTTGATTCAGACAGACGACAGTTTAGGGGATTAGAATAACACGATACTGTACAGTGAAATGTTATACGCACAGTTAAGCTGGGGTATGCCTTCTTAAGGGATGATTGAGTGGTTTTGAATGTGTGGTGGAAGTTGTACTCCTAGCCAGTCCGTGCTGGAATACACACATTTCCAGGATACATACTGAATATGTAGCCACAAATGAACTGCAGGGAATGAATTTTCATATTTAATTTAGTGGAGGTCATGTCCCCATGTCTCCCTGGTGGGACACCCCCGCCATTACAGCTCCACTGTGGAACAGGCTACTCGAATAACGAACTCTGAATAATTGTGGCCGGACTGGAACAGGAGCGGAATCGCCTGACCGTCTGCAGGTAAACTCCTGCTTTTAGTGAGCGAGTGTCTTGAAGCAGAAACAATGCTGCTTCCCCACCTCCGGCCCCGCGCGTTCCGCCGTTACGGGGAAAACGAACCCCTCGTCACCCCACACACGCACTCAGCATGTCTATCCCTCCGAGCCGCACTCACACGGACTGCCCTACCAGACCTGTGTCCTGAAAAACCCACTTTATCAACAGCGCTGAGGCCGCGCACTAATCTCCACCTTTCAGAGCTGTTTGTTTTTTTTCCAAATGGAAAAGGCTCAGACTGATGTGTTTTTAATGGAGCTCTCAGTGGTTAATCCAGCTCCGCGATACACGGCTTTATCTGATTCGCCGCCAGCGGAGTGCGGGAGGTTCCCTATGGCAACCGAGGCGTTTAGAGCGGAGTGTGGCGCAGACAGATAAACGCGAACGCTGCACAGACATCAAAAGCGGGAGGGATTCAGGCTGGGGGCTTTATCATTTACAGTGTTTGCGCAGGCTATAAAGGGAGAGGGGTGAGATCTGAGGAAAGGCCTCAGCCCCCTCCTGTCCCCGGGGCTCAGGGCCCCTCTGTGGAGTGCGCGGAAGAGAGAGCAGCACCAAATTAAATCAGTGTGATGGCGTGTTTTTAAAGGAGCGCGTCCTCCTTTCCTCGCGTCAGAGCGCTTTAAAGCAGTAAATATTCCGCGTGGCGCTGCCTTGCACACTAGGTGTGTCACAGGCAGTGCATTGTGGGTCTGCTCCGACACGCCACCATCTCGATTTGGAGCGGTGAAGATTACTGTTGCTGTAATTGGGGCTGCATTTTGAATCTGCTGGTTTAGAGCCGCAGCGGTACGGACTCATTACTATCTGTAGCAGGATGCATTAGGTCACGTCAGACTGCCCGCCCTCGCACTCGCTCCAGCTCATCTGAGATGAGTGCTGCTCCGAGGCCACAGGGGAGCTGAGATACGCTCTCTGGGGGGAGGGGAGAGAGTCTCCTGCTCGCGGCTCGCCTGTGCTCACACTCATCACAAGGATGAAGAACATTCCCGGCCCCGCCCACTTTCCCAGTGCGCAGTGAGCCCAGGTAGGGGCGTGACACTCCCCTCGTGACCTCACAATGGAGCTGAGGTCATGGGCCGGCAGCGCAGAACCGCTGCAATGACTGCGGCTACACCTGGGGCTGCAGGATTAATCCCACTGTGTGACTGGATGGGGAAAACACACACGAGCTGTGTGGCTCTGCCCCGGATCAGCCTTATGTGTCAGGTTTCCTTCACAAACACACCATTATTAAATGCCAGTCCCCTTCAGCCAGATGAAATCGAGCACACACACTCCCACACACACACTTACACTCCCACACGCACATGCACACACACACACACATATACACAGTCCCATACGCACACGCATACACGCACGCACGCACGCGCACACATATACACACTCCCACACACACGCGCGCGCGCACGCACACACATATACACACTCCCACGCACAAGCGCGCTTGCGCACACATATACACACTCCCATACGCACACGCACACACACACGCGCGCACACATATACACACTCCCACACGCACACACAGACACACACACACACTTACACTCCCACACGCACATGCACACATATACACACTCCCACTCACACACACTTACACTCCCACACGCACATGCACACGCTCGCACGCGCACACATATACACACTCCCATACGCACACGCACACACACACGCGCGCACACATATACACACTCCCACACGCACACACAGACACACCCACATGCGCACACACATACACACACACACGCTCGCACGCGCACACATATACACACTCCCACACACACGCACACGCGCGCGCTCGCGCACACATATACACACTCCCATACGCACACGCACACACACACGCGCGCACACATATACACACTCCCACACGCACACACAGACACACCCACATGCGCACACACATACACACACACACGCTCGCACGCGCACACATATACACACTCCCACACGCACACACACACACACACACGGCTGTTTCAGGGCATAATAAATGCGCATCTACAGATAAGTGAATAACACAAGGGGAAAGATGTCCTTCACAGGGTGATTAGAGTCTCTGTTCTGCAGCACAAAGGCCAGGATTCAGCAGGAAGTGATTCAGCAGGCCGGCCCACCTCTCCCTCCTGTATTCAGTCGAAATCAACTTTTTTCCCAAAATTCATTTGATTTAAGTACTCAAACTTAATTAGAATAATTGTTCTTGAATCTTTTCTTCTGTTTAATTACCACAGAGTTGTTCGATCTTCTGAAGTGAGCAACCGCTGGAGCTCAGGGTGCCAAATTAATTTAGCGCGCCCGTTTGGGTTTTGGCGTGGCCTTGTACATTGAGATGTTGAGTGTTAGCACGCTGGCTCGCCTTCACCTCCTCGCTCTGTCCTTGAAGTGTAATCGGGGAGGACTGTTACCGGGCAGACTGTGCTGGATTTATTGCTGCGCTGCGATTGGCTGAGGAGGGTGGCTGTCTCTTTATTGGTGCAGGACGCGCAGATCGAGAGGGAGAAATCTGTGTACAACATCTCTGGGGGCTGCACAGCGCTGGTGGTGATCTTTCTCCTGGGAAAGCTGTACGTGGCTAACGCCGGGGACAGCAGGTGACTGTTTCGCTACGTGTGACCTACAGGGCGCTCTGCATGTGCTTATGGACAGCGACAGGGCATCACAACAACCGCACATCAGTACAGAAATAATGTCCCACTCTAATACGAGGAATGATTTATTTCCAGAAAATATTTGAAAGAAAATTCTCCCGTAGTTTGAGCATTTTGGTCAGCAAAATGTCAGCGAAAATTTTCCATGGTTTGCAATGCTTTGTTCAAATTTTACCGCCATCTGAATGTTATCAGCATTTCAAATACAAACTTGAGTAAGGTCAACTGTAAACTGTTTGGACAGTGACACAATCTTCACTATTTTACCTCTGTGGACAAAACCTCAATGTATTTGAAACAAATCAAGTACAGCGTTTGAGCTTTAATTCAAGGGTTTTCACAAAAACATTTCATTGTTTAAGTGAGATTGTGAAACCCTTTGCATTAAAACTTAAATTCAACATTACAATCACATCTTGATTGATTTCTTTCAAAGTGACTGTGTTGGAGTACAGAGGCTGGATAATGAAAGCTGTGTGATTTTCCTGCATATGTGGCCTAAAGTGTGTGTATAGACGAACAGATGAACGCATGTGTGTGGTACATTTTATCTGAAACACATGCATTTCTGTAGCCGGCTGTAGAAGCTGATTGGATGCAAACTCTGCACAGAAGCAAAGCATTTCACACGGACCGTTACCGCGGCACCACTGCTAGAGCAGATGCTCCGCCCCCACACTCCTGTCACTCAAACACCGCCGTGTTTTCTGGCTTTCGCAGGTGACATCACACATCGCCGACGGATGTGTGAATCACTGCAACTTACAATCTGTTCTGTTCGCTCTGTGCTGTCGAACTAACCTGCGTTATTCGCGGCAGCTAAAACCACCCGTTTCTGAAGAGCCATTGTTTACCGGGTTTGCACGCGAGCGCGAACAGCACAGGTGCGGCCTATTAATAGCGTCCGTTATTGTTGCACATTACCTGATTTGTCTCTCTGTATTTTTTCACTGCTAGAGCCATAATCGTTCGGAATGGAGAGGTGATCCCCATGTCGAAAGAGTTCACTCCGGAGTCCGAGAGACAGAGGCTGCAGTTTCTGGTAAAGGAGAAGAGCCTCCATCTTTTCTTCGACAAGCTATTCGTAAACAGCGCAGGCCGCCGAGCTGACACAGAATTACCTAACGCTGTGTTACAGCTATTCATAATCAACACTGTATCATTCAAAAAACATTCAGTAATGCTGAAAATGTTGCTGCGATAACATAGTAATATTCCAGCAACACTGCGAGAATCTTTTGCGTAAGTCAGGCTTATGTAACCTTGCCTGAAGACATGAGAAAGTCTGCTCTCTCAGACGCTGTCAGCAGTAGGTTTAGTGTAATGCAGTGCACCTGTATGTGTGTGTTTCACGTGGGTATCTCCATTGGTTGTGTGTTGCACAGGGCTTCATGCAGCCTCACCTGCTGGGGAACGAGTTCACACACTTAGAGTTCCCCAGGAGAGTACAGAGGAAGGAGGTGGGGAAAAGGATGCTGTACCGTGATTTCACCATGACCGGCTGGTGAGCACACTGCCTCTCGACTGCTACTTACTCCCTACTAAACATACTACCCATTACCTACAGCCCACATCAATATGCCCTCGAAATATATACTCCCTACTAAACATACTTCCCATTACCTACAGCCCACATCAATATGCCCTCGAAATATATACTGCCCATGAAACATACTACCCATTACCTACTGCCCACATCAATATGCCCTCGAAATATATACTCCCTACTAAACATACTACCCATTACCCACTGCCCACATCAATATGCCCTCGAAATACATACTTGCTACTAAACATACTACCCATTACCTACTGCCCACATCAACATGTCCTCAAAATATGTACTACCCACGAAACATACTACCCATTACCTACTGCCCACATCAACATGCCCTCGAAATATATACTCCCTACTAAACATACTACCCATTACCCACTGCCCACATCAATATGCCCTCGAAATATATACTCCCTACTAAACATACTACCCATCACCTACTGCCCACGTCAACATGCCCTCGAAATATATACTCACTACCAAGCATACTGCCCATTACCCACTGCCCACATCAATATGCCCTCGAAATATATACTCCCTACTAAACATACTACCCATTACCCACTGCCCACATCAATATGCCCTCGAAATATATACTCCCTACTAAACATACTACCTATTACCTACTGCCCACATCAATATGCCCTCAAAATATATACTCCCTACTAAGCATACTACCCATTACCCACTGCCCACATCAATATGCCCTCGAAATATATACTCCCTACTAAACATACTACCCATCACCTACTGCCCACATCAATATGCCCTCGAAATATATACTCCCTACTAAACATACTACCCATTACCTACTGCCCACATCAATATGCCCTCGAAATATATACACCCTACTAAACATACTACCCATTACCCACTGCCCACATCAATATGCCCTCGAAATACATACTCGCTACTAAACATACTACCCATTACCCACTGCCCACATCAACATGTCCTCAAAATATATACTACCCACGAAACATACTACCCATTACCTACTGCCCACATCAACATGCCCTCGAAATATATACTCCCTACTAAACATACTACCCATTACCCACTGCCCACATCAATATGCCCTCGAAATATATACTCCCTACTAAACATACTACCCATCACCCACTGCCCACGTCAACATGCCCTCGAAATATATACTCACTACTAAACATACTACCCATTACCCACTGCCCACATCAATATGCCCTCGAAATATATACTCCCCACTACTAAACATACTACCCATTACCCACTGCCCACATCAATATGCCCTCGAAATATATACTCCCTACTAAACATACTACCCATTACCTACTGCCCACATCAATATGCCCTCAAATATATACTCCCTACTAAACATACTACCCATTACCCACTGCCCACATCAATATGCCCTCAAAATATATACTCCCTACTAAACATACTACCCATCACCTACTGCCCACATCAATATGCCCTCGAAATATATACTCCCTACTAAACATACTACCCATTACCTACTGCCCACATCAATATGCCCTCGAAATATATACTCCCTACTAAACATACTACCCATTACCCACTGCCCACATCAATATGCCCTCAAAATACATACTCCCTACTAAACATACTACCCATTACCCACTGCCCACATCAAAATATGCCCTCCCACTAAAAAATATATAATAAACATACTACCCATTACCCACTGCCCACATCAAAATATATAATTCATAAACATACCCATTACCTACTGCCCACATCAATATGCCCTCAAAATATATACTCCCTACTAAACATACTACCCATTACCCACTGCCCACATCAATATGCCCTCAAACCCATTACACTGCCATCAAACATATATATACCCAAACATACCCATTACCCACTGCCCACATCAATATGCCCTCGAAATATATACTTCCTACTAAACATACTACCCATTACCTACTGCCCACATCAATATGCCCTCAAAATATATACTCCCTACTAAACATACTACCCATTACCCACTGCCCACATCAATATGCCCTCAAAATAAAAACATACATACTTATGCCCTACTAAAACATACTACCCATTACCTACTGCCCACATCAATATGCCCCCACAAAATATATTACCCACTACATCAACATGCCCCTAAACATACTACCCACCCCATTAATATGCCCTCAAAATATATATACTCCCTACTAAACATACTACCCATTACCCACTGCCCACATCAATATGCCCTCGAAATATATACTCCCTACTAAACATACTACACTGCCCACATCAATATGCCCTCGAAATATATACTCCCTACTAAACATACTACCCATTACCCACTGCCCACATCATATGCCCTAAATATATATACTCCCCATACTAAACATACTACCATCAATAATATGCCCAAAATATATAATCACACAAACATAAACATACTACCCATTACCCACTGCCCACATCAATATGCCCCTCAAAATATAAACCCTACTAAACATACTACCCATTACCCTACTGCCCACATCAAATATGCCCTCAAATATATATACTCTACCCACTAAACATACTACCCATTACCCACTGCCCACATCAATATGCCCTCGAAATATATAAACATCCCATACCCACTAAAACATACTACCCATTACCCACTGCCCACATCAATATGCCCTCAAATATATACTACTTACCCCTACTAAAACATACTACCCACTGCCCACATCAATATGCCCTCAAAATATACCCACTGCCCACATACTACCCATTACCCACTGCCCACATCAATATGCCCTAAAAATATATACTCCCTACTAAACATACTACCCAAAATATGCCCTCTAAAATATATACTCCCTACTAAACATACTACCCATTACCCACTGCCCACATCAATATGCCCTCAAAATATATACTCCCTACTAAACATACTACCCATTACCCACTGCCCACATCAATATGCCCTCAAAATATATACTCCCTACTAAACATACTACCCATTACCCACTGCCCACATCAATATGCCCTCAAAATATATACTACCCACGAAACATACTACCCATTACCTACTAAAATATGCAAATATATACTCTACTAAACATACTACCCATTACCTACTGCCCACATCAATATGCCCTCGAAATATATACTTACCCTACTAAACATACTACCCATTACCCACTGCCCACATCAATATGCCCTCGAAAATATATACTCCTACTAAACATACTACCCATTACCCACTAAAATATGCCCTCGAAATATATACTACTAAACATACTACCCATTGCCCTGCCCACATCACCCACCCATTACCCACTGCCCACATCAATATGCCCCTCAAATATATATACTCCCTACTAAACATACTACCCATTACCCACTGCCCACATCAATATGCCCTCAAAATATATACACCCTACTAAACATACTACCCATTACCCACTGCCCACATCAATATGCCCTCAAAATATATACTCCCTACTAAACATACTACCCATTACCCACTGCCCACATCAATATGCCCTCAAATATATACACTAAACATACTACCCATTACCCACTGCCCACATCAATATGCCCTCAAATATATACTCTACCCATTACCTACTGCCCACATAAACCCTAAATATATACCCACTAAACATACTGCCCATTACCCACTGCCCACATCAATATGCCCTCGAAATATATACTCCCTACTAAACATACTACCCATTACCCACTGCCCACATCAATATGCCCTCGAAATATATACTCCCTACTAAACATACTACCCATTACCCACTGCCCACATCAATATGCCCTCAAATATATACTCCCTAAACATACTACCCATTACCCACTGCCCACATAAATGCCCTCAAAATATATACCCCTACTAAACATACTACCATACTGCCCACATCAATATGCCCTCAAATATATATACCCTACCCCCATCACCCACTGCCCACATCAATATGCCCTCGAAATATATACTCCCTACTAAACATACTACCCATTACCCTGCCCACATCAATATGCCCACATCAATATGCCCTCAAAACATATACCCATTCCCACTACTAAATGCCCTCGAATATATACCCCACTAAACATACTACCCATTACCCACTGCCCACATCAATATGCCCTCAAAATATATACATAAATGTCCTCAAAATATATACTCCTACTAAACATACTACCCATTACCTAAATATATACTGCCCACATCAATAATATGCCCTCAAATAAATATTACCCATACATCAATATGCCCTCAAAATATATAATCCCTACTAAACATACAATATGCCCTCAAAATATATATAATCCCACTAAACATACCCCCACACCCCACATCAATATGCCCACACTAAACATCAATATGCCACATATGCCCCTAAATATACTAAACATACTCCCATACTAAACATACTACCCCACATCAACATGTCCTTACCCCATTACCCACTGCCCACATCAATATGCCCATACTCAAAATATATACTAAACATACTCCCTACTAAACATACTACCCATTACCCCCTACTAAACATACTACCCATTACCCACTGCCCACATCAATATGCCCTCAATATGTCCTCAAAATATAAACATACTACCCATTACCCACTACCCACATCAAAAATATATAATCCCCATACTACCCATCACCTACTGCCCACATCAATATGCCCTCGAAATATATACCCACTAAACATACCCCCATTACCCACTGCCCACATCAATATGCCCTCGAAATATATATACTAAACATACTTACCCATTACCCACTACTAAACAAAATACTACCCTACTAAACATACTACCCATTACCCACTGCCCACATCAACATGCCCTCAAAATATATACCCCCTACAAAACATAAACATGCCCCCACCCACTGCCCACATCAATATGCCCCTAAAATATATATACCCTACTAAACATACCCCATTACCCACTGCCCACATCAATATGCCCTCAAAAATATATAATTCTACTAAACATACATTACCCACTGCCCACATCAATATGCCCACTCCCCCTAAACATCAATACATCAATATGCCCTCAAAATATATACTCCTACTAAACATACTACCCATTACCCACTGCCCACATCAATATGCCCTCAAAATATATATATAAACATACTACCCATTACCCAAACAATATAAATATATACTCCCTACTAAACATACCCCATTACCCACTGCCCACATCAATATGCCCCTCAAAATATAAACTAAACATATACTCCCTACTAAACCCTCAAAATATATACCCATTACCCCATTACCCACCCCACATCAATATGCCCTCAAATATATACTAAACATACTACCCATTACCCACTAATATGCCCCAAAATATATAACAAACATACCCCATTACCCACCCAATATGCCCTCAAATATATACTAAACATACTCCCTACAATATACCCCATTACCTACTGCCCAAATATATGCCCCTCAAATATACTACCTACTAAACATACTACCCATCACCCACTGCCCACATCAATATGCCCCTCAAATATATAATAAGCCCACTAAACATACTACCCATTACCCACTGCCCACATCAATATGCCCTCAAAATATATAACTCCCCTACTAAACATACTACCCATTACCCACTGCCCACATCAATATGCCCTCAAATATATAAACATACTCCCTACCCACTAAACATAAACATACCCATTACCTACTGCCCACATCAATATGCCCTCAAAAAACATACTCCCTACTAAACATATATACTAAACCCCATTACCCACTGCCCACATCAATATGCCCTCAAAATATATACTCCCTACTAAACATACTACCCATTACCCACTGCCCACATCAATATGCCTCAAAATATATACTCCCACTAAATATACTACCCATTACCCACTCCCACATCAATAATATATAATCACTACTAAACATACTACCCATTACCTACTGCCCACATCAATATGCCCTAAACATACTAAATATATATATACATACTCCCCCATACCCAAACATACTAAATATATACTACCACCCACTGCCCACATCAATATGCCCCTAAATATATACCCACTCCCACATACTAAACATACATACCCATTACCTACATGCCCACATCAATATGCCCCCTCAAAATATATACTCCCTACTAAACATACTACCCATTACCCACTGCCCACATCAATATGCCTAAACATACTACTAAACATATGCTAAAATATATACTAAAACATACCAACGAATACCATACATTACCCACTGCCCACATCAATATGCCCTCAAAATATATATAATTCCCTCTAATACATATACCACTGCCCACATCAATATGCCCCTACTAAAACATACTACCCATTACCCACTGCCCACATCAATATGCCCCTCATAATATATAAACTCTCCTACTAAACATACTACCCATTACCCCACATGCCCACATCAATATGCCCCCATCCCACTGCCCACATCAATATATACATCAATATGCCCTCAAAAATATATAATTCTACTAAACATACTACCCATTACCTGCCCACAGCCCACATCAATATGCCCTCAAAATATATATATACCCTACTAAACATACTACCCATTACCCACTGCCCACATCAATATGCCCTCAAAATACATACTAAACATACTAAACATACTAAAAATATATACACTACTAACATCAATATGCCCTCATACTACCCATCACCTACTGCCCACATCAATATGCCCTCGAAATATATACTCCCTACTAAACATACTACCCATTACCCACTGCCCACATCAATATGCCCTCGAAATATATACTCCCTACTAAACATACTACCCATTACCTACTGCCCACATCAATATGCCCTCAAATATATACTCCTACTAAACATAAACATTACCTACTGCCCACATCAATATGCCCTCCAATATATACTGCCCTACATACAATATGCCACTGCCCAAATATATAAATATATACTCCCTACTAAACATACTACCCATTACCTGCTGCCCACATCAATATGCCCTCAAAATATATACTCCCTACTAAGCATACTACCCATTACCCACTGCTCACATCAATATGCCCTCGAAATACATACTTGCTACTAAACATACTACCCATCACCTACAGCCCACATCAATATGCCCTCGAAATATATACACCCTACTAAACATACTACCCATTACCCACTGCCCACATCAATATGCCCTCGAAATATATACTCCCTACTAAACATACTACCCATTACCTACTGCCCACATCAATATGCCCTCGAAATATAAACTCCCTACTAAACATACGACCCATTACCTACTGCCCACATCAATATGCCCTCGAAATATATACTCCCTACTAAGCATACTACCCATTACCCACTGCCCACATCAATATGCCCTCGAAATATATACTCCCTACTAAAAATACTTCCCATTACCCACTGCCCACATCAATATGCCCTCGAAATATATACTCCCTACTAAACATACTACCCATTACCCACTGCCCACATCAATATGCCCTCGAAATATATACTCCCTACTAAACATACTACCCATCACCTACTGCCCACATCAATATGCCCTCGAAATATATACTCCCTACTAAACATACTACCCATCACCTACTGCCCACATCAATATGCCCTCGAAATATATACTCACTACTAAACATACTACCCATTACCCACTGCCCACATCAATATGCCCTCGAAATATATACTCCCTACTAAACATACTACCCATCACCTACTGCCCACATCAATATGCCCTCGAAATATATACTCACTACTAAACATACTACCCATTACCCACTGCCCACATCAATATGCCCTCGAAATATATACTCCCTACTAAACATACTACCCATCACCTACTGCCCACATCAATATGCCCTCGAAATATATACTCCCTACTAAACATACTACCCATTACCCACTGCCCACATCAATATGCCCTCGAAATATATACTCACTACTAAACATACTACCCATTACCCACTGCCCACATCAATATGCCCTCGAAATATATACTCCCTACTAAACATACTACCCATCACCTGCTGCCCACGTCAACATGCCCTCGAAATATATACTGCCCACGAAACATACTACCCATTACCTACTGCCCACGTCAACATGCCCTCGAAATATATACTGCCCACGAAACATACTACCCATTACCTACTGCCCACATCAACATGCCCTCAAAATATATACTCCCTACTAAACATACTTTCCATTACCCACTGCCCACATCTACATGCCCTCAAAATATATACTCCCTACTAAACATACTACCCATCACCTACTGCCCACGTCAACATGCCCTCGAAATATATACTCCCTACTAAACATACTACCCATTACCTACTGCCCACATCAATATGCCCTCGAAATATATACTCCCTACTAAACATACTACCCATTACCTACTGCCCACATCAACATGTCCTCAAAATATATACTATACTGTATACAAAGATTGACTGAAGCTGCTAAATCCAGCCACTGCATTGGCCTGCATCACATTCTGAACCATCTTGGGTTAAGACTGTCCAATCAGAGAGAACTACACATGACCAAGTACACTACAATGGAGACTCTGCCATTCTGAGTTAATTCTGAATGTGACACGGGGTCCTCCTGCCATCTGCTGCCTTGTTAATTATAACCAAAGGTACACTGATGTGTGTTTCCAGCACCAGCGGCTTTACTGTTAATTATGTGACAGGGCTTAGACAGGGCCCTACTGCTTACACACTATTAAAACAGTATTTAAACTTCTTTTACGGTTGTGAGATTATGTTTATTTCTCTCTAATAAAACGTCCTTGCCAGATAAACCTCGAAACGAGTTAAAATGTCTCACAACATCGGCAATCTTTTTATCTTATTTCACTCCGTAATGCATTTCCAAAATATTTTAAATATGATGCAAGAAGACTAGTTTTTTGCGGTTTTGGCAGTGTAGTCGGAAACACCTTAAACTGGCTTCTTTACTCAAACCATTTTCGCCCACGACGTGTTTGAAATCCTTTTAACTGCGGCTCGAACGCCAAAGGTTAGCCGAAGCGTCTAAGCGGTATGCATGCTCGTCGTGACGGTCTCTGAAATCGCCGAGCGATGTTGGGCGCGATGGGAAAGAGCGAAGGCACCTTTCCAGTCCCCATGGTTTGATTTCCATGGAAACCACGCTCGACCAATTAGCCGGCGATCTGTTGTCAGTCAGCGGGCCGGCAGGAAAATGATCCTGGCAGGAGCGGGGTAACAGAACTGAGGCGAAGCAGCGCTTTTGCGGTGAAGCGGCTGCTCGTTATGATGGCAGTAATGAGGTCCTTGTGGTTTGCGAGCGAGTGATGTATTTTTAAATAGGCTTTTCAATGGACGGCCTGAGAAAAGACCCAGGTCATCTGAGGTGGAGAGGTTTAAATCCAGCTCACTCCTCTATGAGGACAAGTGTGCACGGCCAGACCAGTATTTTATTTTAATTTTGTGCTGACATTAGGCTGACGCCCGTGAAAGATCAGCAGGTCCTTTTCTGGCTAAAACGAAGATGAGGGTTTCTGCATTCTTTGCCAAGTCTGGTGAAATTTATCACAAGACTTCCTTACCAGGAAGTGTGCGTGTATGCTCTGTGTTCGGACAGGTCAGGGACTGTTTGAGGCAGAGAGTGTATGTGCGTGTGTGTGTGTTACAGTGAATGAGGGTGAGAGTGTGTATGTTTGAGACAGCAAATAAGCGAGAGTGAGAGTTACTTGTGAGAGAATGCGAGTATGTGTGAGAGTGTACGTGTGTGTATCTGAGAGAGGGAGAATGTGAGCAAGAGTGTGAGTTCGTGTGTCAGTGTTTGTGCGCGCGTGTGAGACAGAATGAGTGTAAGTGTGTGTGGATATGTGTGAACAAAATGAGTGTGTGAGTGTGTATGCTGTGCCATTATCTTAGCGCACTGGTGTGGCTGGTATAAATGAAACGCACAGGCTGGTGTACAGAACAGTGTGTGAGTGTGTGTGTGTGCTGTGGCACTGGTGTGGCTGGTATAAATGAAACACACAGGCAGGTGTACAGAACAGTGTGTGAGTGTGTGTGTGTGTGCTGTCGCACTGGTGTGGCTGGTATAAATGAAACACACAGGCAGGTGTACAGAACAGTGTGTGAGAGTGTGTGTGTGTGCTGTCGCACTGGTGTGGCTGGTATAAATGAAACACACAGGCAGGTGTACAGAGACAGTGTGTGAGTGTGTGTGTGTGCTGTCGCACTGGTGTGGCTGGTATAAATGAAACACACAGGCTGGTGTACAGAACAGTGTGTGAGTGTGTGTGTGTGCTGTCGCACTGGTGTGGCTGGTATAAATGAAACACACAGGCTGGTGTACAGAACAGTGTGTGAGTGTGTGTGTGTGCTGTGGCACTGGTGTGGCTGGTATAAATGAAACACAGGCAGGTGTACAGAACAGTGTGTGAGTGTGTGTGTGTGCTGTCGCACTGGTGTGGCTGGTATAAATGAAACACAGAGGCTGGTGTACAGAACAGTGTGTGAGTGTGTGTGTGTGTGCTGTCGCACTGGTGTGGCTGGTATAAATGAAACACAGGCAGGTGTACAGAGACAGTGTGTGAGTGTGTGTGTGTGCTGTCGCACTGGTGTGGCTGGTATAAATGAAACACACAGGCAGGTGTGCAGAGACGGTGTGTGAGTGTGTGTGTGTGCTGTCGCACTGGTGTGGCTGGTATAAATGAAACACACAGGCAGGTGTGCAGAGACGGTGTGTGAGTGTGTGTGTGTGTGTGCTGTCGCACTGGTGTGGCTGGTATAAATGAAACACACAGGCAGGTGTGCAGAGACGGTGTGTGAGTGTGTGTGTGTGCTGTCGCACTGGTGTGGCTGGTATAAATGAAACACACAGGCAGGTGTGCAGAGACGGTGTGTGAGTGTGTGTGTGTGTGTGTGTGTGTGTGTGTGTGTGTGTGTGTGTGTGTGCTGTCGCAGGTGTGCAGAACAGTTCAGTCTCAGCTCTTCCCTCTCAGCGCTGATGGTCCCAACAGTCCGAGTCACTCTTTGCCTCCGTCTCTCACCCCTCTGTTCTCTGTGTGCAGAAGCATCTGCTGCTATTCCTTTCTTCCACTCAATCCACCGCTACATCCCTCCATCTCATTCCTCCTTCCCTCTCTCTTTCATTTATCCCCCTCCTCTCTCATCCCCCTCTCCTGTCCCAGGGAGGAGCAGTTGTTCTGTACAGGGTTATATTAGGACAGCATACGGGAGGTTTTCGCCATGGCGAGTGTGTTGGACTGTGAGCGAGTCGCAGAGGGGACGGTGTTCCGGGCCGGGCCGGTTCACGCTGCGCACAGTGGATACACTGTCCGGCTCCTCCAGAACTTTCCGGAAACTTCGGCCAAGCCCCCTCGCCCCTGAAGAGAACTGCGGAGCCAAATAATCAGTGGGCTGTCGGAACGTCCCGCGCTGTCCCATCTTGTGTCCCAAATATTCTGCCTCGTTACCCCCCCTTTACACCCTGCTCTAACGTCATCCCCGCTGACCACAATCATTCGGCTCTCCTGACAGCATGTTTTTCATGAGTAACGCGTCAGAGATCCCTGCACACAGGAGAGTGATTCTGCTCTTTTGAGGGAATTGAGTCGGACAGCTGCCGTTCTGCCGAAGTGTAAAGCATCTGAGTGACTTCAGTAAAAACCACTAATGACTAAAACTGAACTGAGCACCGGAGAACAGGAGAGACGCAGATGAGCCCTGATTCACCAGCCATCAACACAGCCATGTATCAGACTCTGTAAACTGCACGGAGCTGATCTCTCCCTGCAGGTTCATCTGCTGAAACAGCCGATTTTCTGCTCATTTTTCATTTTACTGGCAAGAGGTCTGGACTTCTGTGAAACAAGGACACAAACCAAGGAAAATGAATCTTTGGACTTCCTTATTGTGAAGTTTGCGCGTGTGTGTGTGTGTCTACGTGTGTGACAGTGCGTGTGTGTGACAGTGTGACAATGTGTGTGTGTGTCTGACAGTGTGTGTGTGTGTGTGTGTGTGATGTTACACACTCCTGTGCTTCATCATTAAAGCAGCAGCACTGCAGTGGCACGATTTACTCTCCTCACGGTCTCCTTGGTAACGAACTCCACAGCTCGGCTGACTCCAGCGCACTGGCACCTCTGCAGCTGAGCTGAGCAGCAGGTGTGTGTGTGTGTGTGTGTGTGTGTGTGTGTGTGCGCGCGCGCGCGCGCAGTGATGACGTGACCTTTACCACCGTAGTGATGTTAATCCACACTGCCACATCACACGGAGACCGACAGCCTCTGAAGGTCGGCAGTGACAGAGGAACCTTCATGACTGTGATGGAACAGAGAGCCTCTGAATCAGCCATGTTCCCTCAGTCTGTGTGTAACGTCAGCTAACGGCAGCCGCCTATTTCTGATAATAACCAACACAACACACTCCTGTGCCTCTGATCCAACGGAAGCTTTATAGGTGAGGGAGAAAGCTGTGTTACTATTGCCTGATCCTGCCTCTGCTTTTCCAGGATTTCACTCTATTATCTCAACGAAAATGGTGGGTCATTTTGCTCTCAACCCGATATGAGATTAATGTAACTTTAGTGAATTTCAGACCACACCTAAAATAGTAGTTAATGAAATTTATTGAATCGAATGAGCATGGGAATTTGTACTGATGAAGGATGGAATAGAGTCGAGTAGGAGACCAGTGCAGGATAACAGGAAGCCCCAGGCGACGAAACTAAGGATGGGGGGTCGTGTTTCTTCTCAGAGTCATAAAGGCTCTTCAAGTCCCCCGGGGTTCCTGTAGAGTGACTGGGTGAATGGAAGGAACTGGAAGGGAAGGACACCAAATGACACAGACGAGGATCGGAGAATGAAGGCAGGATAAATAGTTTGGTTGGTCAGGACGTGGATAAATGGAGTGATGTATCTAGGCATGGTCTGGTTCTCTAACCTGCATTTAGAGCTCTGTTAATATTCCATGCAGATGTCACTTTCTGGACCGCTATCATATTCTTGCTTCTCTACAATATCAACAAACATGGTCTCTGCTGAAAGGAATCTCTCTGCAGTCCTTAAAAGACCCATCCTCCCCCGTCTCAGCGGTAGAGTCGTGTCTGGCGAAATGGAGTTTGCTCAATCAGCCACATTCACCTCCTCTCATTAACCTCAGTCTGCGACTTCCTTATTCACATTTCTATTGGTTCCACTCCGCAGTGGCAGACTTGAGAACCGTTCTTTATGAAAATGTCACAATGCCATAGAGGTGATTCACAAATTTCTTGATGCTTCGCTTCAAGAATAATGGCTGTATTCAAAGACTGTCCTTTCCCGAGGCAAAGAGACTGCACTCAGGTCAGCCCAATTGGCCACAAAGTTGATTTCACAAACTGCCTACTTCCCTTTCAGTCACAGTCACACAAAGCCACCAGTAGACCTTTGGCTAATGCCATGTCCAAGTCTGCTACAGTGACGGGAGGCCATGAAATGTGATGGACTGTCAGCCCTCACCTTCAGCGGTGAGACTGCGACCCAAAGCTGACGGTTTGAAGCTGGGATTCGAATGAGATTCATCCGCCTCCGTCTCGCTGCGGAGAGTCTGACGGAGATGTGCAGCGAACACGTATGCGTGCGTTTGCAGCGCCTTCACCTCTTTCATGTGTGAAGCTCTCGGGTCTCACCGCCGTGTCATCTGCAATGACAGGAGGCGCTCTGATGTCTTCATGTTGCAGATCTCCGTCTGCACCAAAGGCGCCGTGTTGGAGAGGAAGGAGGGAGAGTGTGCTGCTGGGAGCGTTCTCATTTCCACGTTCAGCGGCGTTACTGAATTCTTCCAAACCCGCTGTGGAAAAAGTGCTGACTGCAGAGGGGCACCTGGTGAGATGGCATATGGTCCCCCAGAGTCGATCTGTTCAGAATAGAGCGTTCCTGCGGACCAGTGAGGCTCTTCGAGTGACACTCAGGGAATACACTTCCTAACACGGGCGAAGAATTAGAATTATACCCAATATACACAACTAATACCTAATACAGCTAATGATGTTACGCAGTACGCACAGGTGCTGCCCTTGATATTCTTTAGATCCGTTATAATGCCACACCCTGCCTGTCTTTTTTAAAATCAATTTTTATTTGTTTTTCCACCCTCTATCAATTGAAGTTGGGCACTGAGAAGGTTTTTTTTCGCCCTGTTGAATATTCAGTTGTCGCCCTCGGGCTTCAGTGTAGTGATTGTTATCTCAGCAGAAGGATGTTCAGATCAGAACATTCTATTAACGTTTGCGATCTCGCTCCTTGTAAGGTGTTGCATGAAAAAGAAAACTGCCTCAGATGGCTACTCATGTGGTGTTATTTACGGTAAAGCCGGAGTACACGCGATCTGTCCCTGCGGGCGACCAGTCACGCGTCAGCTCTTCAGAACACGCAACATGTGACATGCGCATCCACCGGACCGTCTACTGCTGCCTCGCGCAGGATTGCTTTACCAACTCAACATCACTGCATGTACGCCAAGTGGCTGCGCTAGTTTTCAAACACAGTGCGGTCCACAAGAATCGGGACATTTATACGGGCTTTGCCTCTTAGCTCTGTGCTCGAGCTCACTAGATTTCTACAACCTCGTTTCCAGAAAAGTTGGGACGCAGTGTGAAATGTAAATAAAAACATTAATTTGCAAATCATTTAAATCCTGTACTTAAGTTAAAATGGTACTAAGACTGCATATCAAATGTTGAATTTGAGACATTTTTATTGTTTTTTGAAAAATGTACGCTCATTTTGTATTTGATCCCAGCAACGCGTTTCAAAAAAGTTGTACAACAAAAGACTGTTAAAGTTGTATGATGCTCAGAGTGGGCTACACCCGGTAGAAAATATCGAGGCTAATCAGGTTAAATGGCCGTAATTAACATGTGAACGCTGACAGTATGTTCAGCTGTAACGTGTGTGAGGTATTTAGGTCCATATGAACAATGGCCCTTTAAAGATAATTACCGATCGGTAGAGCACAACTTTTTACCTCAACATAAGGAGCACGCTTGCCAAATATGGGGCCTTGACCCAGTGACTGGGGCAGGCTGGGTAATTATTGTCCTTGGAGAGGAAGATTCCTGGAGGCGGAGTGCTTATATGCAAATCTCATTCAAATGAGCTGCAGCTAATGGCAGCCAGCTCCCCGTGGGTGAGGCAGTTTATTACGCTCACTCGGCAGCGGGGGGTGGGTGGGCGCTGAGTGCGATGTGCCTTGGTGACGCTTTAACGATTCTGTTTGATCCGCCGCCTCCTCTGCTCAGCCCGCCACGCAGGAGCCATTTTGAGGCGTCTGACGACGCAGGAACGACTGCGACGCTTCTTTACATTTTACACGCGTTCTCAGCAAATTGCACTAATTTGCCCCGGAGCTGCTCGGGATTTAATATTTAATATTTAATCTGGAAAACCAACAATATTCTTTTTTGCCAGGGATGGAGATGAACTTTTCACTGGTGTTCTCCTGCCTCCTATAATACATGATTTACTCACACAGTTGGTCTCTGATGCATTATTAAAGAGCTGCTGCAGCCGGCCGTACCACAAAGCAGAGGAAATGAGGATAGCAGACTTCAGTACTCCTGCGCACTCCTACAGACTGCAGTCCGGTCTGCTACTGAGCTCTGCTTTTTACGGGAGTAATACACACTCCCCAGAGAACACAATGTGTTACGATATTATGATGATGATTATGAATAATATTATTATTGTTCTTGTTAGATATGGATAGTATCTGAATTATGTTCATCGCTCATTCTTCTGTACTTTTGAACCTCTTTCTTGCTGGTGTTTTTGTGTTTCTGGGCATATGCATCGTTATTGTTGACGTTAATGAGGGAAGATCAAAGTAAAAGAAAAAACCTCTCATTGTTTGTCGTTCTTCATCACTCGGTCATTCTCTCTCTCTCTCTCTCTCTCTCTCTCTCTCTCTCTCTCTCTCTGTCTCCCTCTCTCACTCCAGTGAGAGGTGTAAAGCCTGCATTATAGTCTCCTCTCTCTCCTGTGCAGGGCGTATAAAACCATAGAGGACGAGGACCTGAAGTTTCCTCTGATATACGGGGAAGGGAAGAAGGTAAGAGGCCGCGCTTCTGACTGAATTACACCTCTGGTCTCTTGCTTGTCGACAGAATCACGAGTCCCCACACTGCTATTCATCTGATGCTGTCAGTCAGCTAAGGCCCAGAGGAAAGGAGCGAAGGCCCGCTTTCCGAAATGTTCCTGTCCACCGCTCGGTGCTGTGGGAGCCGGCCCGCGGCGTGCCTGACGGTGTGCCTGTGAGCCGCGGAGCGCAGCAGACATGTGTAGCCACGGCGGGCGACTCAGTTACACACCATCGCTATGGCGCACAAGCCTCCCGAGGGAGGAAATACTCTGTAAATGTGAAGGGGGAGCTGGCAGATATGGATGCGCTCCTGTCTTTTCTAATAGGGTGGAATGTGCTGCTTCTGTGGTGAAGAGTGCGGACTGGAGATGGTTTAGCTGAGGAGATGAGCTGGTGTAGCTTCACAAAATATAGGGCCAAGAACAGGCCAGTCGGCCCAGCAAAACTGGCCATTTTGTGACCACCTAAGCGCAGAGAGTAATTAGGACACAAAAGGTGTGGATGGTATCCAGCACTGTGCCAAGTCTGGGTCTGTAAGGCCCCCAGAGTGTCCGCCTCAACTTTACAGCAGCTCCACACTGGTACCCACTTCCTGTGTGGAGAAACACTTCCTCACAGCTGTTAGAAATGCACCTGTGGGAGTTAGCAGGAGCCCAAATACACAACAGATACTCAGCTGTGGAGCTCCTGACATAATCTCAACATCTCAACAGCAAGAGATTCCTGTGCTGTTTGACCTTAAGGAACTGGCCCTAAATCCTGCCGGAATCTTCTAATAGCTTAATACAGCAGAGAGAGCTGTAAAGAAATGTTAGACATACGGGGCTGAATACTCGGTCAGTCTAAAATATCAGCTGCATTACTCTGCTGACAGGAATCAAAAACATGCAGAAACGTGTTCACGAGATCCAGGGGGCTTGCCTTCACAGCGAGGAAACTCCTCAGGTAGATAATACATCATCTCGCGGTCTGTTGCTGCCTCCTTGTTGATTTGAGGTGCATCTTGAGGGTGAGGAAATATGGGGGCCCCAGCAGTGCTGCTGTTCTTATTTCTCCACGGAAACTGATGCCCACCAACAAAAATCATTTCAAAGTCTATCTGTAATTGGCATGCATTAGCGTGCTCCAGAACTGATCACTGTAGGAGCGCAGTGGTGCTGTAGATGGATGGGAAAGGTGCCAGATGGTAGATGACGTGTTTCTCTCAGTGTAGCAGGGTGCGAGGAGCAAAGTGAGAAATTAACTTGTGATACAATTAAAGGTTATGAACAGACAAGTGTCAAATAAAAAAAAAAAAGCTTTCACGTCAACATGGTCGAATGCATGTCGACTTCATTTCCTTGAGCGCTCCAAGTTAATTTTTTTCCTTACAATAAAGCTTCTGTGAAATTTATTTAAATGCTGAAATGTTGATTTTGTGTCCAAATGTGACTCTGTAATATGCCCTGAGTATTTCTGTTATTTGGAGCCTGTGTTGACAGTTTAGCGGTAATTCTGGGGATTTCCTTACGCAGGCTCGCGTCATGGCGACCATCGGTGTCACACGCGGGCTCGGGGACCACGACCTGAAGGTGCACGACTCCAACATCTTCATCAAGCCCTTCCTGTCCTGCTGCCCAGAGGTAAGGCCATTTTACATAAGACAGAACTACAATACCCATCAAGCCCTGCAAAATGAATGTGTGCTGCTTTGGCGATTATGTTTTTGATACCATACACTAATGTGCACAATAAATCATAGACTCAGACATATTCTATTGAGCAAGGTAGTATGAACCTCTGGTATGAATTTTAAAGACAATGTCCTAATCTTCAGTCTAAACAGCAGGGGAGGTCATTAACCGTAACCCTTCCTCCCTGGGGACCACGGTGTTCAATAGCCTAGAGCGGGGGTTCCCAAACTCAGTCCTGCGGCCTCCCTGTGTATGCTGGTTTTTCTCACAACCATAATTGCCGTCATAGGACTTTAACAAGCTGTTAATTTGTCTAAATTGGGTACATTTTGTGTTTAAATATGTTATTTTCTGTTTTTAGCCAAATTTTAATAGAAATATCCATTTGTGCCATGAAGAATAAAAGACTGAATAAAAGACCCTTGCATATAAAGTTTTTTTATTTTTTCTGTGTGGCAAGCAATTTCAAGTAATAACATTTTTAAACAGATCAAATCAGGTACTGAGAAAATCAATAACCTCCAAATCAGGTTGCTGAACACAGGTGATTAGGATTCTTTCAAAATAATGTGTTTGCACTCAATAACAAAAACATATCATAAAACAGGTTTGACTCTGTCATTTGCTTGTTTAGTAAATTGTTAGTTTTTGCAACCATGTGCCCACAGTTTCACCAATCAGGAACCCATTGATTTTTTTCCTTTGATTGGGTACATTTTTTCCCTCTTTTTATGCAGGTGTTACTCATATATTGCAATGTGGATGCAGAATTTATTCCTCACTGTTTGTATGCATATCTGTCAAAATACTGTTTGTCAAGAGAGGATAAATTGCTGCTCTGAACAAAAATGGGCCTAATTAAGACAAATTAACAGCTTGTTAAAATCCTATGATTGCAAACCAGGGAGGAGCAAAAACCAGCATACACAGGACCGAGTTTGGGAGCCCCTGGCCTAGAGCATATTTGTGACCACATTGGGTCGCCTTCCAAGTCACAGAAGACTGAAGCAGGATTGAAGTGGGATTATCCTGTGTTCAGACACAGACATGACGCTCAGATGGTCACACTAACCAAAGTTCTCATTTGCTGGATTCAGGAATGCAGGTTTTTCAGAGGCGTCTTAAATGTCACTGATAAACCGGCTGAGGTTCAGGTCACAGTCGTGCTTGGCACCTGTGCCATCTCCGCTGAAGAGATACCGCTGTCTGCGTCGCGAGGACACGGAGAACGCTGCTGTAGGAGCAGTGAGGTAGTAACGAAGCGCCGTTAATTACTTCCAACCGCGCGACAGAGAGAAAAGAGGTCAGCAACAGGATGGAATATCCATTTCCCTGGAATAATTTACTGAACCAAAACAGCCTCTGCAGCGAGTCCAAGGCTGAGAGGAACTACCGGTCGGACAGCGTGGACTCCCAGCAGGGCGAAAGAAATATACGCCTGCAACAGTCAGGAAAACTCTGGAGTGTACTCCTGAATCTGTTCCAGTGCATTCTGGGTAAGACTCCAGCCGCTCTACTGCTGAACCTGGAATTAGTGGGTCAGGTGAACGGATGGATGGATGGGATAATATACGGCACAATGCTCAATAATTATTTGATGTTCAACAAAATCAGACTGTGGCAGAGGAAATCCATCCTCTGTACTGGAGCTGCGTAGCATCGCCAATTTTCCCCTGATCAGCTGACTGGGAGCTCTCCCAGACCCAATCACACCTGACAGATGGTTGTGCTGTTAGATGTGCTGCCATGTAGAAAGGTCAGCCCCACCAGCAGGGGGGTAAGAAGTAACGGTGCATGTTACACAGATTTAACGGATGGTCAGACTCACAGATGTTGAGTCTCCTGTAGTTGAGAGACACTCTGCAGTTAGCGGCGCAGCGCAACAGTCCGGGAAAAGGGCACATTCTGCACAATTACGAGGTTGAGGGTATGAAATATGTTGGAGACACAGCTGTTGAGCGTTGGCACTTTCACTAATCCGCATAAGTACATGCTGAAGTACAGCTTAAACACGTAAACCTGTCAAAACCATCATGAGGTATTTTGCAGGCAGTGTAGCCTGGTGCTTTGGGAACTGCACCCACAATTCCTCAAATCTGAAAGTGTCCTGGGAGGTAAGCATCTATGATACTATTTTATTAACGGTAATTTGGCTTTGAGGCCAGCATGGTCCTCCGGTGCAATGCTAAAATTACCCAAAGAAGAGCATTTTTTGCGGTCAAATCAGGAAATGCCCAGAAATCAGGGCTCACTAAATCACCAACACAGAACTGGCCCTGACCCCCCCCAACATGTATCGGCTGGACTCAGTTCAGTTACTGACGGCCCCCCTCCCAGAGCCCAGGTAACCAGCCGCAAACAAACCAGACGCATCTCCACAAAGAGAACCGAAAAGTGCAGGGAACCAGTATCCCTTCCAACCAAATTTTAAAATGATGATCCTTTGTGATAATCCAGTGAATGCAAGTATTCATTGGAAGAAAGAACAGTTGTGGAGGTTTTAAATAGTTAATAATGTAATTAATTACTTTAATTAATGAACACTTTCAGCTCATTATCTTTCGAAGGTTTCTTAACATCTGACTACGGAAGAAGAGGTTAAATCAGTGTTATCGAGTGCAGACTATAAACGTTCATGGAATTCAGATGCTGATGAAATCTACTGAAACTGCGATGTGTGTGTAAAGTCGGTCGGTGTAACCCGTCTCCCCCGGCAGGTGCAGGTGTACCCTCTGACACAGTGGGAGCACGGCTCCGATGATGTGTTAGTGATGGGCACTGACGGCCTCTGGGACGTGTTGTCCAATCAGGAGGTGTCTGAGGCCGTCGCGGGATTCTTGGCCAACTGCGACCCGGACGACCTGCACAGGTGTGTGCCGCTGTGTGTGTGGCAGGCTAAGACCTGCACAGGTGTGTGCTGCTGTGTGTTTGGCAAGCTAAGACCTGCACAGGTGTGTGCCGCTGTGCATGTGGCAGGCTAAGACCTGCACAGGTGTGTGCTGCTGTGCGTGTGGCAGGCTAAGACCTGCACAGGTGTGTGCTGCTGTGCGTGTGGCAGGCTAAGACCTGCACAGGTGTGTGCTGCTGTGCGAGTGGCAGACTAAGACCTGCACAGGTGTGTGCTGCTGTGTGTGTGGCAGGCTAAGACCTGCACAGGTGTGTGCTGCTGTGCGTGTGGCAGGCTAAGACCTGCACAGGTGTGTGCTGCTGTGCATGTGGCAGGCTAAGACTTGCACAGGTGTGTGCTGCTGTGCATGTGGCAGGCTAAGACCTGCACAGGTGTGTGCTGCTGTGTGTGTGGCAGGCTAAGACCTGCACAGGTGTGTGCTGCTGTGTGTGTGGCAGGCTAAGACCTGCACAGGTGTGTGCTGCTGTGTGTGTGGCAGGCTAAGACCTGCACAGGTGTGTGCCGCTGTGTGTGTGGCAGGCTAAGACCTGCACAGGTGTGTGCTGCTGTGTGTGTGGCAGGCTAAGACCTGCACAGGTGTGTGCAGCTGTGCGTGTGGCAGGGTAAGACCTGCACAGGTGTGTGCTGCTGTGCGTGTGGCAGGCTAAGACCTGCACAGGTGTGTGCAGCTGTGCGTGTGGCAGGCTAAGACCTGCACAGGTGTGTGCTGCTGTGCATGTGGCAGGCTAAGACCTGCACAGGTGTGTGCTGCTGTGTGTGTGGCAGGCTAAGACCTGCACAGGTGTGTGCTGCTGTGCTTGTGGCAGGCTAACAGAGCCACAGCGCACTGAGTGGTTACCAGTAACCACAGTACTACCCACTGGCAGAGCGATTTGCATGCACTGCTGGCTAATGTGTAGCATTAGTGTCCAGCACACAGGAGACATAACTAAATGACCCTGACCAAAGGGAGTGCTATTGTTTTCAGTCACATGTGTTTGTGCCTTTGTTTGCGTGTTTGTCTGTCAGCAGTGTAGCGCAAAAACAGCTTGCTAAAATTGCACAAAACTTCCTGGAAAGGCGCGCAATTGTCAAAGGATCACCTGATTAAACTTTGGACCTATAGGGTCACGGTCACCGAAAAACCAAAAATAATTTTTTCGCAATAACTTCCTTAAATCTGCTCTAATCAATTTCTGAGTTTCAAAACTCAAAACAGGCATTTTCAGTTCTGCTTCCAGCCACATATTACACTATAATCGGACGTCATCAGGCTTGTGAGACGTAGGGGTTGAATGTCAGGGAGGTCCCAGCAGGGCACTGAAATGGCTCCCTTGGGCGGGATACGTTGTGCCAGGTACCACTTGTTTCAATATAAAGTAGTAAAATGAAGAATCTCCTGCAGGTTTTGCCTGCACATAAGCTGAATCAGGTAAAGTCAGTGAATTGTCGGTACGGGCTGGTTGGTAGCGACCTCACCTCCCGTGTTTGTTTCTGGTGGGGGTCGGTGAATGCAGGTACACCATGGCGGCTCAGGACCTGGTGATGCGGGCGCGGGGCGTGCTGAAGGACCGGGGCTGGAGGATCTCTAACGACAGACTGGGCTCTGGAGACGACATCTCCGTCTACATCATCCCCCTGCAGTATGGGAACCGGCAGCCTTAGCCTAGCGGGATGCTAACGGACGGGTCTCTCCTTCATCGCCAAAACATCCCACTGCCTCCCCACCCCCTACTGCACTGTACCATATTGTGAGTGACGACCATGCAAAACTGACCGATCTGACCGGACGTCCCGAACCCAATCACCCGTCTCCCCTAAAAAAACCCACTACAGGGCCCCACCAAACTCAGTCAACCCCGTCCCCCCATAAACCCACTACAGGGCCCCAGTATTTGAAGACCACCCCCCATGTGCACTTCAGTAAAGGTCAATCTCAGGATGTCTACATCACTTTTGTCATGTGATCCTGGGTTGCAGGTGATTGGCTAAGCCATCGCCCTTGGTTTGGCCATGTTTCCCCTTTTCAAACTCTGTCCGTATCCAGAGGAGACTGAAGATGGAGTCATGACCTCGAGCCAAGGAGTTCTTCACCGACATTCTCCACACCTCCGCAGTTATTTCTGTTACCGTTTCGCAGTTAAAACTAATGTTTTCCTCTGAACACTGAGGACAGTGGAAATCATATTCTCCTTTGAGACGGGGCTATTACAGTGGGGGAGGGTGGAGCTGTAGTGGTGTGAGATCTGGGACAGTGAAGTGGTTTACAATTTTTCCTCTTCGTTTTTTATACTTGGCTGTTCATTTGGTGTTTGAGTTTTTCCGTTTAACTTTTTACCTGCGTGAAGGCAAGACAAAGAAAGGTTCAGTGTTAAATTCTCCCTGTTTAGTTTCATGTCTGTACAGTGTAAATACTGAAAAATGCTGTGCTGTTAAAGATGATCCATCTCTGCTGACTCCAGGCCTGCGGCACTCTGCTCTGATTCGCTCTCTCCGGCCGAGGCCATGCATATATACCCATAATTCCACAGTCACAAGGACAGTGGCTGCTCTGTGGTACTACTGATTTTGAACAGGCTACCTGCTACTCGACCCCTGAGCTACGGGGCCCCAGAATCGTCCATCTTTCATCACACACTGGCTGCACAGCTGTGGAAATACGCCACAGGGAATTGAGGTCAAAATTCCTCACAGAAAAATCGTTTGCTAATCATTTAAATTTCTCATTAATGTCCTTTCTGCATGTCCATCACATTGAGCAACGTTCCCATAGTTTAGCTCTTCTCTAAAATGCATTACATTACAGCACATGCAGCACCAAGGTGACTTCGTACATGAATAAGCAGCTGAAACTCTTACAGTTATTTACACCGTAAATAACCTTCTAATGTAAATTTACTGATGTCAGGACGACAACATCCCTGCCAAATCTGAACATTGTGTGTCAAGTTTTACCCCAAAGTTTTGGACAATCTTGTTTTTGGGGGGGAAATATTTTGATCTACACTGATCTTCATACTTTAGTCTTGGAAAGGGAAATTCTGGAGTTCGATTGGCTGTGTCATTGTATAAACATGTTGCTCAGTTAGTTTGTTTGTTGAAGCTGTAGCAGTTAAAATATATTTAATTTTGTTTGGCACTCATGGACTGCAGTTCGTTTTGAGAAACGGCAGATATTTACAGTCCTGCACACACTGCCAGATCCGGAGAAAGTTACAGTATTTATGTTTATCTTTGCATGGCACAGGGCATCTTGTTTTTTCTGCGCGTTCTTATGGCATATTTTTCGCGGTAGCTTTTCTCTGTTTTTGTGGAATGAGGGGGTGTTAATGACATGCAGTATCTCTATATATACTAATGATCTCAGCAGGCAAAGTAATTCCAATCTGAAAAACTCACCTGAGCTGTGGGTCCATCTGATGGAATAATTGCAGTTGGGAATGTAAATCTTTCATCAGCCTGGCACATTTTTTCCCTTTTCTCCATGTGCTGTGCACTTTCAGATTAAGAAACGCGACTGACTTCACGGTTATCCATAGAGAACGCTTCTTTGACAGTGTGTAACTGCAACTCCATGTGGGTCAGACTGGATGAAAGGCCCGTTACGCATCTTTAATGGTTATGTTTACAATTCAAAGGTCCTGCGCCACATGTTTATTACACGTGCCATTGCTTACCGATTTACACGTTCCCTTAGTGGTTTTTATTTAATATCTGCCTATTATAGCATAATTATTCGGTCAAAAATCACTTAATTTTGAATGCTGTTCGAGGTTCAGCCAGACTCAAGCTCCGTTTAAGTTATTCTTTGTATTCACTGACCTCCTTTCTAAAAAACAAAGATAAGCACGTCAGTCATTATCACTGCTACAGATATGGAGGTTAGAAAAATACATAGAAAACATTCAAAGTATTGGAAATGTCTCAAAACATACTTGATACCTGAAGAATCATGGGCACTATGATATCTTTGATAAAAGGCTCCAGCAGGCACATTCACAAAATTAAGATTGCTGGTTTAAATTTTAAACAGTTGTATTATAAACATGACCAATGTTTTTATTTCTTGGTCATTGCTGAAACCAGAGGAATGGCGAGAAGAATGTAAAATATACTAATACAGTTACTTTCAATGCACTGAGATTTCGAAACGATGACAAATGAGCAAAGATAGCTGGACTTGCAGGGTAAGCCAAGGACGTGACCTTTAGCAGGAACAAGAACGCAAAGATTGTGCAGCAGAATGGAATGCAATTTAGATAGGGAGCCAAACAAAGGGTTTTTGAGATATCCTTGCCGCCAAAATCACAGATGCAATCGTCTCTACAGAGCGAGTGTACGAACTGCTATTTAGCTCAAGTTATTTAAGACTATTATTATTTAAGCAGTGAACAGGGTCTTGGAGGGAACACTGAGAATCAAAGCTTGAATCAGTAACCTGTTACTCAGAGCGAGTTTTCAGAAATGTAACGACAAAAATACAGGCTTCTCTCAACAAGAGAGCAAGCAAACCCCAAACGCCCTGCCCTCGTGTTAACCACCTGCATAATGGGACCTGTAGATCCTGCATCTTTCTGATGGACAGTGCCCATCTCTTTCAGAGATGAGACCTTCGCTTTAGCACAGGCCTACTTTCTGTCCGTTTTCATAATGACACTGGATAGGTTACTGTTTATTTTGCATTAATATCATTTGCTATTACGTCTTTGACCTGTTGATGAACACTCCTCAGTTGGACACTATGCTGTGGATGTTATTGTAAATTTGCAGCTGAGGACTGATACACTGCAACCCACTACACGTAAGGTGTGTGTGCTCTTACACGTGTGTGCGTGTGTGAGAGAGACAGTGTGATTTAGCGCGGTGTCAGGGAGAGTGCTGAACAGTGAAAATCCTGAGCCTCTGCAAGATTGATCTCTCCGTCACGCACAGCAGGAGTCACCACCCCCCCCCCGCGCTCTCCGCTCCACCCCCCTCTTCTCCTTTCATTCCTCCACCTGACGCACGGAGAGAGGGATGTGTGGGAGCGCCTCTCCAGAGCTCCATCAGGACACGCCCCCCTGTATCACATCTGATACGCCGAGAGAAATGCCAAAGGCTCCTCTCAGGACCCGCGCTGATGTCGATCTCCCGCATCTCGTAAACGCCATGTTTCGCAAATCGAGCCGGAGCTGCAAAGTCAGAGGGTATTTATAGTATTCCGGAGTCTCAGAGTGCAGCAGGGATGAGAAAAGAGAAAGAATTTGAAGAAAAAAGAAATCATGTACCTACAGTGTTTTTTCTGTTGTTTGTTTTTGTCATCTTTGAAAAATATAAAATCAGATTCTTTGAATGTTTGTGTGTCAGTTTTTTTAGAGAGCAACCAGTGGTTTTATTACATTAATTGTCAATTACATATGAAGAGTTCAGATGCAAAACCCAGTAAGTCCACCTGACCTCTTTTGTTATAAAATGAAGATTTTTATCTGGTGTTAAATGTGGTGTCAGGTGTCAGCTGAAGTTGCTGAAGGATTTTACTATGGAATTTACGTGGTTTCGCCAAAACTTGATTTTATTATTGGTATACACACACTGAAAGCTTGTCAAAATCACATTTAACTCAATTTTCATATAAATGGCGTTTACAGGGTTTTGCGCCTGAAGTCTTCATATATAACTGTGGCTCAAAATGGTTTGTGGAAAATTTTGAAGCACAGCACCCCAGCACCACAGAACACAAACTAAAGTGGCCAATGAGAAGCAAAACAGACATATTCAAGGGTGGCTTTCAGAGCTACTCTTACCGAGTGCCGACAGCGAGAGCACCAGAGATGCATTAAAGCTGTCACCTCCATCTTTATCTCAGAGTCAATGCTGCGGATAGTATAAGTGACGGTCACGTGAGAGAAGATTAAGCACAGAAAGGGCTAATAGGACGTGTGCACGTCTGTTCTCCATACCTTGATAAGTGCACTAACCACACATCTTAATGGAGTCATATAACTGTGTGGCATTCAGTGGTGAAAGGTATGGAGGTGACCTCCCATTACAATGTTTTTCGAGATGCATTCCAAAGCTCTCAGGCTCACGCTGCAGCTTTCGCTCGGTGATATCAATGAGCCACCAGATGAAGATGAAAGCTCTTCAGAGAGGGACGGGGAGGTCATTCTGGGACACGGTCAATCACACCCACCTCCTCCTCTCCAGCCTATAGCAGGGACTCCCCACCACTAAGCTTTTACCGGAGAAGCTGTGAAGTTCTCTGCCTCGCCAACACAACCAAGTACAGAGAGAGAGCGCTAACGGAGAGGGTACAGGCCTCATTTTAAATAACTGACAGGCAAAAGGTGGGGGAAACAGAAATCAGAGGTTCTAACTGTAAAATAGTTCAGATATTTCTGGATCATTCATCGCCAAAGAACTATGGAACACTCTTTTGCCATAAGCATGATTACGCAGGATTTTTTTCCCCAGTACTTAAGTGGGCAAGTGATTTTTCTAAGTCTAGCATTAGCATTTGTTATATCTCCACCAGTAATACCTTTTCAACGGTGTCTGTTAGTTAGTTAGTTCGTCAGTGAACGGGATCTCGAAAAGTTATAAATGTATATCAATGGAATTTGGTGTGTTGATAGACACTGTGCTAAGGAGGAAGTAGTTCAATTTTGGTCAAGATCTGACGCAAATTCTTGATCCAGGATTCGAAAGAAATTCTTGGCGTGAAAAGACAGTACTGTCACGACTCGTAAAACACTGAGGTTCAATCAATTCGCCATGGAATTTAAAAACGGAGGAGGAAGTGTGCTCTCCGAGTGCCTTCTAGGTTTCATCTAGGATACCTTGCCAATAGGGGACAACTCGATATGATTTACAGCCAGTTTCACCGGCATGTAGTACGCCAAGCCCAGGCCTAAACTACAACCCCAATTCCGAAAGTTGGGACAAAGTCTAAAATTGTGAATAAAATCAAAATGAAAGGACTTTCAGATCTCATGAGCCAATATGTTATTTAAAATAGAACATAGACAACATTTCAAATGTTGAAACTGAGACATTTTACATTTTTATCCACAAAATGAGCTTATTTCAAATTTTCTGGCCGCAACAGGTCTCAAAAAAGTTGGGACACAGGCAAAAAAGGGCTGAAAAAGCAATTAATATATAAGAGAATCAGCTGAAAGAACATTTAGCAAGTAATTAAGTTAACTGGCATCAGGTGTGTAACATGATTGGCTATAAAAGGGATGTCTTCGAGAGGCTGAGTCTCTCACTAGTAAAGATGGCCAGAGGCTCTCCAACCTGTGAAGGCTTGCGTAAAAAAATTGTGGAATACTTTAAAAACAATGTTCCTCAACGTCAAATTCCGAAGGCTTTGAAGGTCTCATCATTGACAGTGCATAACATCATCAAAAGATTCAGAGAAACTGGAGAAATCTCTGTGCGTAAGGGACAAGGCCGCAGACCTTTATTGGATGCCCATGATCTTCGGGCCCTCAGACACCACTGCATCACTCACCGGCATGATTCTGTCATTGACATTACTAAATGGGCCCAGGAACACTTCAAGAAACCACTGTCTGTAAACACAGTCTGCTGTGCCATCCACAGATGCCACCTAAAACTTCATCATGCAAAAAGGAAGCCATTGTTGAGCATGATCCAGAAGCGCCGCCGTGTTCTGTGGGCCAAGGCTCATTTAAAATGGACTGTAGCAAAGTGGCAAAGTGTCCTGTGGTCAGACGAGTCCAAATTTGACATTCTTGTTGGAAATCATGGGCGTCGTGTCCTCCGGGCTAAAGAGGAGAAAGACCACCCCTCCTGTTATCAGCGTTCAGTTCAAAAGCCAGCATCTCTGATGATATAGGGATGCATTAGCGCATATGGTGTGGGACACTTACATGTTTTAAGAAGCACCACGAATGCTGAAAGGAATATAAAGGTTTTAGAGCAACATATGCTCCCCTCCAGACAACATCTATTCCAGGGAAGGCCTTGTGTATTTCAGCAGGACAATGCAAAACCACATACTCCAGCTATTACGACAGCATGGCTTCGTAGTAGAAGAGTCTGTGTGCTGAACTGGCCTGCCTGCAGTCCTGATCTTTCACCGATTGAGAACATTTGGCGCATAATTAAACGAAAAGTCCGTCAAAGGAGACCCAAAACTCTCCAGCAGCTGGAAGCCTGTATTAAACAAGAGTGGGATCAAATTCTAATGGCTAAACTCAAGAAACTTGTCTCCTCAATGCCCAGACGCCTCCACTCTGTGTTAAAAAGAAGAGGGGATGCTACACCATGGTAAACAGGTCCCTGTCCCAACTTTTTGAGACCTGTAGCAGCCATCAAATTTGAAATGAGCTCATTTTGTGGATAAAATTGTAAAATTTCTCAGTTTCAACATTTGCAATGTTATCTGTTCTATTATGAATCAAATCACACCAGCCAGTATTTTAAAGTCAGTGCGTTTTGATTTTATTCACAATTTAGACTTTGTCCCAACTATTTCGGAATTGGGTTTGTATGTTCTGTTTGGAGGGTCTCCACTCTAAACTGAATTCAGTAAAGGACTCGGCGTAGTGGGGTATAGAGCGCGGGCCTTAATATCCTCAGTGAAAGATGAAGATTAACCTGACCGAAGCGCTACTGCTAATTTGTGAAGAAACTTCTCAGACACTGTCAGTCACAGGAAATATGAATCGATGACCCCACTTAACCCCACAGCTCCTTCGGCCAACAACCCACCCACCCAGCAGGCCGGGGCAGGGACAGGGGTACGGGCAGGGGCAGGAGCAGTGGGCAGGGGGCAGAGGGCAGGGGTAGGAGGAGGGGGCAGGAGGCAGGGGGCAGAGGGCAGGGGTAGGGCCTGCGTCTGAGGTCAGATCCCAGAGAGAGGCTCAGTATTCTGGGCTCCGCAGAGCAGATCAGAGAACCATCTGTCGTCAGCACAGCCAGGCTCTTCATCTGTGACTGCGGGAGAGCACCTCGCTGTGTATCCATGACACACACCCTCTTAGCATAGTGTGGTGTGGGTGTGTGTGTGCGTGCGCTCTCTTCAAGAGTGTGTGTGTGTGTGTGTGTGTGTGTGGGCGGTTGGCTTCTCAAGGTCAGCAGTTGCTTGCCATCATAATGATTCAGAAGAGCTGCTGAGCTGCTCTCGACATGCGCTCGGTTTATCACATCTCTGCACGGCTCGCTCGAGCTTCGCGTTAGTGATCTCGTCGCATATATGCGAGCGATAGCACTTCAAATGGTAACCAGCAATTTACTCCACTATGACCACTGGATGCTCATACTTCTATTCAATTTCACATCTGCAAATAATTTTTAGGTCTCAGAGCCCAAGTGCAATTATTTCTGACACTATAATAGCATGTAATTTAGTGTTCTTGCCCTCCCTACTCTGACACGCAGTACTTTAGTATTTACATTATGTACAATATGGGGGGGCAATTATGCACGGGCGAAAAGACCAATTTATCTCACTGCTTTTTGCATAACAATATAAAACACAGATATACAAGGAATTTAATACTGAAGGAGTTCGTTCTCCTGAAAAATTGCGATTAGCTACATTTGCAAGGTAAAAATAAAAAAAATCACTTGCTTTTTTCAGAGGATTTCTGAAAATTGACTAGTGAACAGATGTGCCAACCACACATTTGGGAACGTGCAAACAGGGCGATGGTGAGCATTCGTACAGACGGCACCCTGGCTGTCTCTCGTTACTGTTGCTTGTCATGGATATCAGGACTGGGCACTGAGGTCCTCTTCTTTGGTTAGCCGCTCCCTCACATTGGTCATTTGTGATTTTACAAACACTGGCCAGGGAAGCCAGGATGTAAATATAACTCTTAAAAGCTGCATGTACTTATGTTGCCTTTCATTATAATGATAAACGAGAGTCCCGTCACCCGCAACCGCAGGGATGTCGCCCCCGAGTGCCCGCTCGTGGCATCTTGAAAACTAGAGTGTTCCCAATCCCTATCCTGAAATGGGCACATTTTCACCATGAAGTTGTGCTTTTTTTTTTTTTTTTTGGCTAATTCTGTTGCCATGACAACCAAAATCGAAAGGTGTCCTGACCCAACATTAAACTATACCCACACCAAATATTAAAGGAATTGTTTGAAATTTGGCCTGTAGAGCATCCACAAGAAAATGTCAACATACAAGGTGTCAGAGACAACCGCCACGAGTCCAAAGCAGGCGCCCGACTTCGTCAGCCTCGCATGTAATCGGTTTCCCCTGTATGCTCAGGGCAGGGCGGGAAGGCAAACCATCGATCATCAGCACCGCCATCTCCAGACCCTGGCATCATGCCCATCTCTCCCCCGGCTCTGTTCCGCCAATCGAAACAGGACCGTTAAGGAGTCTGTAAATGAAAAAAGCAGGCTGAGGAGTGAGATTTCAGTCCCCGCGGTATCTGAGACGCTGAGACGAGGCGGTTCACACAACTTGCACAGCTAACCTGCGCTCAAGGTTCCCAGGCCAATCTCCAAGGGAAAGAAATCGAAAATTGGCATATAAAGGAATCACCTGAAACTGTAATTACTCTGGACTGGCTGCGGTCCCAGCGCTGGCCTTTAGGTAGATATTAACGCACATTCTTCAGTCGCCGTGGTAACTTGGCTCGTGAACATTCCAGGGTTTCCTTCACCGAATGCAAAGCCTTCAAACTCAACGGGATCTTATGGCTACTTATCTGTGAGTGGGTGTGAGCAACTGAAATACACAGATGATGGAAACACAACCAAACACCCCCCGCAAACCTGACAAAGCACATCTCGGTGCACTCATGATATAGTCAGGTGTGACAAATTTTGATTGAAATGAGAAAGTACAAGAATGTAAATTACCAGAAACACAGCTGGTCACCACACACGCACACACAACATGCACACGTCCAGCTGTACAGACTGCTCCCATACACAGGCAGGACCATTAATCACGGCCTGCAGGGTTTTTCCACCATGGGCTGTGACAAGCACGGGGCTCTAATTCGCTGCCTCGAGTGCAACAGCCTCAGGGTTTAATGGGAATGTCAGAGGATGAAAGATAGTGGCCCAGGACAGGGCGCGGAGCTTCCTGGAGCTGATGCTGGCGATTTATATACTCGTTTGCTTCTGCTAAACCCCCCCCTCACACCGACCGAAGCCTCGCCCTGACAGGGAAGGAATGAAAACCAGCAACCCCCCTCCCAGAGAGAGCACGCAGCATCAGCTACATAACTCAGCCAGACAAGATTAGTGTTCCTGCGACCTCCCTCCTCTCCTTTCCAGAGGAATTCTGGGTAATTAGTGCGGCAGCCTCCCGCTCACGTGGAGCAGGGCAATGGCTGGTGACCGTTTCTTCTGAGCTGCGCAGGTTATGAGTAGACTACCTGATGATAAATTACTCCAGGACATTTCTCAACTCGACTGTCTCTGCTGAACGGCCCTTTCCAACCTTGTGTGGATAATGGCAAACGCTTGGTTATTTCAGCTCGTGCTCGAAAGGCAAGGATCCAGTCACTTCTGAAAAGACGTGATTGTGCTGCTCCAGCAGACGCAGGAGGACTGGCCAGCGAAACACCTGCCGCAGGTACATGCCGTCATCATACTCATGGATATTTGAGAACTGAGCTCATTCTGCCTAACCTGCACATTCATTTCCTGTTAAGCTAATGAAAGCACTCGTTCTCTGATAAATGGAAGTCCATCTCATAAGCTAATGAAAAATTCTAGTTATCAGATACACACCTCATCTTAGCTACCATAGAAATGAAAGAACAGTACCGGGTGGGTGATGAGGTGTAAGATGGGCAAGACCGAAGACTGAGTCTGCAACCAAGTACAGTGTACAGATAACAGCCAGCATATCTCCAGCAGTCCAAAAACTTGCTTGCCAGGTAAATAGAGAACTAAATCAGGGATCCTCAAATCTGCACCTTGAATCCAAACCCCACCCTGAATTAACTTGGAGGAAAAGAATCATCTGAACAATTAGCAATGCTGATTGGCCAGACTGGCTTCACACCCAACTCCCTGGTACAGGGAGGGTGGAAAATCAGCAGTTCTCGGACCTCGATCTGAGGAGCAGGGCTCTAAATTGTCCAGAGTTGTGAGTATGTGAGAGAATAGTGCGCCATCCCTGTGACAGACTGTTGAAATATCCAGGATACATTCCTCGCTCAGACCAATTGCATCCTGGGACAGGCTCCAATCCCACATGCAGGTCACAATCTGCTTCATGAGAAACAACACCCTCAAAAACTGTAGGTGACCTCGAATGCACTGTGCGCGCCAAAAAACCGCGAGAACGTGAGGGCAGAGCTGGACATCCTCTTCCAAACCGCACATCAGCGCACGGCGTCTCCCCGGGCGTTTTCATCAGATCATACCGACACGCTGACAGTAAGCGCGCCGTCTATTTAGGTCAGCAGACATGGAAACGTTCTGAATATTTTAAAATGTAATACAGCTATTCCCATCTCTCTGAAGCTGCCTTTGGAACAAGAAATAGCTTTGATTGTAGTATAGTTGACTTTGGGCATTAAAGTGCTTGGTACGCAAGCTATTCATATCCACTTAAGTTCTACAAATTGAACACTGAGCCCTCGATGCCAGCAGGTCCATTTAGTACACAGATCAGAGTACTGATGATGCTCCTGGATTAAGGCAGTTCTTCACACTGTAGGGGAGGATGACTGGTTACAGCGCAGGGATTAATGCTAATGCGCAATAATGGGTCTCATGAAAGGTTCGCAAGCACAGCAATGATGCGTACGCCAATTTCTCAACAGATTTCAGATTTACATAAACTTAATGTTAAATAACACACAAGATTAATAAGACTAAGCAAATATGACAAATTCTCAATAAATCTGGATTTCATTAAAATTGACAGTTTAGTTTGCCCACTTAAAAGGCTATTTTTAACCATTTGCAATTTTTCACTTTTTGAGGGTATGCAGTACTTTAGCCAAAATACACACAAATGTTTAAAAATAAGGCCCTAGGCCCATACCAGCCGTAGCAAACAGTGATTTGTTTGAGCGCCGGAAGATAGGATGTCATGTTTCCACGGCGACAGTGGCCTTAGTGTGCATATTTTTTACCTGCCCTGTGTGGGTGAGATATTTTTTCACACGTGGCCAGAGTGGACCTAGAGGAGACGCGGTAATGCAGTGGTCAAGTAGGCTTGACTTGAGATCGTAAGGTCCTGAGTTCAAGCCCCGGCCACGGCCTTCGCGGTGTGTTCTTGGGCAAAACACTTCACTCCCACGCTCCACATCTCACTCTACTCAGGTGTATAAATGGGTACCAGCAAATAGTCAGGGAAACCTGGCTAAGAGCTGGGGGAGTACCTGCGATGGACTGGCATCCCATCCAGGGGGAGTAGTAGTACTCCTAGTCCCTTCATGCCACAGCAACTGGGGTTAAGCACCGGCCCGCTGCGCCGCTGGCTTGAAACAGGCTTAATTCTTCTTCTTCCAGAGTGGGTGAGATCAAATATCTATAACCAATGACGCCCTGCTGTAATAGAGAACCCTCATGGCTTGCTTGCATAGTGAAAGTTGACAATGCAAGAGGTTCAGAGCAAATTAAGTGAGGCTATGAGTGAAATATTAACACTTAAGATCATAGTTTGTTGCAAGCATGGGGTTTCTTCAGATACTTGCAAGTTGTTCAATCCATGAGCACCATACAGTAAAGTGCAGATAGGATGAATGTAGAACCAAACAATGAGCTCATTCCTCTGCACTGACTTAAAGGGACTTCAATCAAGCAGTACATGGCTGCACTGGAGTACGACCTCAGCGCAAAAGTAATGCCCAGAGCTTCAGGGCAAATAGGTGTGCAGAGGAATATTTGCATATTCACTTCATTTGGCTGGAAATAAAGCTTGAGCATTCAAAATCCTTACACAAATAAATAAACATACGCTCAATTTCACACCAGTTTCATTGTTTTATTTTCATTTAAGGACAAGGAAATCCCTGCACAGGACGGAAATCCTGTCATCCAAAGGCTTGAACACAACCGCGACTGAGGAGAATACCTACATAACAAAAACTATCACAGCAACTTCATATTCGATAGGGAACATATGAACGAAAAAAAAAAAAACCCGACAGGAGTCATGATGCAACAGGACGAAAATGACATCGGAACGGTAAAGTGGCCATTTTAGAAGTGAGACGGCGCGTCCCGGACTGAAGTGCATCACCAGCGCTGGCAAGGCAGTAGCTTGCGCAGTCATCTCCATAGCGGGCAGCGTCACAGCCCGACCAACAGCACAAACTACTACCTCAGCCAGCGCGTGGTGCGGCGGGTCTTCTCCCCATGGTAACAGCGCGTGGTGCGGCGGGTCTTCTCCCCATGGTAACAGCGCGTGCGCCACATCGTACTGCCGGAGATGCAGAGCGGCAGCTGATCCACGCCAAGATCCGACGGTCATCCGCTACGAGTCCGTATCGTCTCTGCGTGTTGAAATAGCGGGGAAACCCCGCCCAGGGACCTCTCCCCCGGTACACACACCCGCCCAGGGACCTCTCCCCGGTACATACACCCGCCCAGGGACCTCTCCCCCGGTACATACACCCACACACTGCCCTTCTCCTCGTATGACCCGAAATTCGCATGTCAGACCCCATGTTACGATACTCCGAGAGCCAGAAGACCGTTACACACGCAGAAATAATCAAACTTTTCCAGAAAAAAAAAAAATCTAACTCCATTTAGAAACATTACACAACGAAGAACTGCACAATGATTGCTCCACAGGCAATTATTCCAGCAGTTTCTGAACACGTCTCATCACCGCAGATCTCCGCACAACGGTGTGGTTCGCGAATGGGGACAGATGAACAGGAAGATCCGTACCAGCCCCAGCTAATGGTGAAACCCAATACAAGCAATTTATGTTCTAACACATCGATCGACGCCAGAGAAATACCATGCCCTCAAGATGAAATATTTACATGAAGGATCAATATGATGATCCCCAGCTGGAATGGACATGTGTTTTCAGGACTCGCCGTACGCAGTGGCTATAAGGCAAGTGCACTACCTCATTTCAGACCAAGACTGCAGTCAACACCAGCAATATCTGATTCTCTCAATTAAGTTTTGAGCGAGATTTTCTTTACTACCGTACAGCTAGCTAGCTAGCAACTGAGGCTACCAAGACAAGGTATCATTTTCCACACCCAACAGCAGCATGCAGCTGGACAGCCAGTGAGGCACAGATCGTCATATTTCCTAGCCAGGAGAGATCCAACTGCAACTACGAGACAACGCACGTGTGTTGCAGCAAAATTAATATACCGATAACATATCAAAAATAACAAATGACTCGCTACCATTACATGCAGATAACAAAGCAACATATTAGATTTGCAGCGCCTAATAACAACATCACATTTCTCATCTGGTCATGCATGCCATAAAAACGTCGTGGCTTCATTGTGCTCCTCATTACGTGTTAACACACCTAGCAGTCTCAGTTCCGTTCTATGATTACGTTTCCCTGTAGATTTAAAAATGCATATATATATCCCGGACCGGAGACATCGGAGTTTCTGCAACCCATTTTCCCTAATGCACAGCTGCTTGTAATCTTCCGTTTACATTTGATTTTAATCCGATTCCTCCACAGCAGAGACGCGACGGCACACGTCCAGCTCGCGCGTGACGCCAGCCTGTACTGCGCGAGATCTCTGATTCACCCTGGATAAAATTCGCGGGAAACGTCAGGTTTGGCGCACAGCATCACGTAGCCACCTCATCTGTGGTGGATTGTGGGAAATGAAGTCAGCTAGCGAAAATGCGTTCAGATTTGCAGCATATTCACACTACAGGAATTGCATTTTCATACATTGAATTCAACCCTGATTCCATTCCCTCTTTCCAGATATTGTCTACTATCACGGTAAACTTAAGCATATTGCAACACAGGTGAAGTTAGACATCACATTGTCCGGTGCCTATGTCTGGACTATATTTGCATGTCTAATAGGAACTCAAGCAATTACATGAAAGACTGGTATTTTCTTATCGAATATCCAGGAGCCTATACCAAATTCACAAGTCCCTGGCTAAACATAATGCTGAATTTTAAAGCAAACATTTCAGCACAAGGTCCAGTAAGTTCAGGGAGGTCCTTAACATGTTTCATTTTAAACTTATTCACAAATTTATACATAACACAGGAATTGTGGGATGAGTGAAAAAATGTTAATGAAGTCCACAATATATATCAGACAACACAAGCGGCAGACAAGGAAGTTTCATTCCCACAGGTTGAGCTCAAATGATCTGTATATCTTGATAAAACAAACAGTTCAAAGCACACTACTGTGTTAAAATCTACACAGAATGAGTAAAATAGGCCAGACACACAAACTGTGTAAATGTCTCCCTAGATTGCATCACACACACTCTCTCCAAAGGACGAGGTAAAAAGGTCCAGGCTCCTTTGCAAACATGCAGATTGACAAACCAAAAACGCATGATTTCCGGTAGAGACTTGTTTTGTGTCACTAACATTGCTCAGGCGAGTATAAATATATGACTCTAATCACAAACATTTCTCAGTGCAGCTTCAGCATATGACAGTGTCTGTCGAGTCTTACATTCAACAATCACAATGCAGTAACTAAGCCCAAATTTACAGCACTTTTATCTTTTATACCATACCTTACCCGTGAAGTGTTGTCATGATTCCTCCCAATCAGTGTATACCCATTTCTATATGTTAACAGTGATGAGGACACTACTGATTACAATTTACAATGTGATGACTATTAAAGTCCAGTATGCAGACCACTGTATTATCCACACTGGTGCGTGGCTGACTGGTAAAGATATGAATTTCCTGGCCAAATTAGTATCAGCATCATTAAGACAGGCTGACATTCGATTACCAAGCACTACTGCTTAATTACATACATATCAGGGATCATGTCAACTGCTTGTATATGAGAAATGTCCATTTCTCCTGTACTAAAAGGTGGCAATAAAAAATGGTCATTTCTTTGTCCCTAGAATTTAATAGTTCTGGTATCATGCATTAATTGGTATTACTCATGGAGAATAAGCTGTTAGATGCTTTCTCTCCCAGCAGCCGTTGAAGTCATGGGATAGATTGAACTGTTCCATTTGTTTTTGCTCGAGGTTAAGGTTGGGGTCACGCATAAGGAGTACCTGTGAATGCGCCAGGAAAGGAGCCATGATTTGACACTGAAATCCAACAGCGCCCCCTGCTGGCTGAAGCGCTTCTCAATCCTTTGTATTCGCAGGTTCCTCAGCTCCAGCGCTGCAGACATTCATACGATGTTATGCACGATAATCAATTTATTATCAAAGCGTAACGATGAAGCAAATTTAAACAGTTACGTGACTTCAAATTCAGTGAAACGTATATACTTAAACATGAAAAAATATGAAAATAAGAAGTAAATAAATTGGATAAATATGAATGATAAATGCCAACGTACTGGTGAGTAGGCCTGGGCAGGCAAACAGGTAACATTATCAAAGAGCAAACAGCGGTCACAATTACTGGCTACCGAAACCGCCAGAGAAACCTTCTGTTGTTTAACTGCCCACGACTTAATGTTAAAATTAAAATGTTAAAAGCGGCAGACAACATAACAATCAACAACTTATATGCTGTGTAATGTCAGTCGTTTTGTATTAACAGCGGGTATCAACACAAGCAGCGGCACGGTTCTGTAGTCCGGATGTGAACCGCAGGAAATCCTCACCTGCGGGTTTCAGTTAATAAGATGGCTACAAACTTGACGATGTATAGACGGTGGCGAAGTTTAAACGACATGGTAAACACAACCTAACAGAAAACTAGTGTTTTAAACAGTATTCACAGCGGGCTGAAGTAACTACAATGTTTTAAACAGATTTTGAACTTGACCGCCATTTCATCCGAGGTTCCGCGAGAGACTGCAGCTCGCGCGCACTGTCGGCCGACAAACTCACCTGGTCAGGCTCGCGCGAATTAAACTTTTTGTGTGCGGCGTCATCATACGACTCGCTTTCTGCGGCAAAGTTATAGACCATTTGAAAAGTTATTTCAAATTAAGTTTACGACAAATTTGTTTGTTTTAAGCTATTAGTATCAGGCAAGCAAACATAAATCTGCCGCAGTAGATCCGAAACTGTCGAATCACTTGCTGACTCCTGCGACCTCAAAGCCAATGAGCAGGTTGAGCACTTAATTACAAAATACATCGTGTACTTGACCTGGACAAGGATGGAGCGCATGATTTGTAGCGCACGTTTTTAAGGAACATGTTTTATAAAATGCGCATTTTATTCCTGCTTTGTGGCACGGCTAACAGTCTTCAGAATAACTGAAAGGTCAGGATTATTTAAGAAGTGATACACAAAATAACTCGTTGAACAGATATGATTCAAAAACCGCAAACTGGCCTTGCAGTACTGGTCACCAACATCATTTGGAAAATAACAGTCATTGTCAAATCTTTTTTTTTTTGCACCCATTTTCTTCAGCAAAAGACTCGCAACAGGCATAGTCAGAGAGAAAATAAACTTTTAAAACTGAATTGTACCATTTATTTTACACAAAACATTCACAAGCACATCCTTATGTGGGCTGGCTGATGAGATGAACTGTTACAGCAAGATCTTGCACAGAAAAATCTTCCTGAATTATTTTTCTTCATTGTTGCATTTCCTTGTTTTTTTTTTCTTTTCTTTTTTTTTTTTTTTACGAATAACCAAACCCTTTACTGGTGGTTTCATCATAAATGCCACCACCACACCTCTAAATTCACCCCTCCTGTCAGGAAAAACAAAAACAAATGGAGAACACTGCAATTTTTTTCTTTTTTACTGTAGTGAGTCGATGTGAGCAGTCCAGCAAATGACACCAGATCGCCAGATTGCATCAAAAGTTTACAATGATGCCACTCAAAATGGCCGACCTTCAGGGCCACCCCTCATAGTTGCCTGGGTGATCAGTCTGTCGAATACGCTCGCGCTCGAGTGAGGAGTCTTTGCCGCGTGCCAGAGTCTTTGTTCGCGCCTCGAAGGCTGCCGCTGTCGTCTCCAAGGAAAGGCGGGGTCACGACTCTCCGTTGAGGACTCTGGTCGCTGGGGGCTGCATGAAGTCCTTGAAGGGCCCCAGCGCCTCCTTAAGGGCATTGCTGACCTCCGAGCAGGAGCAGGTGATGCACTCCACCAGGACCGGGTACAGGGCGATCACCTGGGCCCAAGTGGTCCCATCCACTGGAACAGAGCCCACATCACTATGCTTTTTTTGAATTATAATGGCTTTGTTATGTATATACTGAATAATAATTACGGTCTAAATATTCAGTGAAGTGCTTTCACAGGGTCCTGGCTCACCGTTTTCAGGCTGGGTCTTCCTGAGGGAGTCCATCAGGGTGCTGATGGCTTTCAGCACAAAGATGATCTCAGTCACCTGTTGCCTAAAACACACACACACACACACACACACACACACACTCCTGACTGCTCAATATTTTCATGTCCTAACAGAGGGTCAACAACAGCGATAATGGGGCGTCACTGACACAGTATATCACGTGTTATAATATGTCCTACAGGACAGTTTTAATCATCAAAACTCCAACCCCTTACGGTGCTATAGAGTACATGAGCGCAAAACAGCAACTTTCCCCTCAAAAAATGTAAGAATTAAATCTTGAGAAGACACCCCCCGTGATGGTTATAAACATTCAATATTTTTTGTACATTTACGCAAGGAACAATTTCCAAATGGATCTCTCAAACTGTGTTGCAGCACTTCAGAAATGATGCGTTTCAGCTCGGTCAGGAACGGGCTCACGGACGGCAGCAGAAGTAATCTGAGTGACTTCACTTCTCTTGCTGAACAGACGAGGTTAATTACTGAATATCTGCGCAATACGCGTTGCATTTTAATTTGTCAAATGTGCTGAATCGGTAAACGTATTAATCGATAAGCGGAGTGGAGCGGAGCGTCGGGCACTCACCTGGGCAGTGGGCAGCGTCCGCTCAGCCGCTCGTCCTCGGCGTAGCGCAGCAGGACGTCCTGCGAACGCTGCAGCAGCACGGAGAGCGCCAGGCGAGAGATGTAGCCCTCCTGAGGCGAGGGGGCCTTATTGCTGAAGGAGAACTGGAGCAGCGTCTCGAAGCACACCTTGGAGAAGCCCTCCCGCATGCGCACGTCCAGCTCCGCCTCTGCACGAGCGAGACAGGCACCGTTAGGAGGAGGGCATCGCTGCAGTCCAGGAGGCCGCAGTTTCAGCAGCGCAGCTGTAGGACCGTATTTCCAGGACCCAAGTCTTTCCCATTCTCATCCCAACGCGTCATATAGTGACACACTCTGACAAAGCATCGCTACAGATCAAAAACAGTCTTTTGGCATCCTTATTTAACGCCATTATTAAAACGAACCCTAACCCCGATCCTATCCCTAATCCTAACCCTAAAAGTCAATAAGGACGCTGAAACCCTGTATTTTATACAAATATTGACGCTTGGTCGCCATATGACGAGACGGGATGAGAATGGCGAAAATCTAGTCCTACAACTGCGGTCCTGAATGTGCAGTCCTAAAACAAAAGACTCTACTGCAGGAATGTGATATTGACCTTTGTAGCAAGACGTGAGCCTACGCTGCCCTCTACAGGCGAATCGCAGGCACTACACAAACGCAGAAACTAACAAAAATGACCTCAACGTTAACTCACCATTCAAACACGCGTGTTTTCTGCTTAGCTTTTGATAACTTCCTCCAAAAAACAAACAGGATTGAAAACAGACACTTAATCACAAGATAAAGCAGCCATCCTGAACTCATTTACCCATAAAACTGTAGTTACTGCAGTTTGCTTACGTAGGGCTGCATAGGTGGCTTTCTGAAAACACAACACTTGATACCGGTTGACACTGGTTAATACCCAGCGCTCGCCGTGCCTCTGACCTGTGAAAGAGGAGGACTGGGAGTGTATGGAGCCCCGGTTCAGCATGGACATGATCCGACTCACGAACTCTTTAGGGATGAAGCTGGCGAAGGGCAGGATCTCGGAGCTGATCAGCTGCACCACCTGTGAACCAAACCCAAGAGTAAGAGCGCAGAGATCCTGACCGCCGAGGGCACCCGCCACAGTCCTTACCGGCGACTTACCTCCACATCCACGCTCTCGTTCTTCTGGAACTCCTGAATGGACAGGTTATCCGGGGGTGCACTGAGAAAACGAAGAAGAAAAGGCAAACAATTTCGAGTATTCTCCTCACACACTTAAGTATGTCTCCAAAAGCACAAGCTCGTCATCATTCAGAAGCACCCACTGACTAAGTGTTTATGAACAAATCATAACTCTTGCGACACATCCCTCACCATCGACATCACCCAAACTCAGGTACGCATAAATAGCCTGGCAACGCTAGCCATCTAAACGGCACGCACTACCTTTTTGGGAACAGGAAGTCCTCAAAAGCGCCGGCGAGCTCGGGCCACATGGCGTCGAACTTCCCGGAGGAGGCGTGCTGGCGGGCGACAGGGAGGCCGACAGACAGCGCCCGCAGCAGGGAGGAGACGGCTAGCTTCCAGGTGCTCTCTGCTGGGCAGGAGTACTTCAGAGCCAAGGGGATCTCAGGGTCTACATGAGCAGGGAGGTGATTAAAACACCATAGAAGAAGAAGAGAGACGGCAGATGGGGCAGGGCACACAGAGAAGCCCTTTACGTCTCAGTGTCAGCTGACCAGAGCCCCCTCGCTGAAGCACTGACCGCGCGGTGAAGCCTCACTGATCAAACACACATTTCCACAGCAGCAGCGGAAGTTCAGCGTTAGCATGTGCTACATATAGGACTCCTCCACATGTGCATGAGCAAGGTTTGGACACGCTCTAGTTGCGTAACTGACACTGTACCTTGATGATGTTCTGCAGAACGCTCTCATTAATCACAGCCTTGTGACAGGCTGTCTTCTGGTACAGGTCAACCACCACCTCCAGGGACCTCTCCGCGAAGGGTACGTAGTTCAAAGCGACCCATTCCGCCTACACATCGAGGAGAGAGGGAGAGAGGGGGAGAGGGAGTAAGTGTGAGCACCAGAGCAGTGCATTTATATTTTAGGGGTAGTTGACTGATTCGTAAGTCCACAGGATTAACCAGTGACTCATAATCAGAGAGTAAGAGAAGCAGAGCTGCAGCTCATGTTGTGACACCGAGCAGCATCAACAGGGTACAGGCCAGCATATCAATGCAGAGCAGCAGGGCTTCCGAACAGGACAGCATGCATTATTCACAGAGGGTTTGCCTCAGAACACGAGGAGAAATCACAGGGAAATTAAGGGTTTCAAGGCTGTGAAACTAATCCATTAGTACAGCTCACTGATATGGGCAGCCATATTTATAGCCTGTAATTCAGTACTCCAACCACTAGATGCCAGTAACTACTTTTTGAGCAACAGCAAAGGTGTCTCACTCCAAGCTGATTTAAGAAGTATTCAGAGGTCAGTTAATTCTGAATTTGAAAAAATTTCCCAAATTAAATTAAACATAAAAACTCTTAAATAATTTAAATCTGACAAGAAGGAAACAGAGAGGATGACAAAATGAAAACTGGAGTCTCTAATCACTGCAAAAATTACAGCCGAGGCAGGACAAGGTGACCGCAGTGATTGTAGTGACACACAGTGGATCTCAGTGATTACAGGACACATAAAGCGTGCAGCCCTGCGCGTTATGCGGTGTGAGGAACACACACACACACACACACACACGGGGAGAGGGGGACACTGGGACAGCTCGATCTGACAGCGCCATCATCAGAGCAGATCAAACACAAGGCCAGCAGAAGGAGAGTCGACTCACCGGCGCAAACAGTTGGATCTTTAGCCGATCCAACCCGTGACACGGAGAAACAGAATGAGAGAAGATGGTACAAATGTTAACACACACCCACCCGATGCCAGCTCCTGAGTTTTAGCTGAGACAAACCAGAGGCTCGCAGGCGAACCCCAGGCTGACACACTGGGCCTCTCACCTGGCTGTACTTGGCGTTGGAGACGTGTTTGGTCTCCAGTTTCCCGAACTGAGGCGGCTTGCAGGAGAACTCCACGAACAGAAGCAGCTGGTGGAAGATGGCTGGGTACATGACCTGCATGTTCTCCGGGCCGATGCATATGGCCTGCGCCAGGGACGATAATAGGACACATTGCTGATGACGAAAAATTACATCCTGAATTTGGTCCGTGAAACCTGCAAAACTCTGCTAGCTGTGCCATGGTCTAAGGGCCCCTCTGCTAGAGCATAAACCAGAGGTCATGAAACAGTGTTCCTGCAGATCTACCATCCTGCAGGGCTTCACTGCAACCTTAATCTGCCGCATCTGCCTTCTCACATCAGCAGTTAAACAGGATCTCTCGGTATTGTCAGGTGTGTTCTGCTGGGGTTGGACAGAAAACCGACGGGATAGTAGATCTCCACGAACAAGGTTGGTGACTGCTGGTCTGATATTAAATATGTATAATATTCAAATGTGACACAACAGTAATATAAAGCAGAATCCTGTAACCAGCTACTCATGTCAGACCTACACTTTTACAAGACCTGGCATTAGACTGCAATACCTCCTCCCATCCAGCAGAGGCCCCCCTTACCTTCTGCAGGACGTCCAGAGCAGCGAGCACAGCCTCCTGCAGGCTTGTGAGAACGGCCTCGGTGTAGGAGGGGAGGATGAAGGGCGAGGCGTCGGAGCTGATGGGCACTGATACCGCCCCCTGCAGGATGAGTCCCAGTTTGCGCAGGTCGTCCATGCTGAAGTTGGGCTTGATGTGCTGGTAGAGGGCGGGGAAGATCTGCACCAGGGCAGCCAGGAAGGGCTGGCTGGGGACGAATGTGGGGCCGTCTCCGGAGCTGGGGGGGCGTGTGCAGCTGGAGCCGGTCCGGTACCAGGTGCTCCATGCCGCCCACCACAGAGCCTGGTCTTCCAGCTCGTCAGTAACCCCAGAGGGCGGGGTCAGTGGAGGCTCCGCCCCCTCGTAGCGGCCCAGCGAATCGGAGGGCAGGGGGGGCCTGCCGGGTCCGCTGGCCTGTGCGGCGTCGCCCAGCGACAGGACCCCCATGGCGGAGAGCGCGTCAGGTGACCTCTCCGCGTCTCGGACGGGCGTGGCGATCTGCAGGATCTCCTGAAAGCTCTTGAGTGCCGCCAGCGAGACCTCGTTATTCTTGCTGAGAGCAGCCGACTGGATGTGGTCCAGGAGCACCTCCCAGGCTTTGAAAAAATCCCCTGTGATCAGGTTATCAGGGAAAGGCAAAGGATTATGGGTAATCAAACTCTGGCATAATGCGATGCTCCTCCTCGTTCCTTTCGCCAGCTGCTTTACGTTGTACTGGATACAAATTTCCTTCTCATAGGTGAGCCAGGGGGAAGTCATGAATAATTATGAGGTGTGTCCAAGAATACCAATAAGTGATTGGCTGAGCCGCCGGATCTGTAAATATTCATGAGCAGCGAGCTGAACAGCGCAGCTCTATCTCATCCACTTCAGCGCAGTGTGTACTGCTTCAATCAGCTCCGCTCGTATTGTAAAGCAATATTCATGATCTGCCCCCAGTTCACCACAGAAATGAAATTTTGTTCCACTATTTGCCATGTGATCAAGTCAGGACTACAGGTAAAGGTGGATAGGAAATGTTCTGCTTAAAAGAAAGAGGTTTTTCTACACTAATCGTGACCCACAGATAATTTACAGATATTTTATGAGCAAAATCAACAAAGCTTTGTCAATTCTGTCAGTACATCTCAGTTGTACATGCTTTTTCATTCAAAATATTATTTGGAGCTTCTCTCCTGGTTATTGAAGTCACTGTAACAGGCCACGCCTCACCCAGCTATACCCCTCCCCCCTCCCACCACCCACCGAGTGACTGCAGCAGGTATCTCCTGGTGTTGAAGATCCGGGCCACGCCCGCCAGGGTCAGCACCCATGTCTCCGCCCACTGTTTCTCGGCCGTGTCACGCGAGTGGTGGATGAGGATGTTCCCGCCCCCCGACTCAATCTTCTCCTTGTCGGCTGTAGTAGAAGAGGCTCTGACACAGTTCAGCAGGTGGAACAGCACCTGAGTGGGGGGGAACAGCCAAAATCACTCACTCAGAGGGGCTGAACACCTCTGCAGTCTGTCTGCGCCGTCCTACAGCACTCAGTACACATTCTGTTCTCAATCCATCTGATCCTGTTCACATCTCCATCCCCTCATCTCTGAACAAAACAGGCTATAACATCCCATTTAATGACCAGAGCACAGGGTACAGGCATGTAATGACCAGAGCACAGGGTACAGGTATGTGGACATAAACTCAGCTCACATCTCCATCAAACAAGGACGAAATACTCAGATCTCTGCCACGGTTAGGGCGTTCTGGCTTTCAAACGAAACGCGAGGCATGGACAGATGTACAGGAGGATGGACAGATGTACAGGATTGACAGAGGTATGAAAAGGCACATCTACTCTGTAAAATATATAAATATATATTCGCTTTTGTGGAGAAATATTGAACGGTTCAGAGGTTCTGAAACAAAGAGAGATGGACGGACACACAGAGGGACGACACTCATTCCTGTATCCGGGGGAATAAGGGATGAATGTAGTCACAGACTCCAGTACCTGCACACTGTAAGCTCTCACAGAGACGCAGCTGAGAGAACACAGGCTGAGAATGCAGCACAGACCCCTCAGTGATGAGCCTGTGCTGTAACACAGCGCACTATTACAGCACTGAACATGCCTCAGAACACAGTTAATGGTGTGTGTGCGTGAGCACAGTGTAGTGGACGTACCTCCATGAAAACGTAAAATGGTGCAGATGGATATTGAGAGGCTCTCTCACCTTCCAGACCACGGTGTGCCAGGTGGGCGGCTGCAGCAGGGTGCCGTGGGCACTGATGGTGGAGAAGAGCGTCTGACCAGCGCTCTTGCGGACGGCGGGCCGGGGGTCCACACACAGCTCCCCCAGCTTGGCGTACAGGCACAGCCACAGGCAGTCGAAGGGCGGGGCTGGGTGGAAGGGCCGGTTCAGGGCCACGCCCCTCTCCCTGGCCTGGCTCTGCAGCGCCTCCTCCTGCCTGTTCAGCTCCTGCTCGATGGTCTCTCCCCGCTGGTAGAAGTAGTCTGGAGATGTTCCACTGCAGGGGTCACGGGGGGGATCAGAGCAGAACGAAGAAGTCGTTTCTCAGACGCAGACATCAATATTATCAAACAAATACTGCACTATAACAGCTGGGGTGCCAGTTATTCACTCTAATTCGTGTCATGCAGTTTCATATTCAATTGAAAAGTTATACGACACGTCACTAAGCAGGTCTGCACATTTTGTCCCATCTCTTTTTGGGACGACACCATCTCTGGTAAGGAGTTACCACTCTTGGTCCCAAAAGGCTTCAGTTCACACTGAAAGTTATAGTGCAAAAAGGACTTCTGCTGAATGAAAGTGAAGTTTAGCAAAGTTGTCCGGAGGGTGGACTATAATACAAGTTAACCTGTGATATAGAGAGTCCGAGGGGACTGGGAGCCAGAAGGTTGTTAGTTTAAATCCCACTGGAGCCATGATAAGGTCAGTGCAGCTGTGGGACCCATAAGCAATGCTCCTAACCTCAGTTACTCACGCTGGACTGGCCCCTGGTTAAGCTAATCACCTGTGATCCTCTCGGCGTACAGTAGCGGTAATGTAATCAATACACCACGCATGGAATAAAGCCCTTTCTTTACCAGAAGGCCGATGGAGGTCAGACTGATGTTCAGCTCCTGGTTCTGCAGCCCGAAGCTGCCAGCTACCTCCACCACTATCTGCAAACACGTGCAGGGGAGATCGAGGGGGGGGGGAAGTCGGTCACCACCAGCTGCAGGGGGGGAAGGAGAGGGGAGAGGATCAGAGAGAGGGGAGAGGAGGAGAGGAGAGGAGGGAGGAGGGAGGAGGAGAGAGGGGAGGAGAGAGAGGAGAGAGAGGGAGGAGAGGAGGGAGGGAGAGGAGGGGAGGAGGGAGAGAGAGGGAGAGGGGAGAGAGGAGGGGAGGGAGGAGGAGGGGGGAGGAGAGGGGAGAGGAGGAGAGGGGAGAGAGAGGGGGGAGGAGGAGGAGGAGAGAGGGAGAGGAGGAGAGGGAGAGGAGAGGGGAGGAGAGGAGGAGAGGGAGAGAGAAGAGAAGGGGGAGGAGAGGAGAGAGGAGAGGAGAGGGAGGGGGACGAGGGGGAGGGGAGGGAGGAGAGGGGGAGAGGGAGAGGAGAGGAGGAGAGGAGGGGGAGGAGAGAGAGGAGAGGGAGAGGGAGAGGAGAGGAGAGAGGGGAGAGGAGGGGGAGAGGAGAGGAGGAGAGGACGGGGAGGGAGAGGAGAGAGGGAAGGGGAGAGGAGGGAGAGAGGAGAGAGGGGAGAGGACGGGGAGGGAGAGGAGAGAGGGGAGAGGGAGAGGAGGAGGAGGGAGGAGGAGGGAGAGGAGGAGGAGGGAGAAGGAGGAGAGGAGGAGAGGAGGAGAGGAGAGGAGAGGGGAGGAGGAGAGAGGGAGAGGGAGGGGAGAGGAGAGGAGGAGGGAGAGGAGAGGAGAGGGGAGAGAGGAGAGGAGAGGAGGAGAGGGAGACCTCAGCCCATCCGTGTTGGACACACAGGGAAGTACAGGGGGACGGTCTGTCTCCAGCATATATCAGTGAGCCCCTTTAACTCTCTCTTCCCTGAAGTTTTCCCTTAAGTTGGTTCTACGTCAGCAAGACATTTTTTTTTTTTTTTTTTTTTTAAATTGTAGGACAGTATCACACATATTCTGTATCTGCAGGTTGCACCGCTGCAATGAAGCTGCATCACACTTATACTGAGAGAAATATTCAAACCCAGGACGCCATGTTTATGCAGCCAAAACATGACATCAAATGGAAAATATCAAGATCTTGTGCATTGCATTATACAAATTTCCCTGTAAACATGTCCTGTCAGCAGGAGATATTCGAGACCATTGGAAACCTTAAATAGCCAAAGTTTCACAGGTTTGAACACAGCAGCTGCATTTGACTGACCCATATATGGGTCCACAGGTTTTATGGGGTAAATGATATTCAGGGATAAAAGGTACTATTGTTTTCCTCCAACAGGAGGACGAGTAGAGAAATTAGGACATGCGGACGGAAAACCGAACTGAAGTAATCAACAGACCAGCCCATAAATATTGGATCAGCGACTCTGTTAAAAAGGCTGCGATTCCTGCACTGTTCAAACTACAGGATTAAACGCGCAACTTTAACCTGATATCGTTACTGCACATCACGGCTCCCCCTAGCGGTGTAAGAGTGCACTGCAGGGCGCTGTGAGCCCTCTCACCCCTGGTCGTTGCGGATGGCCCCGATCACCCCCAGCACCAGGGGCCAGCCGGGGCCCAGCCGGTCCCCCTGACTCTGCAGGATCTGCAGGACGCTCTCCAGCTGCTTCTGCCTGATGTCGGCGTGCAGGACGTTTGAGAGCTCCTTCAGAGGGCTCAGCAACAGCAGCTGCAGCCTCTGTGCAGAGAGGGAGAGAGATGGGTACTTATTCATCATAGTAACTTATTTATTCATCAGTATTTTTTATTTTATCCCACTCACTTTAATCATGTCTGATGTTTCATGGTCAGTTACTTGTACTTCATTGTCAAGTTGCTTTGGCAATATTGTGATCATACAGTCTTGCCAATAAAGCATTGTTGGGTGGAATTAAGAGAGCGAGAGAGGAAGGGAGAGAGAGGGAGAGAGGGAGAGGGAGAGAGAGAGAGGGAGAGAGAGAGAGAGAGAGAGAGAGAGGGGGAGAGAGAGAGAGAGAGAGAGAGAGAGAGAGAGAGAGAGAGAGAGAGAGAGAGAGAGAGAGAGTTCAGTAGTGAGTACCTGTGCCTGAACACTGATGTGAGCTGAGTGTTAACTGTAAAACTCACTCAGACACACATCAGTAAATTCATGCCCTTATGCTAAACTCCTCAGCTCAGACACACACACACACACACCCTGTGTGTCAGGGCGACAGACAGGACGCTGGCACCGAGAGCGGATCGTGGGCCCTACCGTGTTCTGGGGCAGCGGGGGGTCGTGCTTAAACGCCAGGCCTGCTTTGATCAGTGTGGTCACTGCCTCCGCTCCCCACTCCCGCATCCGAGCGTTGGGGTGTTGGCACACCTGCGGGACACCGCACCACACCTCACACACACGGCGAAAACACCCCCAACACTTCCTGAGTCACAGTTACTGCAGCAGAGACTGAGCGAGAGCCGGACCCACAGTGAACATCAGCAGCGGTCAGAGACCTTCATCACCTCACCTTCCAAAGCTTCGCTATCCGATCCTCTCGCAGTTTACTTTGCCTAATTAGCAACATTTGCTAAGACTAAGTGGTAGAACAACAGTCACATTTATTTTCGAAAGCACTGTCACACATCATGAGGCATCTTCTTTGGCACATGAATGATGAAGAAAAACATCAATGGCCTGTGTCTTTATAAATTCTAAACTATTTATTTAGCAGAACTCGTTCAGCAACAGAGCATGAGAATCTGATCAATATTCTGAATATAGTCATGGCTTAAGGGTGATGTTAGACACGATGCACAGCGGAGGGACACTGTAAGACGGGGGTGATCCGAGAAAATGCAAAAAATCCAAGAGAGATGGAAGTCAGGGAAAGTTTTGGATTTTTTGCATTTATGCTGCCATTCTTACAACATCACATCAATGAAATAAACATTGACAAGAGATAATCACTTCATAATTATCACTTCTTAATCATTCCAGGTCATGTGTTGGTCTCAGTTGTTCAGTCAATAAATTGTTTAATTGTTAATCAGACGAACTTAAACGGGAGCAGCTGGAGAGCATCTCGCAGTAAAAGGTGAGGTTACTGAAGGTCTAACTGAACATCTGACTGCATGCTGCTCGTAACAAAC
>CM056212.1:22464153-22469153 GCA_029692085.1 Gymnothorax javanicus | reverse complement strand
GACAGGATGTTGGAGATGACGGGCAGGTCAGTCATCACCGCAGTGGTCAGCACCTGAAACACAGGGACCACACTGACGGTCAGAGGTTGTCGTCTCCGCCCTACAGCGGTTCGGGGGGCTGGGGGGACTAACCGTACTGGGGCCCTCCACGGCTCGGCCCGGCTTCAGAGCGCCGCCCGTCCCGGGCTTCAGGCCCAGAATCCACACTAGGTGCTGCAGGACACAGGAACAGGAAGTAACAGTGAGTCCCACTGAGCTCACATTCACTCATCTCCGATAAAACACCTTCACCAGTATTTATACACGGCACACCCATCATCATTATACTTTATACATGCGTATGCAGCCACATCACGGCTCAAAGCAATCATGCGTTTGCAGGAAGAGTGGAACGAACCAGCGACACCGGAGAGAGAGAGAGAGAGAGAGAGAGAGAGAGAGAAAGAGCGAGCGAGAGCGAGAGAGAGAGACAGAGAGAGCAGAGCGCGAGCGAGAGCGAGAGAGAGAGCGAGAGAGAGAGCAAGAGAGAGAGAGAGAGAGAGAGCGCGAGAGAGCGAGAGAGAGAGCGAGAGCGAGAGAGACGGAGGACGACCCACCTGTAGTGTAGCCAGCACCAGTTGCCATGACGTTCCCAGTACGGCTCCATGACAGTGAGCGAGACTCAGCAGGGTGCACATGCACTGAATATTCTTCGCCGTCAGCTGAGAGAGACACACACTTTAGATACGACTGACACATCTATTACTACTGACACATGTAACTCACCCAACGAGCACACTGACCTGAGCTGAGCTGAGCTGAGAGAGACATTAGGAGATAGAGGGGGACACGTGTGAGGGACACAGGAAGACGAGAGAGAAAAAGGAGAGAGACAAAGGAGGACGGATACAGACAGTAACATTTACACGCTTTCAAAAGTCATGATAAAATAATCGTGTCCCAAAACCTGCTTACAGAATTAGAGAACCGTAGATTCAAGCATCTGAAACACTACACACACACAATCATGCACAACAGTGACCTCTCCAGGCACAGAGGGAAATAACACCCCGTTTCACTGGTGCGGAGAGGAAATGCGCCATGAGATCAGAGCGGATTCACAGGTGATCGAGCAGAACTGTTCAATCCCACTGAATTAGGGAACATCAGTCTGTAGCAGGTGGGCTGTTAGATTAGCAGCAGTAAGGTGATTGGACGGCTGTGTGAGAGAGCAGTACCCCTCTGACAGTCTTGCAGAGGGCAGGGGGGGTACTTACCACCACAGTGCCCTGGGGCTGCGCTGTCAGCGGCTGCCCTACTGCCACGACCTGCTGGTGAGAGTCGCTCGAAGGGCTGATGATCTGAACACACTGGCCCTGGATGGAGTATGCTGGAGAGGGAGAGAGAACCGCTAGCCCAGCTAAAACACAAAACCATACACACACACACACACACACACACACACACTCTCTCAAACACACACTCACCCTTGCTGGAGAGGTTGGCCATCGAGCTGCTGAGTACGGTTAGGGCGTAGTGTGGCGGTAGAGAGGCCTTGCAGATGGCGGTAATGAAGGCATCGCGGGGCGTGACCAGACCCAGCCTCCCACACAGAGACGCCATCGTCAACTCTGCCTTCAGGATGCTCTCAGTGGCCGTCTCGTCCGTGCTGGGGACCGGAGAGAAGCAGAGCAGAGACACGGAGGGACACCATCATCACAAGAGCACATATGCCAGCTCCACATCTGCACAGCACTGACACACACCTCATTCAGAGGAGTGCATGTACCTTCCTGCTCATCTCCACAGACCAAACTCAGACCATGGTTTTAAGAGCGAAGTTAACATCAATCATACAGACATTAGAGCACGTGCAATTTTACTTGAATAATCAAGCAAGATCATTGTCCAAAAAGGTGCATTCAGTAATTCTGTCTATCTAGGCTAAAAAGTGCCTCAGTTTGGTAAGCAGGCTAAAGTTAATTAGCCTAGGTTACTTCAGCACAGTATTAAAAACTACAATACCCAACCAAACTAGGCTAATTAACCAGGTAAGTCAGCTTGCCTAAATTTATATTGTGAAAAGCATTGTTCAATGCAAGATGACTGATCAATGCCTTTCGCTACACCAACACAGGCTAGGCTGGCTGGCCAACTTACCTATGACAAGCAGCCAGACATGTTTTTCTGAAATAAATCTCCATCTTAAGCTTCTGTTCTGAACAGAGCGAATACACCAAACTGTATGCAGTTCATTTGCTGCATCATAACAGACACCTTTAGTTACTCCTGTAACAGTGGAGGCAGCAAAGTGCTGAGGTGCAACACAGAGAAATTAGCACAGAATTACTGAATGCACCTCGAGTTCATGCTGCCCTGCGATAAGTCCATCGTTCCACAAGAGGGCGCCATGTTAGAGGAGGGCATACCTGGCATCCAGAAGAAGGGAGAGGGCAGCCAGCAGGCCACACCAGCAGGCGCTGATCATCTCCTCCCAGACCTCCTGAGGACCTGGGACTGGAGTATGGACAGACGGACACTGTCAGCGCTTTATGCAGCAATAACACGGCTTTTATTATGAACTAAAATAGCAAGAGACAAAGTCAGGCAACACACTAAAACACCAGCAGCCTCTAGTGGGGAGGAGAGAGGAGAAGGATGTCCAATCAGGAGAGAGGCAGGAATAACACAGGGTGAACACACTAACTCCACACTAACAGGTCCCCATACAGGAGGCACCTCACCTGGATCCTGCGTCTGCTCTGTCGCCCCCTGGTGGGCCTCAGTGTTAGAGCGGCCTTGCCCCTGTGCAAGCTCCTGCTCCATGAGAGCGGTGATGCCCCTCACCAGGTCCAGCAGGGCGCTGAACGCCACCGACATGGCGTAGCCCTCTGGGATGGAGGGAGGCTCCACCTTATCCAGCATCTCCAGGCTGCAGAGGCGGGGTTTACCCATAAACCACCAATCAAAATAACCTGTTCATGTGACTGACAGCTAGCCAAGCCAATGAGCTGCAGAGGTTTTTAAATGGACTGAGGTAGTTCGAATACAGGAAGGCCACCACCTTCTAAAAAACATTGACATGATTACGTGTCCATGGCAGCTAGGGTTGGATGCCAATAAAGTTTTGATTAAATTGTTCTTTAGGGAAATGAGGAGAAATTCAATTTTTCGTTTAGAACAAATTCTCAGAGCATCACAAAACTCGTCCCAGCGAATAATTATGCTAATGTAGCTACATGAGTGGACTCGCCAATTTGGAGAGGATCATATCTCATCTCTGGCCAGTGTGATAGCTTTGGCTTTTAAACACATCTTCATTGGCGTGAGCCGTTAATAACAGCATTTGGCACTGTGCGTGCACGACTCTGCGAGAAGTCTGTCCTAACAAGAGCTTGGGACTATCGCAAGACTTCAGACCGTTTTCTCAAGCATGAAAGAAAAGCTTCAATCAAGTTACTTCTCGCTTTTTAAAAAGGCACCGTCTCAACTCACTGACAAATCTAGGCATAAGTCAATCTTTTTTACTTCACTGAGAATTTTTTTTGTCTAACGAATTACAGAGGTACAATTTGGAGTAAGATTTTAGGAGTAAATACATGATTAAAATCCAGACTTAGGATTGCAGTGTAAGAGGGATACTCAATTGTGATGGGACTGCAGCAGCGCACGGAGCGTGCTCAGTGTTAGCAGGACTCTTACTATGTGGCCTTGGCACTGCGCACGGAGCATGCTCAGTGTTAGCGGAACTCTTACTATGTGGGTTTTGGCACTGCGCACGGAGCGTGCTCAGTGTTAGCAGGACTCTTACTATGTGGTTTTGGCACTGCGCACGGAGCGTGCTCAGTGTTAGCAGGACTCTTACTATGTGGCCTTTGGCACTGCGCACGGAGCGTGCTCAGTGTTAGCAGGACTCTTACTATGTGGCCTTGGCACTGCGCACGGAGCATGCTCAGTGTTAGCAGGACTCTTACTATGTGGCCTTGGCACTGCGCACGGAGCGTGCTCAGTGTTAGCAGGACTCTTACTATGTGGCCTTGGCACTGCGCACGGAGCATGCTCAGTGTTAGCGGAACTCTTACTATGTGGCCTTGGCACTCAGACGGAGCATGCTCAGTGTTAGCGGGACTCTTACTATGTGGCCTTGGCACTGCGCACGGAGCGTGCTCAGTGTTAGCAGGACTCTTACTATGTGGCCTTGGCACTGCGCACGGAGCATGCTCAGTGTTAGCGGAACTCTTACTATGTGGCCTTGGCACTGCGCACGGAGCGTGCTCAGTGTTAGCAGGACTCTTACTATGTGGCCTTGGCACTGCGCACGGAGCGTGCTCAGTGTTAGCAGGACTCTTACTATGTGGCCTTGGCACTGCGCACGGAGCATGCTCAGTGTTAGCGGAACTCTTACTATGTGGCCTTGGCACTCAGACGGAGCATGCTCAGTGTTAGCGGGACTCTTACTATGTGGCCTTGGCACTCAGACGGAGCATGCTCAGTGTTAGCAGGACTCTTACTATGTGGCCTTGGCACTCAGACGGAGCATGCTCAGTGTTAGCGAGACTCTTACTATGTGGCCTTGGCACTCAGACGGAGCATGCTCAGTGTTAGCGGGACTCTTACTATGTGGCCTTGGCACTCAGACGGAGCATGCTCAGTGTTAGCGGGACTCTAACTATGTGGCCTTGGCACTCAGACGGAGCATGCTCAGTGTTAGCGAGACTCTTACTATGTGGCCTTGGCACTGCGCACGGAGCATGCTCAGTGTTAGCGAGACTCTTACTATGTGGCCTTGGCACTGCGCACGGAGCATGCTCAGTGTTAGCGGGACTCTTACTATGTGGCCTTGGCACTGCGCACGGAGCATGCTCAGTGTTAGCGGGACTCTTACTATGTGGCCTTGGCACTGCGCACGGAGCATGCTCAGTGTTAGCGGAACTCTTACTATGTGGCCTTGGCACTGCGCACGGAGCATGCTCAGTGTTAGCGGGACTCTTACTATGTGGCCTTGGCACTGCACACGGAGC
>CM056212.1:22456653-22459153 GCA_029692085.1 Gymnothorax javanicus | reverse complement strand
CTTTAAAGAGCTGGAGTAAGTTCAGCTGCACATTAGGGTCCATTAGCACAGGCGCACAGCTTTAAAGAGCTGGAGTACCCAAGCAGTTCAGCTGCACATTAGGGTCCATTAGCACAGGCGCACAGCTTTAAAGAGCTGGAGTACCCAAGCAGTTCAGCTGCACATTAGGGTCCATTAGCACAGGCTGCACAGCTTTAAAAGAGCTGGAGTGGACCCAAGCAGTTCAGCTGCACATTAGGGTCCATTAGCACAGGCGCACAGCTTTAAAGAGCTGGAGTACCCAAGCAGTTCAGCTGCACATTAGGGTCCATTAAAGAGCTGGAGCACAGTTCAGCTGCACATTAGGGTCCATTAGCACAGGCTTTAAAGAGCTGGAGTACCCAAGCAGTTCAGCTGCACATTAGGGTCCATTAGCACCATTAGCACAGGTTCAGCTGCACAGGGTTTAAAGGCGCACAGAAAGCTGGAGTACCCAAGCAGTTCAGCTGCACATTAGGGTCCATTAGCACAGGCGCACAGCTTTAAAGAGCTGGAGCACCCAAGCAGTTCAGCTGCACATTAGGGTCCATTAGCACAGGCGCACAGCTTTAAAGAGCTGGAGTACCCAAGCAGTTCAGCTTGAAATGAACATGACAAAGTGGGAACTTTCATTAGAGGATGTTTGCATCCATACAGAGTAGAAGCAAATAATCGCCATTCAAAACGACGTCTTCCAGAACACATCATTCCAAACATATACAAACTTCACATAAAAAAGGTCTTTTGCAAAATAACCATTTTGTGGCACCTTAGTTAAAGTGGTAATCCGTAAGACTTCCGTCTCGTTACTGTCTGTTAAGTCAGAGTCTATCAGAGAGGGGGGATAAACACCGGTGATTGGGCCTATGACCTCACTGATGAAAGCACTTGTATTTCATTCTTTGCCAGGTAAAGCGATCAGTGTGTCTGTGGCGACATTCCCGCGCTATATTCAAATACAGGCGCACATCTAGTGACGCTTTTTACGTCAGTAAGCAGTGTTTGGTCTGTCCAGAGGGTAGGAGCAGCCGCAAGCTATGGCTCTGGCTTGAGGGAAGTAAGGAACCCCGGGAGAAGCAATGGCAAGGTAGATGTCAGAAGGGATCCAGTAGCGGTACTTTCCCTAGCCTGAACCTTGGCTCTATCCCCTAACCCTAAATCTAACTTGTCCCTTACACTATATGTCAGTTTTACGGATGGAATTAAGGGAGGACCGTTAAAAATGCAGCCGTCCATGAAGCGGAAAGTACCACTACTGGATCCCTTGACGTCTACCCAATGGCAATGGCAAATACCATACTGTGTAGCTATACTGTGCACAGTAGAAACTAACGTTAGCTGAGTCTCTGTTGAGGCTACTACTGAAACTAAAATTATAAAGTAATTTCAGGAAGCAAACGGGAAAAAGGCTATGTTAACCGCCTCGACAAATTATTTTTATTTAAAAAAAAAAAAAAAAGTTATAACATTACCTGTTAACCAACAACCGTTTTCATTATTTACACAGGGCTCTCAACTTTCATATATAAATGACATATTCACGTTCCCGTGCTGTAGTCAGAAATTATTCTATCAGACTGTTTGTAGAGATTCTCAGGTGGAATTGAAGTCCTTGTGCATTGAAGTTTATCAATTTCACATGTGTTACAGTGGATTTCGCCACTGGAAATATGAGAACAACTATGATTCCGGAATGCTCACGCGTTTCTTCACTCAGGGGCTGGAAGCAGTGGAATTGCATAAAAATGTTTCAAATGGTCTTATTTCATTTAAACAATTTGAACCATCGTGAAACACGCATTTCGTTGATTGAATAATTACTGACTACAGCACGGGAGCGTGAATGAAGCACAAATTCTCACGGCGAATGCGTGAGAGTTGGCAGCCCTTTAAGTTAATCGATTCATCACAATAGCCTAACATGTTACTGGAATGAGATGACGCTATTGGATGACTAACGTCACATAATTTTTACTTTTATTGAGTTCAACTGCCGTGTCAAAGAGCATCTTTCCTGTCTGCATGAGAGTTGAGGAGGCGTGGAACTGGTAAGAGCCGTCAATTTACCGATGTCATACAGGCGACACTGTTGGGTCTCGACAAGAGTTATGGGAAATGAGGTCCAGAAGCGCACCTGCAATTACAGCTTACTGCCAAAGATGTCAATATAAACAAGCCAATGCAAATCTTACGGATTACCACTTCAAGTAACATTTTCTCGTAACATCAACAGAAATTGATGCCAGCCTCTTCTCCCATTAGTTTCATTCTGAAAGAGTGATGAAGAGGAGATCCTTACCTTTGTGCAGCTCGTCCTCAGCGACCATCCTCTCGAAGACCACGGTGACGACCTGTCGCACGGTAGCAGCTGCGGTGTTATTGGTGATGTTGTCCTTGGTGAAATGCAGACGAAAGCACAACACGATGGCCTGAGGACAGAAGACAACATTGATGACACACGCATGGGTTTAAACAGTCTGTC
>CM056212.1:22349153-22449153 GCA_029692085.1 Gymnothorax javanicus | reverse complement strand
AGTTTAAAAGACTGTTCCTTTAAAACCCCACAGAAATGGTTTTTTGCAAAAGAGAAAGAAAACCCCTTTACAGTGACCTCATCCTGGTCCCAACAGCCACCCCTCCCCCTCGCCGTCCCGTATAAAGAGTGACCCTTACAGACAGGAATGCCCGGCGTGGGATTAACCACAGAGGAAGCGGGGACAGGAGGAATGTCCATCGACCCACACAGGGCACTCAGGCCTGCGGTTAGCAGTACAGCTCAGCATAGCCCTCAGTGCGGACACTAGCACACGCCCGGCCAGGACTGCGCCAGTTCCCCATCTTCTGGAGAGGCGCCGCTAACTAGCACCCCTACAGATGGCTCCAACACTTCTCTTTAATATCCTATTCTTCATCCCAGTCAAATCAAATATAAAAATACAGAGCCTGTCCGAAAGAAAACTCACACTCAAGCATTTCGCTGGAACCCCTGCAGATTTGATTACATAACAAATTAGTTGTGTGATTGTTTTAACAACCGTATGCAATGTCTGAACATTTATTTTCAGAGTTCAATCAATATTTGGGCGAAATCTTTTATTGACGACAGGATAGTTGATTTTCAACAAATCAGAGTCAGTGGGTGACATCATAATGATGTCACTGGTGTTGCTATGCACCAGTCTGAACACAGTACAGTTGTCCCGACTCTATCACAGCAAAGTACCCCCAGCAGGGCAACAAGCACAGTGAAGTCTGAGAGAAAGGAATAGGCCATCAGTTTTAATCAGACAGTTATATGACCTCTTCATCTTACATCATCAGGCTTTACAGTGATGCTGATGCGCTGTATGGGAATATAAGTCTCCCGCTGCCGGCTGCACCTTTACAGAGAGCGCAGCAGCGGTCCAGGCTGTTGAAATGTTAATAGAAAATGAATCACAGCACCTGCGCTTGATAAAAACAAACCCTGTAACATTTAAAGTAGGCCGAAACCAGACCTCTGCCATTAAACACCATTTAAATTGAGTGAACAGAGTCAAACAGCAGAGCTCTTATCAGGATATGAACACACACAGGGCAATCATCACTTCTGCTGCCGCACTGACATTCACGTGTCAGAGCCAGAACATTCCAGATCTCGATAAGCATCTGCCCTCAAACGGGTATCTGTCTGACATCATATTTCACCCCAGTGCATTACACTGCATGTTCTGAAAGATTCGCCTGTTTTGCCATGTATTGTGAGGTGGAGGTGAACAGGAGGATTTTAATTTCACTGTAATGATGGATGCAAAGGGCCCGAAGTCGACATTCAGATTTGTAATAGTTGAGGATCGCAGCACGCTCCCTGATAACGGTTTTTTATTCACTTCTGAAGAACAGAGACAACAGAAAGGTCAAGCGCCTCGCTGGCCAATCCCACGGGGCGGCGTAACAGATTACATCTGCCACCGCTGTTTCTCCACTTGAGCATGTGATGGGTGCGTCACTCTGCACAGCGTGCGGTAATTCTGCTCGCAGGAGTTTGGCTCTGTGGAATGTGGACTGCGAGAGCACAGCACGGAATGTGCCAGTTGCCATAAGCCACACCCCTTGCTCTGGGCTCCTCCTCCTTAGCCAATCAGGGAACAGAGGGGCGGAGATTCAGGGAGAGACCAATAAGAAATAGGCAGATTTCCAGTATGTGTAAAAAGGGTTTGTGGAGTCTGGTATTTCACAAGCCTGCGACCCACAACCAATGACAAAGAGCTGACAGAGACCATGGCCCCAGTAGCTCCGCCCATAATCTAAAACACTAGTGGTGCAGGAGGGATCACCCGGGCAACCAGGGGCAGCACAACATCATTTACACAAAGCACACTAATCACCTGAGAGCCCTCACAAAGCACACTAATCACCCCAGAGCCCTCACAAAGCACACTAATCACCCCAGAGCCCTCACAAAGCACAATAATCACCTGAGAGCCCTCACAAAACACACTAATCACCTGAGACCCCTCAAAAAGCACACTAATCACCTGAGAGCCCTCACAAAGCACATTAATCACCTGAGAGCCCTCACAAAGCACACTAATCACCTGAGAGCCCTCACAAAGCACACTAATCACCCCAGAGCCCTCACAAAGCACACTAATCACCCCAGAGCCCTCATAAAGCACACTAATCACCTGAGAGCCCTCACAAAGCACACTAATCACCCCAGACCCCTCACAAAGCACACTAATCACCTGAGACCCCTCATAAAGCACACTAATCACCTGAGAGCCCTCACAAAGCACACTAATCACCTCAGACCCCTCACAAAGCACACTAATCATCTGAGAGCCCTCACAAAGCACACTAATCACCTGAAACCCCTCACAAAGCACACTAATCACCTGAGAGCCCTCATAAAGCACAGTAATCATCTGAGAGCCCTCACAAAGCACACTAATCACCTCAGACCCCTCACAAAGCACACTAATCACCTGAGAGCCCTCACAAAGCACACTAATCATCTGAGAGCCCTCACAAAGCACACTAATCACCTCAGACCCCTCACAAAGCACACTAATCACCTGAGAGCCCTCATAAAGCACAGTAATCATCTGAGAGCCCTCACAAAGCACACCAATCACCTCAGACCCCTCACAAAGCACACTAATCACCTCAGACCCCTCACAAAGCACACTAATATCTGAGAGCCCTCACAAAGCACACTAATCACTTGAGAGCCCTCACAAAGCACACTAATCACCTGAGAGCCCTCACAAAGCACACTAATCACCTGAGAGCCCTCACAAAGCACACTAATCACCTGAGAGCCCTCACAAAGCACACTAATCATCTGAGAGCCCTCACAAAGCACACTAATCACCCCAGAGCCCTCACAAAGCACAATAATCACCTGAGAGCCCTCACAAAGCACACTAATCACCTGAGAGCCCTCACAAAGCACACTAATCACCTGGGAGCCCTAACAAAACACACCAATCACCTGGGAGCCCTCACAAAGCACACTAATCACCTCAGAGCCCTCACAAAGCACACTAATCATCTGAGAGCCCTCACAAAGCACACTAATCACCTTAGACCCCTCACAAAGCACAATAATCACATGAGAGCCCTAACAAAGCACACTAATCATCTGAGAACCCTAACAAAGCACACTAATCACCCGAGAACCCTAACAAAGCAAACTAATCACCTGAGAGCCCTCACAAAGCACACTAATCACCTCAGAGCCCTCACAAAGCACACTAATCACCTCAGAGCCCTCACAAAGCACACTAATCACCTGAGAGTCCTAACAAAGCACACTAATCACCTCAGAGCCCCAACAAAGCACACTAATCACCCCAGAGCCCTCACAAAGCACACTAATCACCTCAGAGCCCTCACAAAGCACACTAATCACCTCAGAGCCCTCACAAAGCACACTAATCACCTCAGCGCCCTGACAAAGCATACTAATCACTTCAGCGCCCTCACAAAGTGCATTAATTACTTCAGCACCCTCACAAAGCACACTAATCACCTCAGAGCCCTCAGAAAGCACAGAAATCACCTCAGTGCCCTCAGAAACAGCACTAATCAAAAAATGAATTAAATAAAAAACACCTGAGCACAATAAAATTGTTTTTAATCTCCTCAGCATCTGTCAAAACAATTTGTCAGATCTGAAATTTAGTGTCGACAATTTCAACATTAAATGACTCTTTTCATCCCGTGGCTATTGTGGTTTCTCCTCCAAAATAACACCTGAGGATCAGTCACAATGAATAAGAATCAAGAATCTGCTCAGACAGCATTAAGACAAGGCCTTTACCTTGGGCTAAAAACTCGGGTTTTGCATCCTGACAGAAGAATAAAATCACATTCAGGGGACAGTTTAGATGCAAAGGATGCAAGTTCAATCCCGAGTGCATTCAAGCAAAATGCACTGCCTCAATTACTTCAATGAATCGCCAGCTAGAATGATGTATTGAGTATCTATTTATTCAGTATAAAGGCCAAAGGCCCGTGTACAATTAGTACAATGAGAAACAAATACATTTGTCATTGTACTAATTGTACATGTACCTTTGGCCTTTATACTGAATAAATAAATACTCAAATGCCAAAATAATGCAAGATGCATCATGGCCCAGGATGACAAAATACAGAGTGCCATCTCTGTCAGAACCAAAATCCCAGTGGGAGTTTCCATACTTCAATACGGCACAAAAGCATGGCTGCTTCTCAAAGCGTAGGCTGCATCCTTCGAAGGCTGCATTTTTAGGGATCGTCGCTTAATTCCACCTGCCAAACTGACATGACATAATTTCATCTCTGTTAAACAGCTTTGGTTTAAGTGAGTCGTCATTGATTTCCCTAACTGTAACTTACACTCTAACCCCTAACTTTAAACCTCGCCCCAAACCTAACCCTAACCCTAAATTTAACTAAATCCCTTACCCTAAATATTAGTTTGGTGGATGGAAGTAAGTGACAACCCCTAAAAATGCAGCCTTTAAAGGCTGCAGCCTACGCTTTGAGATGCACCCCATGACTCATACCAGCCGTGTGTGTTCAACCAGCTCAGCCACAGGTGTTGCAAACTGTTGCGATTCGCGTGTGTGATCAGGAACACTGCAAACGGGTCTGACGTCTATGAGAGAGGCGGGGATAAAGAGAAGCTGCACCAATCAGAAGCCTTCAGTGGGGGACAATGAACTGCGCTTAGTGCAATCAGGTCCCTCGAAACAAAGCAACAACCTTCCCAGTGCCGCTGTCTTCCTGGCCACAGACATAACAAGCTGTTCTCTCCGAGTCTGCGACATGTACCGTTATTATGAAAAAAAGCCACCTCCGTGTTCTCTAAAGTGCCTTGGGCATACACCAACGACAGGGCCTACCTCAACTCCAGTAACAGGCTCTGCTGAGAATGCAACAGAGATAACTTCATATTCAACACAAGGTCATGTTCTTCAGGTTATTTGGTTATTTTTTCAACAGGAGGCCAGGTGATGGCAGTGCCATACAGTAAATGTGCTGTGCATGATTTGCAATGGCTTTGAAATAAGAGATGCGCTAAATGCAAATGGAAGCTCTCTAAAGGGGCCACAGAGCGTGACTACTTAACCCCTTAAACTCAGACTTTTTACTTAAGCTTTTCCCTCAGGTATTTTTAAAGTCAGACAAAGCATTTTTCATTCTGTAGGACCGTACATCACACTTGTACGGAGACACTTTAAAACCAGGACGCCATGTTTTTAAGGCCACAGCATTATATCCAATCAGATCTTCTGCATAATTTTATACACATTTCCCTATAATTCAGCTGTAAATATTTGGGATCAAGGAAGTCTTGGGCTCTCCATTGGAAATTAAATAAAATAAGTCAGGTTTAAATACAGCAGCTGCAATTGATCGAGTCAAGATGGCTTCAAATTACCTCATTTTTTCCCTTTGTAATACTTCAATTAAAGACAAACAAGCGTCAAAAACATTGCAGAATAATTCAGTAATGTAGTTAGTGACGTAGCCAGAACTTAAAATTGGGTGGGCACAGAACATCCCTTTAAAACAATTATTAGATCTGACTTCATCGCGATCATTTTTTTTTTCCTCATTAACAATACGTTAAATTTAAAAATACTCCTCGTTATCAGGCGATGCTTGTTCACCTCCTTAATGCTAACCGACAATCATTCATTAGGAAGCCCAATTTTGTGCATTTCAAATCTCTGGTTTTGATCCAATTTAAAGAATTTAATCGCTCATTAAAAACAGGTGCCAAACTGGAAGCGTCGGAGTTCCAGGGCAGTTCAGCTCTCGAAGAGTAACCTATAGGCAGACTTATTTTTCTGAAGTGAATTATACCTCCTATTTAGTCGCCGTGTCTTTAATTGCCAATTGATTATCCCTATAAATAGAAACCGTGTTAATAAAGCAAAATGATTGAGAACAAGTTCAAACTAATAATTGCAGTAAAGTGATTTTGCGTGCCCACTCAAATTACAGTTCCGGCCACGCCACTGAATGCAGCAAATTTAAAATAATGAGAAAATAATAAAATGACACTGAAATTCACTTTTCTATGGAATACATATGCACGGTTACAAAAAAAAAAAAAAAAAAGATAAGCACGAGGGGTTCTGAAAATAATCACATATTAAATAAATTAAGCCCGATGTATAAGAAACTTACATTATAAAAGTGGAAAGCATGTTTATGGTTTAATTACACATTTAGCTTGCAAGCATTTAACTATCTAACATCATTCTACATTGCAAACAATGCTTCAGGTCTGCATACACTGCTGCCCATCACTGATGATGTTCATCCTGGTATCTCTGGAGGTTCGTTGTTTACTTAACGTCATTGGATTTGCATTCCCATCACACAGAAACAACCACACACACACACACACACACACACACACACACACACACACACACACACACACACACACTGTCATTCACGCCCACCGGACATCAAGCCGCCCAACCTGCAGTGCCCAGTTAAATCCATCAGATAGCAGTCAGTACACCTGCTCGCCAGCAGTATAAAAGACAATATTCCTCTGGACTTACAATTTAATATCATAATTGTATCAATAAGTCAGACAACCCGTTGTCTTACGCTACAGCCACGATATATTGCTGAAGCTACACGAAGGTAACAGGACATGTTCGCGTTACCTCTTTCACTGGTGGGAATCTCTTTCTGCAGTCCATGGACAGCGAGCGCAAATCCGTCTGCATATTCTCCAGTAATTTCTTCACCGCTTCGGGACTGCTGGTCGTCATTTTCCCTCTTTAAACTTCTCTTTCCACAGCCAAACGTAAAAATGACAGAACAGAAACAGGATTCGGCCTATTTTTTCATCTCATGGACATATAAAAAAGCAGTACAGTGAGCCAGTTACTGCAACAGAGAAGCGTCCAGCCAGCGCTCCGCTTCTTAATCTCGCATTTTGTCCGAGAGATCGGCGGCGGTCACATGACCGCTTAACAAACACCTTCGGAATTAGTGCTGGCGGTTTTCATTATAATTATCAGTCTTTCCCATCCGGAGCTTTCCATATAGCGCCGATATATTTCCAGTTAATGCCAACCTGCGGGTTCGAGACTCCGGTCTTCACCATTTGCAGAGCCGTAGCGATCCCACAATGCTTCAGCGCACACTGACACGTCATTCCGACTTCCGTAAACAATAGAGAACTAGCACAGAAAACGCGACATCGCCCCCTTGTGGAAAAGGTAAGCGGTTGCAGTTACTCATTAGCACCTAACAGAAGAACGATCACATGACTATAAATATGATCCGGTACTCAGTGCGTACGTTTTTAATAAATGATAACTGATTACCTAAATTGCACGTGGCAGACCTTCTCTGGAACCAAGGGGTATAATACTGATATAAAGTACACCGATTCACCAAGACTGAACTTATGTCCCGTATTTCTCAACAGAAAAACAGACCAACTCACAGATTACGAATTATAAAAGTGGAGACTTAATGATGTGGTGAGGGGCACCCATTACAAAACACCCAGTTTCAGGATACAGTCTTAAGTTTCTTGGGAATAAAAATGAAAAGAATTTTAAAAGTATAAATCATTGTCACAATGACCACTGAAGGCTTTGCATAACTTTATTGAAGTCTGTATATAAATACACATGCACAATTCAAATGTAAACCCAAGTGAACTCAAGTGCAGCAAAAGATTCAAACCCTCGGTCATGCGGGATGTCATTCATCACCTTTAAAAAAAAGATAAGGCCAAATCAAAGAGCATATTTGAAGCTCAGAGCCCATGGAAACCAGGCAAGAACCCTGTGCATCAGGGAAAAGCCAGGCCCTTTACATCCTCATTTACCCCCCAATTAAATACAGGTATTTGTTTTCTTAATGCTAACATATAAATAAATAAACTTACCAAATGCGCACTCACAGAGTGAACCCTTATATACAATATTTATAGCCTATTCAGTTATATGTCACACTCAATTCAGATATATTGCAACGCCCTAACTCTTTTCCACAATCATTCTCAACCTCTCCCTCACAGAGAAAGACCACTTTGTTAGATCAGAATTAATCATTTGCTCTGGTAGAAGACTCGCAACAGCACCCAAGCATCGAGGAGCTAATGTCAAAGGCAATGATCGTCCGCTACAACCTAACATTTAATCAAGATATTCAAATCCTGTGGACCAGCACTCAAAAACACTGACATGTTAGATTCACTCAAAAATGTTGAGTCAAGTGATTCCACTTAACCATATGCCACATAAGGTTTTATTAATATTGGCTTCAATTCTTAAAGGTCCCTCAGAAGCGAATTCACATCGTTAAGTGGGACCCCTTGAGAAAACATTACAAAGGAAATCAAACATTTCATTTTCAGAGTGCAATACGAATGGAAGGCAACATTTAAAGCAGCAACAGAATGTCCCTCTTTTTGCAAATGGCGAACACTCAGTCATGAAAGAAAATTTGGTGTTAAGTGAACATCTTGAAGATGAATCGGCCGCGGTCAGTGCAGGTTCACTGTTCTCCAAGCGTTCCGCAGCTGACAGAACCTTTGGCGTTCTGCAAACATTCCACTGTGGCCGCGAATGGTGCAGGCTCTTCGCGCCTTCCGTGGCTCAGTTTCTGAAACTTCTCTTTATTTGGGACAATATAAATTAAAGATGATAAGAGCGCTGAACCTGTGTGCAAAGGACAACAAGGCAACGCATACAGACTGAAAAAAGGCCTTGAGATTACAGTAAGGCTATAGTGACCTCCAAACAAAGACATGATAGGTAATGTAACGCATCACCAATATCCATAATCTGAAAAGCCTCTTGACTGAAACAGGCAAGCAACCGGGGGGAACAGGCACACTAATTCCAAACATCTGCTAAAGCCATTACCTGTACATACATAATACTCACACACACCAATAAAAATAGCAAATCATATCGCAAGGTGATGTAGCGGATTTTAGGGCCAATCGTCCACAGACAGCATATGTGCAAGGCTTATGCAAAAGTCTACGATACGCATCGGTCTCAGTGCAGCACGTAAAATAAAATATGACTGAACAGGTACATTGCAGAGCTGAATGGTGAGATGATGATGCATTTCCTGTTCCTGTTTAAAGGCCACACATGTGCATCAAACATACATCTGAATGTTAAGTTGAGAGGCTTTCGGCGCATATGCAGTATGCCCGGCAGTAGCCAGTGAAATGAGGCGGACACCGCATTAAGCCCGACCCAACAGCCCTACAGTTTCACCACATCATGAGAACACAGATCTCAGTGCTCAAGTATTTACATGGCAAAAAAAAAGAAACAGAGTATAATGATATGCAAACTCATCTCTCTGAAAAATGTAAAACAGACATGACCCCAGGGGAGAGAGCCACAGCACGGATCTCAGTCCTTCTCTGTGTGTTTAAAAAGGGCATGCGTGAGCGAGCGTGTGCGTCAGTGCGCGTATACGTGCGCGCAAATGCGCGCGTGTGTGTGACTGCGGGGAGAAGCCATTTTATAACAAACAATCCCCTTGCATCCATCATCAGCACGGCTCTCATATGAGTGATAAAACTGAAGTATATAAGAAATGTACATGTATGCGGTGAGAGATATCAGCTGGACTGAGCCTGGGAGAGACCTGATTGCTTTGAGAATTTCCCGCCTCGCATCGTGCTGGGGAGTCTACTTTCTCCCTGCCCCGCCCCTGGCCCCACCCCTGGCCCCGCCCCATGGCCCCACCCTTTGGATCCAGGATGGGCCTCGCTCCCTTCTCCATTCCGCCCCCAGTGTCTGTGCGACGCCTCCTCTCGCGCCCTCAGTTGGTGTTCATGGTGACATCGTGATTCGGGTCCTGCTCCTCCGCCTCATTATCGTTCTCGTTTTCATTATCGTTCAGATCCTCGTCGCTCTGACCGCCGCCCTCCTGACCCGAGGCCTCCAGGGTCTCCCGGTCCAGGGCGAAGTACCCTGTTCCGCGCACCGTGTCCCTCCGCTGGTAAAAGAGCACGTAAGCGGCTTTGGACTGGACACAAACACAGAGAGAGAGACTCGTTAGTCGTTACACACACATACATTAGGGCACCAGCAGAAAAGATCACCAAACAAAAGTGCCAGTATGTCCCTTCCAACATCAGCGCACACAAGATAAAGGGCAGGACTTTGGAAGCAAAGGCCTCTATAAGTTAGCTTCCAACAGCTAGCATCAGGTTTCCCAAATTCTACTCCACAGCTTATCTTCGTGATACAGCACAGTTAAACGAAAGCAGCACTTCAGAGATTTAAAGCCAGGGAACCCGAAAGTTAGTACAAAGCACAAAGAACAAGGACGCCGTTAAACTGACAAATTTTCTCATTTGGCTGACATGGATCTGAGTAATAAACCTGACATACTTACACTGAGAAGCAAATCAGCAGTGCTCCTCTCTGACGTCCATTTAGACAGTAAGACATCTAACTGTCGTGCGAGGGAACTCTTAATCCTTCCCAGCAGACGTAGACGCTAGCATCTATGGGACCGCTGAACTGATGCGCTCTGTTGCGCTATCCAAACAATACTGGCTAGATGTCTGATTGGCGAAATGTATATTGAATATTCACAAGGAAGCGGAGCCCTTAAACTATTTAGATTTAGAATATTGACATAATATGTACCACCACTGCTGCCCAGGAATGGTGTGAATTAAAACTGTAAATATACCAGAACCATCAGATCTAAGGTGGCGAACACTCATTCTCAAGTACTAATTTCTTATTTCCAGTCACCAAACCTACTGAGGGATTCATACGATGGACAGATAATGGACAAGAAACGGACAGGGAATGAAAAACTCACCACAATCTGGTCTTCATTAGCCGGCGACACGCTACTGTCATCAAAGTAGTACCACTTGTCATCGTCTTTGTTCTTAGCGAACGCCGTATCTGATAGGGTAGAAATTAATTTGCTCAGTGTCTACCGAAGCCATGCTACTCATCACTCACAGGTTAAGTCTTCCTTTGGCAGGATAAACTAAACCCGGAAACTATAATTAAAATGGCAGAGTGGTAGCAGAGCCTTACAGTGCCCGCCTCCCATCCCGCCATAGTGGTTGGACACAGCGATGAGGTCATAGGTACAGGGGCCGGCGTTCGGGTTGATCAGGAACTCGCTCATGTCTAAATGACTGCAGGGAAACACACACCACATCAGACTCTCAGTCTAACTCTCAGATACAGTACGTCAAAGATCCTGTATGATCCTGTGAGTGCTGAACAGCTCGCACTATAACACAGAAACACTGACACGGCTCTCTTTCTATGCAGTTATTTCTGTGTGCGCCCGATAAACCCCATAAACCCTACAGACCCATATATGCGCCACTCAGATGCAGCTGCTGTATTCAAACCTGTGGAGCTTGAGGCCTGTTTTAAATTCTAGAGGAGATCCCAATGTTCCCAACAACCCCAAATATTGCCTACTGAATTACAGGGAAATGTGAATAAAATGATGTAGAAGATCCATATGTTTTCCATTTGATGGAATCCTGTGGCCATAAAAACATGGTGTCCTGGGTTTGAATATTTCTCTCAATATGCATGTGATGCAGCTTCAGTGAAGAGCTGCAACCAAACTTCAGAGAAAAATTTGAATTTGAGGGGTTAATTGTGCACAGAATAATTCCGATTCAGTGCTTACACTAAAGCGTACACAGGAAGCATCCCTAACAAGGAATGAACCTCAAATCTGAACGAGCTCAGTTCCCGAGCCGCAGAGTTACAGTAACTGCACCTCAGTCCGCGCTGTAAACACAACGGTCCTGTACACTGGGGGCACTAGCAGTCCTTGAGGGGACACACAGCGAATCGAGTCTTGAGGGGTTTACCGGAGGGGAAAGTCCACCAGGGAGTCCAGTTTGTCCCTCATGTAGCGACTGTAGGAGAAGCGCTTCAGGTGGACCACCAGCACAGGAGGGAGAGACCAGAGGTCCAGCTTCTTCGTGGCCTGTTGGTGCTGCTTGCAGTTTGGACAGTACCTGAGAGGACACAGTTTGGACAGTACCTGAGAGGACACAGTTTGGACAGTACCTGAGAGGACACAGTTTGGACAGTACCTGAGAGGACACAGTTAGGACAGTACCTGAGAGGACACAGTTTGGACAGTACCTGAGAGGACACAGTTTGGACAGTACCTGAGAGGACACAGTTTGGACAGTACCTGAGAGGACACAGTTTGGACAGTACCTGAGAGGACACAGTTTGGACAGTACCTGAGAGGACATTCGTGCACGATCATGAGAGGAGAACTAACTGACTAACTAACTCACTAACTAATGCATTACAAAGTGAGGACCAGTAGACATGTATGTATGCACTAATTCATACACTCGCTCACACACACACACACACACACACACACACACACACACACGCACGCACGCACATAGGACATGCACGCACACACGTACATAGGACACGCACACACACACACACACGCAGCCTCACCAGGGATCCTCAGCTCCCAGTTTCTCTTTGGTGGTGAAGAGCTCTATGCAGTCTTTGAGCTTGAAAAATGCCTTCTTCTGTGGTTTATACTCCATACTTTCATGCTTCTCCATGTCCTGTCATTACACAGGTACAGACAAATGACAGAGAACCTGCATCAGCAGGATTAAAGGGCAAAAACTGAAACAACTTTGTTTTTTCACCTGAACTGAGTCCGGTCTGTGGAACACTTCCTGAGACAGATCACTCACTGAGCAAATCTCAAAACATCCAGCACATGCACACTGAAAGACATTTCCGAAAGACTGCTTCTTTCCCGTTTTTAATGGTGTGGCCTGTTAAATGACGTCCTGTGTCCCGTTCCTGTCCTACATCAAGTCACTCTGAATAAATCTGCGAGCTGAACATCTGAGATATAAACTAAGAGGGTCAAAAGATCGCTTCCGGGGGCCACAATATTCCTGCGCCCACCAAACGGACAAGAGATCTGGAGTAACGTGGGGCCAGGAATACGGTTTGGCATTCTGAACTCTGCTGAACGGGAGAGGAAAAGAACATGTTTTGGAATTTTTAACCTGAAAAAAAGGATTTGAATGATAGGTTTTGATTTCCTTGCAAACAAAAGAAGGCACACAGAGGTCCCTGAAGAGTGCAGCTGAGACGGTTTGCGCTCACCTCCACCGCGCTCTCGTCAAAGTACTTTTTCTTCACCTCAGGCTCCCAGTCCAGCGACAGATAGGACCTGTCTGTTCAAAACAGCACGGATTCAGAGCAAAGATGCGTCAGCCGCAGAGCAGATTTCTTAGCAAGAGCAAAATGGAAGTCATTCCGCTATCTCCCTCTTAGGCGCAAGCAGCAGAATTTTTACACCATGATAACACAATGTAGTGATGGAGAAAAATACAGTGCGAGCACCTACGCTAATTTCCAAAAGAAGTTAGCTAAAGTGGTTTGGTGGGCTCGGCCCTCACCGCTGAGCCGTAGATGACATTCAAATCGAATGTGCCTGGGCTCGTCTTTGATGTAGCTGAAGTCCGGCTTGCCCATGTTGTTAAACTGGAATGTAAAAAGTCGCTTTTTGTGCCCCGTTATCGACCGGCCCTTGGTCGTCTGCTCCGGGCCAATGCCGTTCTCCAGCTCATTGTCCCCGCCCACCGACTCCTCCGATTGGCTATTGTCGTTCTCGGAGGGCAGCTCCTGGTCCTGACTGGACTCTTCGTCCTGTTCGTCAGTCTCCATTTCACCTGAGGGAGGAGCCAGAACACGTCGGTCAGAGGTGTGGCCAGAAATTAACAGCACAAACTCAACTTCAGCCTCAATGTTTACAGAGAGCAGTGGCAGTGTGTCAGTACGCTGATGAATTATGAAAGGTAATGTGTGATCAGGCCCGATGAACGCAAATGTTCTCACACGCAAACTGCAATATACTGCAGAGCCAATGTCACGACACTGAGTGAGAAAATGTGTGCCCATGGGACACAATATATGCCTGAGCTCAAACACTTGTAAAATCATCAAAATTGTAAACGTTCCGAAACACGGTATGTGATGCACACCTTTAGTGTCCCTCCAAAGCACATGTACAAGTTCAATGAACTCTGTTGACTGGTATTGGAAAAAAGTGGATAAACGATACACCCCCCATCACCATGATCAACTTTGTATGGAAGTACGGACGAACAAGGGCAACACTATACGCCATCAGCCATATACGTACAGCAGGGGCGTCAGAAACATTCCTGGGACATTGCAGGAACATTCAGTGAGAGCTGTGAAGCTCTCTGAGTTTGGGGCGGGCCTGAGCGATGAGAGGCGGGGCAGACTCACTCGGCGAGCCCTCCTCCAGGACGCCGTTGGCGATGTTGCCGTTGATACCGTGCAGCTTTGGGAGGGGCGTCTCCTCCGACTCCTCTTCCTCTCCGTCCTCCTCCTCCTCTGGGTTCGAGCGCAGAAACCGGCTAGCGCAAGGACACCAGACCGAAAATCAACCAATCACACCCACCACACTGCAGCCCCAAACTCACATTTCATTCCCAAAATCCTGTACACCAGGCACATAATCTCTCGCATTAGAGGAACAAGGTGAGAAAAGATATTAAAACATTTCCATCTGAGTTTCATCTGAGACCACAGGCAACTGAAAACAGCTGAGGTCTGGTGCACTGTAACACAAAATAATCTGTGGAAACTGAGATGGCTTAGCAAACTGTTCCCGCCCCTCCCATTGCATGCTGGGATATGATCCTCCCAAGGACCCTGACCAAGGTTAGATAATGGAAAGATAGATGGATGGATGGATAGACATAGATGGATGGATGAATAGATTGACAGGCGAATGGATGGATGGATGGATGGATAGATATAGATGGATGAATAGATTGACAGGCGAATAGATGGATCGATGGATAGATATACATGGATGAATAGATTAACTGGCGAATAGATGGATGGATGGATGGATAGACATAGATGGATGGATGAATAGATTGACAGGCAAATAGATGGATGGATGGATAGACATAGATGGATGGATGAATAGATTGACAGGCAAATAGACGGATGGATGGATAGACATAGATGGATGGATGAATAGATTGACAGGCGAATAGATGGATGGATGAATAGATTGACAGGCGAATAGATGGATGAATGGATAGATATAGATGGATGGATGAATAGATTGACAGGCGAATAGATGGATGGATTGATAGATATGTGGACAGATGGACGGATGCACGGCAGGACGGACAGATACCAGATGCGTAGCAGCAGCAGGTTGTAGAACTTGTCCTCGCTAAGGACTCTGGGGACAGTGATGAGGAACGGCAGGCCGAAGAGGGGTGTGCTGGTGTGGTTATAACCCGACTGCCTGTACTTCTCCCGCAGATGCACCGGGATCACTACCTGCTCCGGATCCCCTGCCCGGCTCACCGCCACCTCGAACCTGCCGCACGGAAAGAGAGACCGAATCCTGTACTCCCAACCGGCCATCATTAGCATCACCATTAGCGTTACTTCTGTCCTTCCCACCACACATTTCCTTTTTCCCCTGTTCCGGCAGGCTAACTCCAGCCTGGAAACTACATTTGTTGCTTTATTTCATTTTTCATTCAGATTTTACCACCTGATTTTGGACCTGCAAATATCCCCATAAACCGTGCCCTCATGTGAATCCACACGACAAAAAGATTCCAGTCTCATTTTACTGCATCTCAAGTAATAATGATTGAAGAAATCAGAGCAGTCTGTAAGTATTTGGATTGTAGAGTTTAAGAGTTGAGTCTGTCACTTTTAATAAAAATCTTATAAGTCTTGAATCTGAAAAATAAAGAAATGGTCCTTTGACAAGTTGTTTAGCGTAGGTAACATTTTCTAGTTTGCATGAATTTTGGTTTAATGGGGGAATGAAGGGATTTTTAGGCAGAAATTTGCCATCACCATGTTTGCTGTAAACTGAACACCAAACAATGCGGACCGGGGCCTTAATGATTAATTTTTGTTACTCACACGTAAATATCGTCCCGCTCCATAATGCTGCTCAAGTTCTCGTTGGTGGCGAATATCCGATGAAACCGATGGTTGTATATGTCTGTTACAATCATCTGTGTGACATGAGAGAGCGAGAACAAGAACGAGGGAGGTGAACAGAAATTCTGGGACAGGATAACGGAGAGGACTTTGCTTCCCCGTATAACAGAACCCATCTCCCAGCCTCACCTTGTCGGCAGGTACCCCGGATAGCGTGGAGAGAGAGGTACAGAGGTCAGCGATGTAGCCCACCTTGGGCACCGTCAGTTTATACTGGAAAACAAGGAGACCGTGAACTTAGTCATGCCCCCCAGGGCTAAAATTAGCAAAGAATTAGCAAAAGCAGGAAACACACAAAGCACTAGCATTGACACAAACTTCAACAGCAACTGAAATCACTAAAACAGAATTACTCGGGACAATAAAATGCCATGTGAAATTGATGACTAACAAGTGTTGCGTACGAAGTTCCCACCAGAAACAGGCAGAAAAAAAAGTGACCAGCGCTAAACAACAGGCTAACGTGCTAGCTCTCGCTGCTCAACACCACAATGCACCATTACTCGCCCTCACAGTCGCACCTGCATGGGTTTGGCCAGGGGGTCGAGCCACACCAGGTACACCTCTATTGTCCTCTCCTTCTTCATGGGTAGAGGTAGCGTCAAGTAGCAGAAGGGGTCAAAGGTCACCGAGACCTTGGAGCAGATGGGGCACACCAGCGTGGACTTGAAGAGGCCGTGGAAGATGTCCACGATGATGGAGTCGTTCCTTTTTATGTGGTTCTCCCACGCCTCCTCTGCTACAACCTTCACAGGAGTGAAAGGTCAGGGGTCAAGACACAAAGCAAAAAGAAGGAGTTCATTTCCCCACTGGGGCCCAAATTAATTCTGAAAAAAAATTCTAATGGTCCAGTTACCCATTAATGAAACATACACAACATGAGGGGTCACTGCATGTCGGTGCAAATGAAACCTTTCTAAAATGCACACAGGTGTTACATACCCCTCTGGCACTGGATAAAGATGCGCTAATGCTAATTATATTCCTGCAGGAATACATTCAGAATCTGACGCTTCCTGTCGGACAGTTTGGGCAGGTATGGTGTCCCAGCAGATGACCGTACACCACCGGGTGGCCTATGGCCTTGTGGTAAAGGTGCTAAACAGGCACGGATGGCGAAGCCGCAATAAGTTCAATGCAGACATTGAGCAAGTAGCATTAACCGCAATGTGCCCTGGGGGAAAAGCTCTGCTTAATTTAATAAACTCAGCGTGACCTCAGCTAAATTTTACTGTGATGCGATGGGAGGAGGGGGGGCTCTACCTTGTCAGGCCGGCCCTCGGCGTCCTTGAGCTGGATGTAGGGTTTTTTGCGGATGCGGTTAAGGTCCTCGTGTAGGCCGTCCAGCAGGAACGCCAGCAGCTCGTGGGAGTCCTGCTGCTGGTACCCCGAAAACTGAGGGGCGAAGCGACCCACCTGCGTCTGGGGGGGGGTGAAGCACCGATGAACACCAAACACACACACACACACACAGGACAGGGTCTCCGAGACCTCGTGAGAGAAATCAGCTCATACGCCTCTGCCTGTTTTACACACCTAACTGACCCAACTGCACACTGCACACACCAAACCACACGTTGTTGAAAGAGAATTTACACACAAGTTTGCGGTGCAGGAATCACCTTGAAAGGCCTGGGGGTGACATAGCTGTACTTCCCGCACCACACCTGCTTCACCAGCTCGGCGTACGCTTTAGCGATCTCCCCGCACATGCCCAGAGGGTTGTCCATGTTCAGCTCCTCCTGGTGCGCGTCCCGCAGGAAGTACTCAGTGAGCGGCGGGGTGTTGCTAAGACACTGAGGAGGGAGAACTGAGAGCGGTCAAGAGCATGCCCCAAAACTCAAGATGCGCCAGCAGTGTCGTGGGTACAAGTGTCCAATCAAAAATCCAATCAAATATCAATAAAATGTGCAATAAAATATCAATCAAAATCCAATCAAATATCAATCAAAAATCCAATCAAATATCAATCAAATGTGCAATCAAATATCAATCAAATGTTAATCAAATGTTCAGTTAAATATCAATCAAATATCAATCAAATGTGCAATCAAATGTCAATCAAAAATCCAACCAAATATCAATCAAATATCAAATATCAATCAAATGTGCAATCAAATATCAATCAAATGTTCAGTTAAATATCAATCAAATGTGCAATCAAATATCAATCAAATGTCAAAAAGTGAGGACTGCAATAGAAAATGATACAGTGATCAGAGCTGCCGTACGGCCAAGCGGTAAGATCTTGTGCGTCTGAGTTTCTGATTCGCTGCTATACCAACGGCGAACAGATGGTAGCGGCGATGCATCGTTTCCCAGAAGCACTTTCCTCAAACTGTGAGACACACCAGCTGCATCATGGGAGTGAATGTCAAATTGCGTATCGATCAAATGTCAAAAAGGAAAGAGAGCTGCAGGAATAAAGATAATGTGTGAATCTGTGTGTGTGTGCATGTGTGTGTGTGTGTGGGCTTGTACAGCTATACTTGTGTTGAACCAATTCTCAAGAATCTACAATGTTGAGAGGACGTTTCAAGCGGTGCTTGCAGGATTGCAGAGGATTATGGCTAATCGGTTAAAGTTAGCGTTACGGTGCAGGTTGGGGAAGGTGAAGATAATAGTTTGGCATAATTATATTACAGTTTGGGTTCCGGAAAGGCTGTAGAGAATGAATTCAACTCAATGCAATGTCCTCATAGGTATAGCTGAACGTCTGTGCATGTGCGTTTCTGTGAGTGTAAGTGGTTGTACATAAGTTTGCGTTGGAGCTTGAGTATGAGGGTTAGAGTGTGTGTTAGAGTGTGTGTAAGTGTGTTTTTGTGTTACCTGTACAGCAAAGTTCATAAAGCAGGTGTTGCCCAGGTTGTGTGTGTGTGTATATAAGTTTGTGTTAGAGTGTGTGTAAGAGTGTGAGAGTTAGAGTGTGTGTTAGAGTGTGTGTGAGTGTGTTTTTGCGTTACCTGTACAGCAGAGTTCATAAAGCAGGTGTTGCCCAGGTTGTGTGTGTGTGTATATAAGTTTGTGTTAGAGTGAGTGTAAGAGTGTGAGAGTTAGAGTGTGTGTTAGAGTGTGTGTAAGTGTGTTTTTGCGTTACCTGTACAGCGGAGTTCATAAAGCAGGTGTTGCCCAGGTTGCACAGCCCGCAGAGCCCGGGTCGCTCGCTGCAGTGGCTCTGCTCTGGATACTCGTAGCTGTTATAGGGAGGGTAGGCTGGGAGACAGTAGTTGGAGTTTTTTACACTGCGGAGATAAGACAGCACATTCATATGAGGGAACATACAGGAGAACCAAGTCACCTGAACAAACACACCGAAGACTAACAGCGTTAGTCACATCGAGACGAGTAAATTCATCACACGTCCAGGGCGAGAAACTAGGCAGAAAACTCAAACAAAATAAAAAATCTTCATGTGTCAAATGAGCTAAAACAAACAAGCATGAAAACAAATTGATTTGCAAGTTTTGGCAAATTAAAAGAGTAAAAGCAGGTTAAAGTGTATAAAGGAGGCAGAAATGTGAAGAGAAGCTCCCCGTAAGCAGCAGCAGACAGATGTGTACCCTGAGTTTAACGCCCGGCCTTCAGTACGACTCTCCACCCGCCCATCCAACTGCACACGCTCTCTAAAGCACCACCAGCAGCATAGCAGCATCGCAGTACAGCAGCACAGGCATCGCGTTACCACTGCAGCGCGCCTCCCCCCCCCCCCCGCTCTCTCTCTCTCTCCCCCTCCCCCCTTCTCTCTCTCTCTCTCTCCCCCCTGCTCTCTCTCACTCTCTCTCCTTCCTCCCTCCCTCCCTCTCTCTCTCTCTCTCCCCTCCCCCCTTCTCTCTCTCTCTCTCCCCCTGCTCTCTCTCTCACTCTCTCTCTCCCCCCTCCCTCCCTCTCTCTCTCTCTCTCTCTCTCTCTCTCCCTCCCTCTCCCTCTCTCTCCCCCCCTGCTCTCTCTCTCTCTCTCCCCCTGCTCTCTCTCTCACTCTCTCTCTCTCTCCCTCCCTCCCTCTCTCTCTCTCTCTCGTCCGGCTGCGGGAGGACTGATAGAAGGGACGAGAGAGTCAGAGACAGGGAGAGCAATCAGAGAGTGAATGAAGAGAGAACATAGAGAAAAATAAAGAAGATAGGGAAGGGAGAGAGACTGATGAGGGAGAGAGAGAGAGAGAGAGAGAGAGAGAGAGAGAGATGCAGTGCAGGCACTGTGTGCAGTGACAGGTGAGGCAGGAGAATTTGCAGGGTCCAGTGACATCACTGCCCTGATGCGCCCAGCAGCTCTCTATTTATAGAGCTACTCTGCCAAACAGCGCAATCTACAGCCTGCATGAGCTGGAGATGGAGAGAGAGAGAGAGAGGGAGAGAGAGAGAGAGAGGGAGGGAGAGAGGGAGAAAGAGGGAGACAGGGAGAGAGAGGGAGACAGGGAGAGAGAGAGGGAGAGAGGGAAGGAGGGAGAGAGAGAGGGAGAGAGGGAGGGAGAGAGGGAGAAAGAGGGAGACAGGGAGAGAGGGGAGAGAGGGAGAGAGAGGAGGGGAGAGAGAGGGAGAGAGGGAAAAAGAGGGAGACAGGGAGAGAGATTTTTTGAGAGAGAGGGAGGGAGAGAGGGAGAGAGAGAGGGAGAGGGGAGGGAGAGAGGGAGAGAGGGGGAGAGGGAGGGAGAGAGGGTGAAAGAGGGAGACAGGGAGAGAGAGAGCGAGTGCTCCACGGAGGGGAGAGGTAAGAGTTTCGGGAGACTGGAGGGAGCCCAGCCTTTGGTCTTCTCCATTTATTCATCAGGGGAATGTGTGCTCACACTGCAGTTACGTAATCATTAAAGCAAGAACGTATTCTGGCCTCCTCTGACCCGTCAGCTCCTCCACTTCCTGCTTCCTCTCACTGCATTATGGGAACTGTAGTTCAGTGAAGCTGGTGCGGTTAGCGCGCCCAGCCCTGTGCCTTCCTAGCCTCACAGCGTAGGTGCGGAATAAATACAGTACATCAGGAGGGCAGAGACGAGACCTGAGGATCACTCCAGCATGACAAAGGACAGAGAGAGAGAGAGAGAGAGAGAGAGAGAGAGAGAGAGAGAGAGAGAGAGGGAGGGAGAACAGGAACAGGATAGAGAAAGAGAGGGGGAGTGAAGAGTGAGGAGAGGAGGAGAGATGGACAGATTAAGAGTAAGAGGTAACGAGAAGAGAATAAAAGGGAGAGTCAAACCCACATGGAGGAGTTTGGTTCCAGGGACAGAGGCGAGTCTGACTGTATCTATCCTGTGCCGCTCAACCTCCCGCACGAGCTAAAGCTCCCCTCCCTCCCATGTGCTGATATTTCACTCCCCAAGAGCCAGTTTCCCCAACCTGACTCACAGCAGCAGGGTCTCTGTCCTTGTCTGCTGCCCGATCTCCATCACACCCAACCCTAAAGCTCATCACATGCCAGAAACGTCTGAACGCAGGAAACTCAAAGCCCCAAACTCCACCATGTGATCCTGCGCTGACCAGTCAGGTGTTCCAATACACAACACACAGGTGTAACACACAAGCATGATTATAACTCACTCGACATGTAAATCATTCCTAAAGAGCATCTGTACCAACATGCCAGGGGGCACAGGAGCCGTTTACACACAGCACAACACAGCGCTTGCAGTAATAAGGGTTTGGCGTAGTCCCACCCACACTATCTTAACAAAGCATGTGACCACAGCAAGCCACGCCTCCTCACGCCACGCCCACTGCTTACTTCTTGTTGTTGAAGCTGCTATAACTGTTGGTGAGAGCTGAGGGGGAGATGTTTGGCACAGTGGACAGATTGGAAGTGACTGAGGACCTTGAAAGATAAGAGGTCCGCTCATTAGAGAAGGAGCTTAAAGAAAAAAAACTAGATTAATATTAACGCAGAAATGCATGCAGGGAAATAAGGAAAACAGCAGGAATCAGAAAATATAAAGTTAACAGAGAAATAAATGAGAAGGAATAAACACGAGTGATCACATCAGGTGTAAAGAGACGCTCTTTCATCGCACATCCCAGGGAATCTCCCAGCTGCAATCACACGCTCCAGGATAACAAAATAACGTAATGTTCTCAAGGGGACTGTGAACTTAAACCTGCTACCTTAATGTACGATTTTCAGGCTGACAACACAGTGAAAGAAGTTGCATTCTGTAATGTATGGAGGCGTATGTGCTATGAGACACTTACAATGTCCTTGCTTAATTTACTGTAAGCGCTCCTAGCTAACAGGCAAACAAACACACACGACCTGACAAGATGCAAACACAGTCTGGTTTCTGTAAAGACGCTTGGTTAGAAACTCTGTGGCCGCACTGGAACAGGACCACAGACATCGGGGATTTTTTGAAATTCAAACTCATATGACAACACTGTCACCAGCAGAATCTTGTGTAAAACAGACGTGAGGAAGTCTCAGTCTACGGAGAGCCAAACTGTTCTCTGAACTCAGTTAAAAAATGGTAGTTATCACAATAACAGTGGACAGCACCATGAATCTGTCCCCATGTCCTGTCCCATCTGAAGCTCAGCCCAAACCAGGCCCCCCCCCACACCCACAGGTGACCCCTAAACGACAGCAGGGTCAGGGCTGTAGACTCACCTGGACACCGAAGATCCTCTGGGCCAGGTCCCATCTTCATTCTTCTGCTCTATGACCAGAACCTGCAAGGACAACCGTCAGAGTCAGTTTCACACAGTCGCTGGCATCAGAAACCCCAGAGAGCGCCTCTGCAGACATGAGACGCTCGCACACAAGAGCACAGTGCATTCACCATTCCTCACGCTCAGCCAATCAGCTTCTGTGTCATTCTGCTGGCCACACCCTCATTCAATGCAGCCAATCAGCTGACATAATTCGATTTTGACAGCCCTTTGGGACTGCAAATGGAATACAGGTGATAAAACTGCATTTTTTACACAAAATAAACTGCGTGAGAAAGACTGCAAACGGTGTAGAAGATAATATTATTCTAGAAGACTTATGGAGAACAATTGGTCCCTCCGCACTTTGGAGAGAGATGTCAAATAATTGCACTCCTGATAGGACTAAATCTGGAGGCACTGCAGTGAAATGTTTCTGTTGGGAAACATTGTGCAAATGCAATGTCTGAACAGAGGAATCTGAACACAGATAATCCTGCTTTAGGAGCAGATTGTTTTGCCCCATCCAGGCCAACTGTTAGCTCAGGAAAAAAAACACATTGGGTCAGAAAGTTGCCATTTCTCCATCCTACATAAGTTCTTTACGCACCTTAAGCATTTGCATCTTTTCAATTTCAGTTAGTGTTCCGTTATACCAGAGTTTGAAAAGAATATTCAGCATATAAAGTGCAATACTGCATGCGGGCCAGCATGCGGTCTCAAGCTGGTGTAGCTGAAGACAGAAATAAGATGGAGCTGGTTACAAGGTTTTTCTGAGCAGATAAAAGGCAGGGGAACAAGTGAGAAATGAGTCTGTGAAAATAGGGTGGCGACAAGAGCAGGACAAATGTCTTCGCCTCGATTCACCTCCACGATCAGCATCATGAAGGCAACAGGAGCTGCAGAGATCTGCTCGAGGCCAGACTGCGCTCGCTTCAGGATTTCAGAGTGTATATTATTCATCACTGACTGCCTCTTTTAACCAGTAATAACGCACATCTAGCTGTGCTTAAAAGGATTTTTCAACTCTAAGGCCACGACCAGAGGCGAACCATGAATATCAACTCCAAATCATAACAGGAGCTTTCAGTGAAGGCAACAAGCCCCCACAGCCAAACATTTCAGTTTCCTGTTCGTTAATGTGGACCATAGTTAATAGCCAAAGGAGCTACCTCAGATGAGCCAGAGTACTAAGCATGACCAGGAGGTGCAGAGATTTCCGCTGGTGTCCTAGATGTGCAGAAATAAAGTAAATCACAAGCTCTTAAACCGCAAACCACATTCTCACCGCAGGAAACCAAACACAGAATAACCCTGCTGTGGGGAAGCAGTTACCTGAAGCCCATAATCTACAGACACATGGTCAGCTAAACCCTGCCAGTTTCATCAGCCAAGTTTACTGTCCAAACAGGCCGACCTCTGAGGAGTACAGAGAGAGCAGCACCTCTGGGGCTCTGGCTGTACTGACACCACAACAAACAGCAAGGTTTCACTGAGCACGCTCCGGCTGTCAGACCGCGGTCACCATCCACAGAGTGAGTAGTGGGAGAGTGCGCTGTGTGTGCATGTGTTACGCTGAGTGTGTGAGTGTTACGCTGTGTGCGAGTGTTACGCTGAGCGTGCAGGTGTTATGCTGAGTGTGCGGGGTGTTACGCTGTGTGTGCATGTTACGCTGAGTGTGCCGAGGGGGGTAACGCTGAGTGTGCGGGGGGGGGTGTAACGCTGAGCGTGCGGGTGTTACACTGAGCGTGCGAGTGTTACGCTGTGTGTGTATGTTACGCTGAGTGTGTGAGTGTTACGCTGAGTGTGCCGGGGGTGCGCTGAGTGTGCGGGGGGTGTAACGCTGAGTGTGCGGGTGTTACACTGAGCGTGTGAGTGTTACGCTGAATGTGCAGGTGTTACACTGAGTGTTCAGGTGTTACGCTGAGTGTGCAGGTGTTACACTGAGCAGGCAGATGTTACACTGAGCGTGTGAGTGTTACGCTGACTGTGCGGGGGGGGGGTAATGCTGAGTGTGTGGATCAGGGCGCAGAGCTCCATACCTGTCCTTGGTACAGTCCTGCATCCTGTATGGTGCTGTCGGGCTTGGTCAGGGGCTCGAAGGTGCTGCTCATGTACTTGTTCCACAGTCGGGTCTCCTTCTCGTTGGGGATACTGAAAAGCTGGCGCATCTCCTTCTCGATGGAGTCTGAGGGGCAGAGGGAGGAGGTCATGCAGGGGTCACATGTGCACTCTCTCACAGGAGGCCTTATTCAGCGGTTCCTGCATTACTGAGGACTCAGAGACGAGGACTATCCCCGACAACCTCAGCTTTAAACAACGCTGCTCTGCAAAAATCAGAAAAGTTTTTAATCTGACCAAGCATTATGATCATATATTTACACTCTAAACACTTATTTATAGCACCTTTTTTCTAAGTAAGAAAAATAATCTGCCGATGAGGTGAAATAATTTTGATTAATTTTCAAATTTGCCAATGGGATAAAAAAAGCTCACTTGTCAAGCAAATGATAATATAAAATTAGGTTTCACAATAACATTTGAAGACTTGCTAGGAAGAGGACTTTCTGCAGCGTGGCTGGTGCAGGTCGTCCGTATTTAAAAAGGGATACAGTGTAATAAGTGTCACAACTCAGAGGATATGCAAATTAGAGCACAGTCTCTGCTTTCACATCATATTAGTCATTTTTGGCCTGTGGAGTGTAGTGTCAAATACAACAACAACTGAGTCAAGGCCTGAATACTTGCGGAGTATGTCTTTCGTCCAAGGATGTATTTGTGTGTGTGTGTGTGTGTGTGTGTGTGTTCACTGCAACACATCTACAGCAATACCTCAGTGTTCACTGTTACACATCTACAGCACTACCTCAGTGTTCAATGTAACACATCTACAGCAATACCTCAGTGTTCACTGTTACACATCTACAGCAATACCTCAGTGTTCACTGTTACACATCTACAGCACTACCTCAGTGTTCACTGTTACACATCTACAGCAATACCTCAGTGTTCACTGTAACACATCTACAGCAATACCTCAGTGTTCACTGTAACACATCTACAGCAATACCTCAGTGTTCACTGTTACACATCTACAGCACTACCTCAGTGTTCACTGTTCTACACATCTACAGTTACACTACCTCAGTGTTCACTGTAACACATCTACAGCAATACCTCAGTGTTCACTGTAACACATCTACAGCAATACCTCAGTGTTCACTGTAACACATCTACAGCAATACCTCAGTGTTCACTGTAACACATCTACAGCAATACCTCAGTGTTCACATCTACAAGTATACCTCAGTGTTCACTGTAACACATCTACAGCACTACCTCAGTGTTCACTGTAACACATCTACAGCAATACCTCAGTGTTCACTGTAACACATCTACAGCAATACCTCAGTGTTCACTGTAACACATCTACAGCAATACCTCAGTGTTCACTGTAACACATCTACAGCAATACCTCAGTGTTCACTGTAACACATCTACAGCAATACCTCAGTGTTCACTGTAACACATCTACAGCACTACCTCAGTGTTCAATGTAACACATCTACAGCAATACCTCAGTGTTCACTGTTACACATCTACAGCAATACCTCAGTGTTCAATGTAACACATCTACAGCAATACCTCAGTGTTCACTGTAACACATCTACAGCAATACCTCAGTGTTCACTGTAACACATCTACAGCAATACCTGTGTTCACTGCAACACATCTACAGCAATACCTCAGTGTTCACTGTAACACATCTACAGCAATACCTCAGTGTTCACTGTAACACATCTACAGCAATACCTCAGTGTTCACTGTTACACATCTACAGCAATACCTCAGTGTTCACTGTTACACATCTACAGCAATACCTCAGTGTTCACTGTTACACATCTACAGCAATACCTCAGTGTTCACTGTAACACATCTACAGCAATACCTCAGTGTTCACTGCAACACATCTACAGCAATACCTCAGTGTTCACTGCAACACATCTACAGCAATACCTCAGTGTTCACTGTTAACATATCTACAGCAATACCTCAGTGTTCACTGTAACACATCTACAGCAATACCTCAGTGTTCACTGTTACACATCTACAGCAATACCTCAGTGTTCACTGCAACACATCTACAGCAATACCTCAGTGTTCACTGCAACACATCTACAGCAATACCTCAGTGTTCACTGTAACACATCTACAGCAATACCTCAGTGTTCACTGTAACACATCTACAGCAATACCTCAGTGTTCACTGCAACACATCTACAGCAATACCTCAGTGTTCACTGAAACACATCTACAGCACTACCTCAGTGTTCAATGTAACACATCTACAGCAATACCTCAGTGTTCACTGTAACACATCTCCAGCAATACCTCAGTGTTCACTGAAACACATCTACAGCCCGACACACAAAGCAGCTCCTCAGGAGTTACACGCAATAAGAACAGAAACACAGAAGAAGAGCAGCAGGAGGAGGGCAGCTGTTTGGCTGGCAGGTCTCCATGGCAACCCTTACCGATGGTGTCGGCTTTGCTGAACCTCCTGGTCACTATGTTGTCCATGTTGCTGTCTTCACACAGCTTCAGCTCCGTCAGATACACCTCCACTTTACAGTGCTTCACAAACATGCCCTGTTCCACCACCTATAATCAGCGAGGGCAGGAGTCAGAGATCCAGCCCCCGTCAGACGGACAAACACAGCCTCCATCATCTCAGAATCATTACGATTACAATATTAATTATTTTTATAAATTAGATAAACACAGGCCTCACCAATCACCTTAACTCAACACTGAGAGAAAGACAAAGACAGCACACAAAACTCCAACACCAAAAGCGTAAAGATCATCTGTACCAGAGTCATGAATCCTATTCTGGAACTGTCAATACAGCACTTTAATTTAGCATCCAAACGAAGCTAAGAGCTGTCAGGTCCTTCGGCATTTAGCCCCTCCAAGTCCCCCTGAAGCCAGCAGCCCAAACCCTCCACACAAAAGGACACTTCCCACCATCAACCCCGCAGTGTGTCCTGCTACCACAGAGCAAGACAAACACCGCAGGCCGCTATGAACAGAACACAGCGGGGTTATAGCGTCAGCAGTGCTAACGCTACAGTACCACACAGTCTCCCGTCAGCACAGCCACTGAACAGAAATAAATGAATCCATTCAAGGAATGCTCGCTCACAGCCCCTGCACCACAACCCTCCCAAAGAACACCCTCAGAATCCAGGCGCATCCGGAAGCTTCCACAAAATCTCAGGAGAACCAAGCCCAGAACCCTAAAGGAAGGCCCAGTCACCCCCTGAGCGCGGATGAACCTCCCTAAAAGTGAAATAAAGCAGAGGACCTTGTCCATATCGGCCCCGCGGCTCATTCCCCTCACAGCCTTCCAGTCATCTGCCCCCCTCCTCTGAAAATAGCATCAGAGCCGCCACCCGATACCCCTGACATGTGACATGTGAGGGACACACACAGCGCACCAGGCAGCCATACTGCAGCTCCGCAGGGCCAGAGATCTACACAGATCCTTTCTGCTTTTTCACAGAAGTAGATTATTCCTGCCTGACAGAGGACTGACTCAGTGAAACACCCCAAAAGAGCTGACTACAGCACCCCCTACTGACCGTGAGAGGAATAAAGGACAAAAACGCATGAACGCATCGATTAAAAATGGACATTTCATGACATTTTGTGATTTTGAAATAAAGGCTATTAAAGTTGGACACTTTTTACTTGATCTGCGATAGCAGTTCACTTCTTACATGATTACATCAAAACTCATACGTGAATCACTCTCATTTTTTTTACATCGAATACTTCACAGGCGGGAACAGAGATCAGCACCTTGCGTGCGATTGGCTCCTGGCCGTCGATGAGCCCATACCAGCCCACCAGTGTGTTCCAGCCCTCTGTAGGGACCAGGATGTAGTCCAGCTCATCGATGAGGTGCTCCTTAAGGGACAAAGTATCTCCATCTGCGCTCAAGCAAAGGAGAAGAGAGAGATCAAGCAACTGCAGCACAATTTCAGTCTGAATCAAGACGCACCCGACTGCATTCAAGAGGGCATTGATGGGAGCACAGATAGTATCAGAATGACTTTACTGCACTGTATTGATATTGTGTCGATATCGTGATATACGACTAATCATTGTCAGGGATTTTGGACATCATAATATCGCGATATGACATAAGTGTTGGCTTTTCTGGTTTTAAAGACTGCATTACAGTAATGGGACATAGTTTCCTTCAGTTATTAGACGGTCGTTGCAGTTGCCTGATCCACACTACTAATGACAGTTAATCAAAAATCACATTGTGAAGATATTTTGTAAAAGCACCAACAGTTATCCCTACAATATCATTGCCGAGGTGTTTGGGAAAAAATATCGGGATGTACGATTATGTCCACATCGCCCAGACCTGAACTATAATACCTAATCAAAACAACGAACAAAGGCTGATTCACAATAAACACTGCTCAGAGCTCCTGGAAAACAGCCCCTGATTCACAGCGTGGTTTACCGGGCGTGTATCTGCACAGGTTTATCTGGAGGGAAGGATCTAACCTTTGAGGAGTCCAGCGTTGTCCACAGGCCCTGGGTAGACATTCTGGTCGCCCATCTGGTACTTATCCCAGCTGTCAAAGCCCACATATTTCTTCCACTGTTTGAACCAGCGGCTGTCCACCAAGTACCTGTCCAGGGGGGAAAGTTCAAAGTTCATTTCCCCTCAGGGATGTAATTTCATTTACTGCAATACAGTTCACCGAAGGGATCAACACAGTGACTCATGTGATATCTTTCAGGTTCCATTAGTAGGATGAGGGGACATTGATAAAAATTAGCACAAAATATACATATATTAAAGAAGAAGACAGACTCCATAGACATGAGACAAAGATTGTCAAATGATAGAGCTGCTTGTCAGGTCTAATAAAAACTCAGGCAGATTTTGAAGAGCAGGCTTCATACAAAGCTTGATAACATCTCACTCTCTGTTTAACTACTGAAGTGGGAGGAGAATGACGAGCATTATTGGGCTGGATGGCGGTGTAACTTCACCTTACAGGGAGCTGGCTGCTCTGCATGGAGAGCTGGAAAGCAAGCAAACTGCACTGATCCGCAAAGCAGTGGAGAACCCAACATGGAGCAGAACTACATCCATCTCCATTGGCCTGTATCCGGTCATATGACCACACCAGCTCCACCAATGGGGATGCAAAACTGACTTCTCTGCTCCACCACCACCCACAAACACGCTGGCACCCCACCTGAACTCCATGGATTCTCTGAGTCAGTATACAACCTAATGATCCAATCACAACATCCAAACCACCAAATGTTGCTTTGCAGTAGTTGATCCAAAATTTTGACGACAATCTTCAAAGATTAAAGAAAAGCTCCAGAATATTACCTAACAGGAACACAGACTGCATTACCGAACAATAATAATCACCAAGCCATTATAAAAATCCTAGAATAACAAAAGCAATTGACAATTTCTCCTCTACAGAGCAGAGAAGCAGGAGTGTTCAGAGCCACAGAGATGGCATAACAGCTGTGATCAGGGCTCCAGTGGGCTGCATTTATAATGCATCAGTGGGGCTGCAGTGTGGGTCGAGCAGGCTACTAACTACACCAGAAACTAACACTGTGCATTTGAGAATGGAGCAGTACATTAATTGCGCAGGGCACCAGGTATTATTATTATTATTATTATGCTTTGAGAACTGCATGACATATTAGGCAAAAAAAACTGCCCCTTGACTAATTTCTTCAATCCCAAAGAAAATTCTTCAGACAACTGTGGGTGCGCTTTCCAAAGGTAGGCATTTCTGATGGGTTGACAAACGAGTGGATGAACTGTGATCAAAGGAGGCGCAAATAAGGGTACACCAAATACACAAAGCAGCCAATTACCGGAAGCCCCACGCGTTTGAGCCAAGGAAGAGCTAAATATGCCACGCCCTGTCTACCTGTGATATTGTAGGAGTTCCAAAAAAAACAGGTTTAGACCACTTTCAGGCATTTAACTCTTGACAAAAGGCAAATGATTCAGTCGTAATTGCCATAATTCACACAACACAGCCGGCGGAGCTCAATCTCCCCAAGGAAAATGGCCAATCTTATGCCTAATCGGCGATCACTCAGAGACTATATACCCTTCAAGTAAAAGTAATAAGGCTCTCGATCGAGGAAGCACTTTTCGGGAAGTTGGTGGTCATTGCGAATGGCTCCGCAGAGTGACTCAGATGTACATCGCGATAGAGGTTGATAAATAAGAGCATGCTCTGAAAGTGACAGAATAACGGTGCGCGTCGGTACATCCTGCCCTACAGAAGTGAGGAATGCGATGCGCCCATCAGCTGCTCAGAGGAATTTTCATGCGCACAGTTTCTGACAGGTGCGTCCCCTGGCTTTCCGCCCCACTACTCCTGTCATGATGGTGAACAAGTTTAATTTTCCGGCTTCCTCACCCTGTGGTCCTACACAACAAATCAGTTTCCGACACTGCTGGGACACAAGACTATAATCTCGCTTATGGCCCATGTACAGGGATAACAGCGGCTTTTAGGGTAACACTAGGCGAGCCTGGCGAAATCCGCGTAACGCAACTTGCTGGCAGATCAGCCTCAGCGAACGGGAAACAGCGGCCTGTTTCACCAGTTTCCCTTCTTCTGCCATCCTGTCAGCCCCAACCAGACTAACTGTCACAGCCCGCAAGACCGCAGAAACCACTCCACAAGCTCACCAAGTGTCTCCCTTCCTCAGCGGCGTTTTCAACAGAGCCGCGACCTCCCCTCGCTGTGTATCCAGATCAGCCGCTCCTCCCTCCGCCATGTTTCCTTCACATGACCCGCTGCATTGTGGGAAACTGGAGCGTCACAGACCGGCTGTATGCTTTTCCAACCAATGATAGTACTGCACTAGCGCTTACTACTTTCGTAATATCCAACTATGAATGTGAAATTTATATAGGCTAATATTTCATATGCCAAGCTTTGAACAAAGATTAGCGAGCCGGGTAAGCTGATGGTACACTGAATATCTAGTTATTACAGAGCTTAGTGCTGAATATTGTGTGGTTCGTTTGGTAAATTTGACTCACTATTAGTTGATTTGGCTCTGTACTCCAGAACTTTGGACTTGAATAATATTATTTCCATACAATATTTATTTGTTGAATATTTTTTGTTAAACCATATTTATTTGTTTCAGGTACGTACTATCAGCTTTGAAAACGAAGGGAAAAAATAGGAAGCATCAGACAAGCTAACCACTAATGTTCAGCCAATGTATGCATTATGTAGCGGATACGATTTACATGATTGGCGTAATTTGACAATCTACTCACACAACTGACGTAATCTCCACAGTCTGACGAAATGTCTCAATGTCTAACGAAATATGAATCCTACGTATTTTTCGTTCGTCACGCAGTTTGCCTGATACGTGAATTCCATTCGTTGCGTAAAATATGTCACACGCGTGAAATACATTGAGTACCTAACTTAAGTCCATTTCCAAATATAAGTAGTCTTGTGCAATTTAGGTAACATCCACACTTAGTCACAAACTTACTTGCGTGCTTGCAGTCACATACAATAATATACATGCCTCCTTTCGTGCATATTTATGTACCTGGCAGGAACTATCATAGTTTGTACATCATTGGATAAAAATAGTTGAAATGTGACAGGATAAATTCTGCGGTAAATCTAAAATTCATTTATAGAACTAATAACACAAGATTCCCTCTTCATTTGTAAAGGTTTGACGGAAACTTATTATGCTGAGCTACTGAGATACTTATAGATTGTATAATCAGAGCTCTTGGGCATTAGAAGAACAGAATGCAGTTTTCTCTTTTTTTTTTTATTTGCAAATAAGTGGAGAATCAGTGACCGATGAAAACAAATTCAAGTCAAATGACTTATCAAATCAGGATTAATTTTCATCGTTTTTGTGAATTTTATGAGGGCATACTGCCCCCAGAAATTTAAGCAGGAGAAGGGTGATCAACTGCAAATACATCTGTAGGCTAAGGTAAATATCCATTTTCACAAATTTTGATTGTCGCTTTTCATGGGAAAGCACTGAAGTTCACAGTATGGGGTTTTATCAAATTTTGTTTACTGTGGCTGGGATGATGGGAAAAAATTTGAAGCATGTATAATTAAGCACAGTGTGCATCATGTTACTTATGAAAACCATGACATTAGCATGGAGCACATCAGGAAGCTTGAAAGTCATGTACAAAGCGCAGAAGGTGTGTGCCTTGAACTGCCTCAAATTATATTGGGTTCAGAAGCAGAAGACCTCATGTTATGACTGCAGAAAAAGATCAGCATATCTTACCACAAGCATCTGCGCCAACCATTTTTATTTGCTACGAAACAGCCTGAAACACCATTGGAAGGCAAGATGTAGCCATCAGCAGGTAATCAACAGGATACCGGCTAGCAGAACATCATCTGCACTGCAGAAGCCCACCACACAGCGCTGACAAGACAGAGGGCCCAGCAATATTTGTGCTGGATATGGCAAGATCACAAACCAAGGCGCAAAGACCTACAGTTGACATTTCTAAACATGTGCCATCATTTAACATCTAAATTCCACATTTGCTTCTTTCGTGGTTCATTATTGATGAGAGGGAGGGTTCTGGTCTGCAATGTGTTCCCACTACATTGTATAAAGTTATGGTTCTTCTTGCGGATTGGTCACCTGTGGACCCAAACCACGATACACACGAGCTGCAGCGCTCTTGCCAAAACGCTGCATAGCTCAGCTGTCGAGAGCGATGTGAGACGTAAGGACAGCTGGCAGCAGACATTTTAGTTGCTGCGCCTCATATTCTGTGTTGTCCTTAGTTTATGATGATTTATTTACTCTTAATTACGACTGAGTGGGCAAATTTAAACAGAAATGCTTAGAATAAAAGGTGCAAAGTTTCAAACAAGTCACATGAAAAAAAAATCTTTCAGCTTTTATTATGTTTTTTTTTAATTATAAATGGTTTATATTACAGTGCCATTTTTTACCCAATAACTACCATTTCAAATAATGCATTCTGTACATCATGCCAAATAAGTACACATATGGAGTGCTCTACTGAACAAAAAATATTCTTTAAACTACAACAGTGAATACAATAAAAATAATAAAGAAATACATGATTTGTACATAACTGAATGGCTACAGTTCTAAACATCAAAAACAGTAAGCAGATGACATTTGTTAGTTATTGTCCCTCCTTTTTGCCCTTATCTTGATCATGTGTGCTTCATCTGATCATAAGTTATATGTTAAAAAAAAAAAAATACAAGGTCATCACCTTGTCTGAGATATTTGAATCACTAAACATATACAAAATATATGTTTATTCCCATATTTAAACCAATGTTGTACGCCATTAACTCTGGGCTTTGAACAGTCGATGGCAGGAGAAGGTGAGGGCCTGTAGGGGCCCGAAGTCTGGGGCCTGCTCTTCCTGCTGGTGGTGGTGGGGGCGTCATATGCGTTTATTACTGGGCTATTTATCTGTTATAGTATGTCTCCCTACTGACAGCACTGTCCCTCAGCAAGTGCAGCCCACATATATCAACTTCTCCAGCCTTCTCTTCAGAAGCAGCATGACTGAGATCATATGCCTTCTGATTTTTATAAGCTAAGCACTGGATGAGAGCTTGTCAGGTAAAGACAGATGAGAGATGAAAAGTGGACAGGTGGGTTTGGTGTCCTGACTTTCTCATTTTTTTCAGCCAGCACCGACAAAAAAATTTTGCAAGAGGAAGAAAACAAGTATTTTTACCCCTACTCACCGACATGCATAAACATTATGACCACCTGCCTTACGTGCTGTTGGTCCGGCGAGTGCCATCAGCCCACTGAGGCCCACTGAGGCCCACTGAGGCACGGACTCCACAAAAGCACCGAAGGAGCCCTGTAGTGTCTGGCACTGAGACTCAGCAGCAGATCACTCACGTCTCATAATCTGCACAGTAGGGCCTCCACAAACCGCCTCATGTAGGCGCTCGCCACTGCTGACTGTGGGCACTCCACAAGCCTCGCCGATTTGGAGATGCCCCGACCCTGCTGAGTGGCCAAAACAATTTGTCTCTTGTCAAAATCGCTCATCAGGTCTTCACGGCTGGACATTTCTCCCACCTCTAATGCACTGACCGCTGTACAGAAACCGACTGTTTCAAAGACCTTCACGTGTAACGAGATAATCAGCGCTATTCGCTTCATCAGTGAGTGGTAATAATGTTTTGGCTCATCGGTGATACATGATACCAGCGATTTGGAACAATTGTACTCTGAAGTATAAACGAACATCCTTACTTTGAGTCTTTGACAATATATGTATGAGTTCCCAGGAACCCTCTGGCTTGAAGTTGAGTGACCCGTGTGGGGTGGACACCATTATTCTCAAGCTACTTTGTAATTCACCACAGGGCCAGCCCCTAGTTGACAGCTGTGATTAATTCTTTTTCTGCCCACAATTATCCATTTTCACTAATGAATATACGCAGCTAATGGAATGTCTTCATGTACCAGGTATAGAAACAAGCTTCCTTAGAAAGCAGATACCAGGTTGAACTCGATATCTGAAAACCACAAGAAGGCTGTGGCATTTTTTGTCACAGCGTGCCCTAAATAGATAAACAGTAGCACCATTGCCCAAGCAACACAGGGGCCAGTTTAAGTTGGCTATAACCACAGATAGTGAGCTCAGAGGCTGTGTGCGTGTGTATATGTGTGTGTTCAAGTGCTTGTCTGTGTTCATGGACAAATTCACCAATGATAACAGCCAACCGGCAGCACCTCAGGCCCAGCTCATATTTAAAAAACCAGTGGATCCAAATTCTGCCCGTCTCTATCCCTGCTCCTCCCCTCCTGGTGCCGATACAGGTCTCTCTCTCTCTCTCTCTCTCTCTCTCTCTCTCTCTCTCTCTCTCTCAGGGTGTGCTATCTGTGATATTGAGGAGCAGGGGGGAGGTCGACTGCAGACGTGTATGGGGATAAAGGCAGGGAAACGCCGGACCCTCTAGCACTGAGAGTCTTTCTGTTGCACCGGGAGGTAGCCGTTTTTGCTGGGCTCCAGCCTGTGAGGGAGGCAGTTGCTCTCCAGGGAGAAGATGGCCAGCAATTTCTCCTGCTCCCGCTTGGTCTTGGGCAACTCGTCCGAGGACTGAGTGAGTTTGTGAATACGCTGGAGGGAGAGCGGGAGAGAGAGTCGTGAGGTTCATGACCTTCAGTGTGCGCATTTCTGACCATTATTTCTGTACGGTACTCCAATGAGTTAATTGCATGCGTTGCACATCATTGCTAATTGTTTCAGTAGGAATTGCATTGGCATTACTGTTTGATTACAGCCACACTAGTGCTACATTACTGAATTGTGCGAGAGAGAAAGATTTTCACACTGTATTTAGCACTGAAAGCTTATGCTCCCCCACAGGCAGACGTACCTCCATGAAGGTTCCCTCTGTGGTGCAGATTTTGTAGAGGACCCAGAGCGGGATGCACATCATGGACGACAGGGCCAGGAGCCAGCCCAGGGCGTAACCCCACCAGGGGTACACATACTCATTGTTGTACTTCAGAGGAGTGTATTTGATCAGAGAGAAAGCAAAGGTACCCTACGGAGATTAAAGAAAAGGTGGAAGATGATTGGTTGACTGTAGGCCAGTGCATACTTACTCAATGCATGGACTTACAAGGCCTACAGCATGCATAGCTGTGCTGAGAGAGAAACTGCACTGTAAATGTTTTCTGTGAATCCTAAAATCTACTTATATGCAGCTGTGTGTTACTGAATCAAGCACAGAGTCCTGTTTAGGGCATGATAACATTTCAGGGTTCTATTTAAGTTCAGTTTACTAATGTTTTCAACTGTCATCAATGTTATTATTCATATCTAACGGTTAACAGCTTTTAATCAAATGTATCTAAATATATGTCATTACCCTCAACCACCTCTGCAGAATGAGAGGAGTGTGTGAGAGTGTGTGCACAGGTGGTGGGATCGATGCTGAAAGTATGAGCCAGAAAATATTTTTTTCCAGTAACAGTTTCGCCAACGGCCAGTAGAGGGTGCTATTGAAAGCAATGTGTCCACATTAATGTTTATGTTGTACTCCTTACTTCATGTAGCATACTGCGAGGGCAATGTATCATGACCGTTTAAGAAATGGGTTTACACCAACAAAAGGCTTGTAAAAACAAGAAGAAATAATTTAATAGTCATATCAAGTTACTGCAAGTCCTCTAACCTAATTTGGGGCAGGCTGTTGATATGGATGTAAGTCATTGTCTGAACTGAACTCACGAGGCATGTTGCAGGAGTGAGGAACAGCCAGCAGCATTTGATCAGAGGACCAGGCCGGTAGCCAATCATGTCTTCAATGTTGTCATAGAAACGATCAGCGCCTATAGCAATGAAGAAGATAGATTCATTAGGTCCGCTCCACCAGCTCGAGATATGGGCACCGCCATATGAACCCAACACTGCCACTACAGGTCTGTACTGGGTATACTGGTTTTATTTCCACCAATCACATTGATTTAAGAGGTTGATCATCTTCACACGCCAATATCAGTTTCCGCACTTTAATTAGAGCTTTCTAATTAGAGCCATCTCTTCTTCTGTGGTTTATTCCGTTGTGAGGCCTGAAAAACCATCTCAGGGCTCAAACCATTTAGCTGTCAATTAGCACACACATTTACTCAAGAGATATTTCACACTTGGCTTCACCAGGCAGTTACACTCAGACAAAACAAGACAGTTCGCCTCCATGCACAGAAAATCAACATCCAGCATCACGCAGTAAAAAAAAGCATTAAAGCCCAGCAGACAGATCTAATTTGAAACTCTGACATACATATGCCATATATGGATTAAGAACAAGATTAAATAACATTAAAATAAGGCTTTGAAGTTATCAAAAAAGCAGCCCCTAATTATCCAGACACAAACAAAACTGTTACTCAAAACGCCTCATTAAAGAAACCTAAAGCTATTTAATTGACTCATGCTGAAGTAACCGTAAATTATGCATTAAACCAGACATGGCTTTCAGCTACAGTTAAGGATAACGCACCCTTACATCACATATGAGCCTAACTCATGTCACATCCTTTTCCCCACACACCATAATAATACGTCATGCATTAATTAACCCTTTAAGGCCTAATGCAAAAATCCCAGCAGAGAATCATGCTGCCATGTTTACCATAGTAACCTGTATTTGGGCTGAAGCACAGCTTCTCAGCTTTCAGGAACAGTTGGAATTTTTTTCCATTGCGCAAAACTTACAGTAATTACGGTACTTTCAAAATTACGCGCATATCTGTGTCGGCAACGACACGTTCTTAAAATGCGCACATGCTGTCCCGGTTTAAATGGGTTTATAACTCATTGGAGTAATCACTGATCATAATTGCTGTGGGTGAATCGGCAGTCATCTGACGCTCACCGTAAACCCAGGCGATGCAGACGGTCTCGAAAATGGACATAAAGAGCAAGCACATTCCGCTGGCAGCGTAATAATCGAAGAGCTGGAACACGTACATCCCGCCCTGCAGGAGAGGAGAGGAGAGGAGAGAGAGAGGGAGACAGCAGTCATGCGCTATGGACAGAAGATTACATCCATTCTCTTTTCACATGTGGACATATTCATTCACGTATGACGCACCAGAACCAAATGTAAAAATGCCCAGTCTCTTATGGCAAAAAGAATAGAAATTAAATCATTTAAAAAAATACGACTTGAACTCTTTATGGGGGAAAAGAAGTCCAACAGAGGAAAGGAAACGGGGGAACGTCACATCAGGGAAATCTGCTCTCAGGAAACACATCATGCGCAATGAGAGTAACTTTTACTGAGATGTTTTAATACAAATGCATGTGGGCCCGATCCAAAACCTGTGAACCTCCAGTCTTAACCTGAGATAATCATATTTATCCATTTTGATAGTTTTGTCCCAAAGAATAACAATTCAGGCTTTGTTAACAAACAATAAATACATTTGTATTTTCTATTTTGTTAATTGAGGCGTACTGCCCAATTATAGCAATAAATCACTACGGAGGTTGGTGGGAATTTACAATTTTTCGGATTCCATCCATAAAGCGTGCCTAATCTGCATATTCAGACTGACAGTAAGCGACCTCATTAATAATTTTTTGTTATAATGCAGAGGTGTCCCAACAATCAATCATACATACTCCACCTAATCTTACTTCTCACTCTATTTTTGTTAAACCTTCACTTATCCGACTTCCGTCCACAAAGGCTTGCAGAGGTTTTGGATCTATCCATCTGCACGAATACACACAGGAATAACCCCCCTCTCGGCAGCCCTAGCCCACCTCTGTCAGAAAGATGAGGCCGATGATGTACGACACCACAGCCACGGCGAGGATGAAGAGCTCCCGGCGGTAGGTCCTGCGGAAGGTGGAAGGATACATGTCCACCACGGCCGTGACGAGGCTCTCCACACACACAAACTGCAGAGGACACAAGCCCTGCAAATTAGTCCCCTGACAATTTACAACAAGTATACATGAGTTAACATTAGTTAAATGCAGTGATAAGCATTACCGAACAGTTAATTAACAGTTAACTCATGTGCAGAAGAATCATTTACCAATGGTGTGCCGGTTAGCTGAAGTATTCATTGACATTACAGAATAGTTTTTAATGTTTAAAGTGCTCCTGAAGGGGCACTTGAAGGTAAACAGCATTAATAAATCCTTAATTATGGTAATTTCATGCTTATTCAGCACTCCGATGCATTAGTTAACCGCTTAAACTCTTTCACTGAAGTTTTTCCTGAAGTAAGTTCAAAGTCAGAAAATGCATTTTGTTCGTATCGCAGGACAATGTCGCAAACATATTCTGTATCTGCTCAATGCAGCGTTTCACTGAAGCTACATCACACTTATATTGAGAAAAGTATTCAAACCCAGCACGCCATGTTCTTTTTAGCCACAGCAGTACATCAAATGGAACATAACTAGATCTTATCCATCATTTTGTACAGAATTTCCCTAAAATTCAGTGGGACATATTTGGGATCCATGCCCATGTGCAGGCATTTTGTGTGCACGTGTGTGTGTGTGTGTGTGTGTGTGTGTGGCATGTGTGTGTTTGTGTGTGTGGCACGTGCGTGTGTGTGTGTGTGTGTGTGTAGAGCGGAGGCAGGGAACAGCAGGTCGAGGGGCGACAGAGAGAGCACACAGACACACTGTACTGATCCTGCACTCATTACACAGCGAGAGGAGGCTCCGCCCCCCTTCAGTTTCTGTACACTGTGACATCAGAGGGGAGATATTCACACTGCTAGTGCTGCAGGTTAACAAGGGTCCACAATCACATGTTCAAGGATACTGAACAAAACATTAAACAGGAATTATGGGTACAAGGGAGAGGGCTGTACAGCAGGGATTAGCAGGTCAGGCCTTAGGAGAGCCTGGCAATATTTGCCAGTTACTCACTGCAGTTATTACTCACTGCAGTTATTACTACAGTTAGTACCTCTAGGGGGCCTGAGTCTAGCTCTGTCTGTCTGTCTAGCCATCTATCGTCTACGTTGAGAATTCTGAATTACCCAGAAGCCTTCATGTATGGCATCATAAGGGCCCTGCGTGTCATGATTACGAGGTACTAATAAGATAGCCCAAGTGTACGCCTACTGGGCCTTTCATTCCAAATGTGGAAGGTTTGCGGATCGAGGGTCCAGTAATTTTAAATTTGAATTTCATGTCATCAGCTCCGATTTGGAGCCAGCAGTTTAGTTTGCTTAATCTCTAACAAAGTTCTAGTGTCTGTCCTAAAACGACGCCTCCTGTTCATTACGAGAACAGAAGAACCCAACAGATTAAAGTCAGGAGGAGGTCCAGACAGCGCGAATAGCTTCCTCGGGGGGCTAGGATAGGTCACACCCGACTGTTGGCGATGGGACCCTTTTGTCCGTTCTGCAGTCGGCCGTTAATCGGGGGTCACACAGCTCCCAGCATTCCCTGCTGTAATCTCACGGGCCTGAGGGATTAACCCTTACCTGGCTGTCAAGACCGAGCAGGACTATCATGATGAAGAAGAAACAAGCCCACAGCGGAGAGAACGGCATCATGGATACGGCGCGCGGGTACGCGATGAAGGCCAGCCCAGGACCTGAGATAAAGGTCAGCGCACACACACACACACACACACACAGCTCATGACCAAACCTATGTGTGAGTACAATAACACATAGTGGCGGTTCGTCGGCCATAACAAAGGGAAGCAAAAACCTCGCCCTTCAAAGCTTAATGACTTAAACCTTTCGCAGTTTACTTTCCTTGATCAGCAGTTGCACATACGCATTGGTAGAAGGACAGTCATATTTATTTTCGATAGCATTGTTATACATTGCACCACGAAATTATGAGGGGTTTTCTTTCACACATAAATTACGACGTAAATTACCTTAGGCCTACATCTTTATAAATTCCGCACTCAAGTAGCTCGTAAAACGGCATAGATTCGCAAATTGATTAGTGAGGCTTATTAAGCAATAATCTGTGCAACATCACATTCTTTACTTCTATATTAAGATTGTAGAAAACGGATTCTCATGGCTTCTTGCGAAAGAAGCCTCGCAAACTAATTTATAAAGACGTATTGATAATTTGCGTCGTCATTTGCTATCGAAAATAAATTTGACTGTCCTTCTACCAATTCGTATGAGCAACTGCTGATCAAGACAAGTAAACTGCGAAAGGTTTAAGTCATTAAGCTTTGAAGGGCGAGGTTTTTGCTTCCCTTTGTTACGGCCGACGAACCGCCACTGGCGACACACTGCTCATAACCACAGCTGTCTGTGTGACAAACATTAGGAAACTCGGTGCCAAATTCACTTAAACCTTTTGCATGTGTAAAACATATTAGCACGTGCAAAACCAGTGACATTGCCTGTGATTGGAGCAAAACAAACACTCTGGCCAATCACTGGACATGTTGTTGGTTTTGCAAAAAAATAACAGATTCTGCACATGCAAAAGCTCTTGGTGAATCTGACCCTCACTGACAGCAGAAGGTAAGAAACAATCATAGGTAATGTGCTCCTGTAATACTACAGGGAGAAAAAGTGCGCAGCTCTATAACTGACAGGTCAAAGTTCACAGGCTGTGAAGAAGAGTTAGTGGGGCTGGTGAGTAACCCGCGCTCACAGGTAAGTAAGGAAAAGGTTATTGTGACGAGTGCAATATCTGTTATATTGGTCAACTGATTTCTTAACAGAAGGACTGTGTTTGCGGCCATTCATTTTGATAAAGCAACAACCAATGGGGAAAGTCTAACACTTGACCGACCAATGGTGTGACTTCATTGCTCACGACCAACCAATGGTGTAACCATCACTCACTCAGTCACAGACTCTCGTGTTTACAAGGCTGGCCCCCGCTTTGCTGCAGTCCAGACAAAAAAATATAATTATAAATTAACCATCTTATACCTAAAAGAAAAAACCTTTCATTCCAATTTTCTAAAAGTTCCATGTACTTATTTGCCTTTCTAGCTATTGTAAAAGAGCATAAACGTCTAACAGTGTGATATATTTCGCAATAGACTGATTAATTCAAACAGTCACACAGTCTTTGAGAGATGTGCAGGACGGTTAACAAAGACTTCCCAAATCTATAGCTTTCCAACAGAAGAAGGTACACACCGGATTCTGCCACCTCGGAAATGGGAACGTTCTGCTCGTAAGACATGAAGCCCAGTATGGAGAAGATGGCGAAGCCAGCAACGAAGCTTGTCCCGCTGTTCAGGAAGCAGAGAGCCATGCAGTCCCTGGAAATCAGCACAGGAGTCGGGTTAGCATTGGCAGCTAGCACAGCTGTCTCACCCAATGAGAAGACAGGGAGTCCAACTCAAAATGGCTGGAGCCTTTACACATCCCTTTGCCATTACCTGACCACACCGATTGAGAGAGCTAAAATGTGTTCAACTGTGTGCCCTAGCGAATGAGAGACAGCATACAATAGTGCCACCTACTGTTGACAAAGATAATAGGTGCCACAATGTGCATTTTAACTTACAGATTATCTACAACCTGAATTACCTGTTTCAAACCTGTATGTATTATGCACAATATGTAATATTGTATAAACAAAACAAAACGTAATGTACAGTGTCCAATGAGAGCAAAGTCTTAGAGCCACAGGTAAACACCTGACCAGAGGTGAGTCCCAATTTCCTATTTAACACACGAGGGCCACAGTCAAACAGAGGCAAACTGCCTACATAGATGATGCCTCCAGCATCTGGGCCTTAGAGCCATATATCTGCACACAGTCTACAGCCACACACTGCTGATTAGGGGAATGGCTCGGAGACGCACTTGTAGCAGTTGTTGTTGTACTTGTTGTAGCTCCCAAGTGCCGTCAGGCAGCCCAGACAGATGGCAAAGGAGAAGAAGATCTGGGTCCCGGCGTCCATCCACACCTGAGGAAGAACAGGAGGACCGGAGAGGTTAAGCACCGGAGAGATACAGAATATCACCCTCCATTCCACTTCCTGTGCTGAGATACAGGATATCACCCTCCACTCCACTTCCTGTGCTGAGATACAGGATATCACCCTCCACTCCACTTCCTGTGCTGAGATACAGGATATCACCCTCCATTCCACTTCCTGTGCTGAGATACAGGATATCACCCTCCACTCCACTTCCTGTGCTGAGATACAGGATATCACCCTCCATTCCACTTCCTGTGCTGAGATACAGGATATCACCCATTCCACTCCATTCCACTTCCTTCCTGTGCTGAGATACAGGATATCACCCTCCACTCCACTTCCTGTGCTGAGATACAGGATATCACCCTCCATTCCACTCCACTACCTACAGTGCCACTTCCTGAGATACAGGATATCACCCTCCCTCCAGATACAGGATATCACCCTTCCAGTGCCTGAGATACAGGATATCACCCTCCACTCCACTTCCTGTGCTGAGATACAGGATATCACCCTCCATTCCTGTGCTGAGATACAGGATATCACCCTTCCTGTGCTGAGATACAGGATATCACCCTCCATTCCACTTCCTGTGCTGAGATACAGGATATCACCCTCCATTCCACTTCCTGTGCTGAGATACAGGATATCACCCTCCACTCCACTTCCTGTGCTGAGATACAGGATATCACCCTCCACTCCACTTCCTGTGCTGAGATACAGGATATCACCCTCCATTCCACTTCCTGTGCTGAGATACAGGATATCACCTCCATTCCACTTCCTGTGCTGAGATACAGGATATCACCCTCCATTCCACTTCCTGTGCTGAGATACAGGATATCACCCTCCATTCCACTTCCTGTGCTGAGATACAGGATATCACCCTCCATTCCACTTCCTGTGCTGAGATACAGGATATCACCCTCCATTCCACTTCCTGTGCAACATATTCTCATCCACCCTCCACTCCACTTCCTGTGCTGAGATACAGGATATCACCCTCCATTCCACTTCCTGTGCAACATATTCTCATCCACAGTCGTCATATCGACAACACCTGACCAAGCATCGATATACGAGGAAAATAGAGGCTCTCTTAATCTGACAACTGTGTCCATGTCACACTTACATTCCTTCACACGTCTGAAGCCAAACTGTGCTGATGCATTCAATCCTCACAAGCACAAAGACAAATTGTGACTAATGTTAATGTTAGGGTAAGGGCAGAATTAGTGATAGGTAAAGGTTAGGGGTAAGGGAAGAATTAGTGATAGGTAAAGGTTAGGGGTCAGGGAAGAATTAGTGATAGGTTAATGTTAGGGGTAAGGGCAGAATTAGTGATAGGTCAAGGTTAGAGGTAAGGGCAGAATTAGTGATAGGAAAAGGTTAGGGGTAAGGGAAGAATTAGTGATAGGTTAATGTTAGGGGTAAGGGCAGAATTAGTGATAGGTTAATGTTAGGGGTAAGGGCAGAATTAGTGATAGGTTAATGTTGGGGGTAAGGGCAGAATTAGTGATAGGAAAAGGTTAGGGGTAAGGGAAGAATTAGTGATAGGTTAATGTTAGGGGTAAGGGCAGAATTAGTGATAGGTTAATGTTGGGGGAAAGGGCAGAATTAGTGATAGGTTAATGTTGGGGGAAAGGGCAGAATTAGTGATGGGTTAATGTTGGGGGTAAGGGCAGAATTAGTGATAGGTAAAGGTTAGGGGTAAGGGAAGAATTAGTGATAGGTTAATGTTAGGGGTAAGGGCAGAATTAGTGATAGGTTAATGTTGGGGAAAGGGCAGAATTAGTGATGGGTTAATGTTGGGGGTAAGGGCAGAATTAGTGATAGGTAAAGGTTAGGGGTAAGGGCAGAATTAGTGATAGGTAAAGGTTAGGGGTAAGGGCAGAATTAGTGATAGGTTAATGTTAGGGGTAAGGGCAGAATTAGTTATAGGTAAAGGTTAGGGGTAAGGGCAGAATCAGTGATAGGTAAAGGTTAGGGGTAAGGGAAGAATTAGTGATAGGTTAATGTTAGGGGTAAGGGCAGAATTAGTGATAGGTTAATGTTAGAGGTAAGGGCAGAATTAGTGATAGGTCAAGGTTAGAGGTAAGGGCAGAATTAGTGATAGGTCAAGGTTAGAGGTAAGGGCAGAATTAGTGATAGGTAAAGGTTAGGGGTAAGGGCAGAATTAGTGATAGGTTAATGTTAGGGGTAAGGGCAGAATTAGTGACAGGTTAATGTTGGGGGAAAGGGCAGAATTAGTGATGGGTTAATGTTGGGGGTAAGGGCAGAATTAGTGATAGGTTAATGTTAGGGGTAAAGGCAGAATTAGTGATAGGTTAATGTTAGGGGTAAGGGAAGAATTAGTGATAGGTAAAGGTTTGGGGTAAGGGCAGAATTAGTGATAGGTTAATGTTAGGGGTAAGAGCAGAATTAGTGATAGGTTAATGTTAGGGGTAAGGGCAGAATTAGTGATAGGTTAATGTTAGGGGTAAGGGCAGAATTAGTGATAGGTAAAGGTTAGGGGTAAGGATAGGGTAAGGGTTTGAGTTTGGCATACACTGCTTATTGTTTAGATTAGGCAAATGCTGTAGAGACATATAACGAATGAATGGAAGTCAATGTAAAGTCCTCACAGGAGAGATGTACAAGGATGTGAGTACTTGTGTGCGTGCCTCAGAAAGCCATTGACATGTTTGATGAGAGAGAAGAGGAAACAGCTCAGCGGGTGACATGTTGACGATTCCGTGAAGTTCAGCTCCAGCGTACTGCTCCAGCTGCAGAGCTGAAGCCCCTCTGCGTAATGGTTTATATTTTTCTCAGCCGTTTGGACTCAACTGGTTTGAACCATCTGACAGGGTCGGGGGAGGCCAGTGGAAGGAACTGGGGCCTGTTGTGCTCAGTGTTTGGTTTCTGCAGGGGCTCATCCTTTACCCCACAGGGAACTACCCTCCGTCCCCTTTGTGTGGCGCACAGATGGTCCCACTCTTATCTTCCTGTCCCAGCAGGGCAATAAGCAACAATAATCTCAACAACAAGCAATGCATGGCTAACCCGAACCCTACCATAACCTTAACCTGTCCTTAATTCTAACCATAACCCTAGCATAACCTTAACCTGTCCTTAATTCTAACCTTAACCCTACCATAACCTTAACAAAAAAGTCTCTCTTTGCCTTTGTAGTTGTGAATACAGGCAAAAATATCCCCACTTCCCAGTAATGTCCCAATTTGTAGGAAAAAGGTCTTCTAGTCTTCACTGTGAAGCAAGTACAAACACACACACATACACACACACACACACACACACACACACACAAACTGAAGCATGCAGAAGACACCTCCCAGACAGAGAGCAATTTGAGGGGAATGTGGGAGGTGCGCTGAAAATACCTCGCATGTAGAGGGGTCACACCACTCTGTGATACAGAGCCGACTCCACACACTGACCCCCTGATTCGCCCCAGAAACACACCTGTCTGCACTACTCCGAGACCAGGCTACACTCGGGCCCGTGACGAACAGTGAAGCCTGTGCTGGTAGTTTTCACAGAAGTGAAAGCCAGATTTAACCCTCAACTGAACATTCTCAAGTCTATGGTTCTAATCAGAACACGCTGAAGACCGTCTAACAGTTGAAAGATGTGTCTGTCGACAGTGTCTGGCAACCATAATAATAACAACGAGATGAGAAAACAGTGTCGTGCAACAGTGATTTGCTCTTGTGAAATATTTGTAATATTACAGACTCTGTCTTTGGTCGTCTTATATATTTTATTTGGCAGAATGGGCCGGGAGTTCGGTGGCTGTCGTGCATAAAGAGAGTCGATACAGTAGCTTTAACAAAAAGGCCGTCTGGTCATAAAACAATAGGTATAATTATGATTATCGTGGGGATGACAGCTTTTACACTTCGTAACAAAGCCCCTGTGTCGTCTGACACTTTTCTTAAGCTGTTACTCAACACATCTAACAAGTACAAAACAGCTTTAATTCTGAAATAACAGTCACAGAGAGTTCTGGAACACGGAAACTAACGCTCCAGAAGTGCTGCGCTTCAGAGAGGTAAAGACAGTGGTCTGTATGTGGCGTGGAAGCGGCGTTTCTGAAGGGTTACCTGAGGGTCAGACAGTCGGCTCAGGTCGGGATACAGGTAGTACTGGATCCCCCTGGAGGCCCCAGGTAAAGTGACCCCTCGAATCAGCAGGATGAGCAGCATGATATAGGGGAAGGTCGCTGTGAAGTACACCACCTGGGGAACGAGCCACGCCGTCAAACGCAGCAGGGCTTGAACGACCGGCTACACACTGAAACATCAGCGAGCTGCTCACAAGTCACCCTCTCCCAAACTCAGATGCTATTCCCTCATCCTCTGGGATAAATCGCTGACCATCTTCACGCCAGAACTTCATTCAAAACCCCTGTTTTCACTGGTTCCACTGGCACAATGACCCAGTATTAAATTCAATAAAGTCTCACAGGCGTTATACGGGATATTTTGGGAGAAGGTAGACTGATGATCACAAACTAAACTCAATAAAATAATGTACACATACTGAACGTGCACAATAAATGCAAAAAACAAATCAACAATAACAAAGCTACACACACACGCGCACACCACACACGCACACACACGCGCACACCCCACACACACACACACACACACCCCCACACACACACACACACACACACACACACACACACACGCACACACACCCATACACACACACACACACACCTTTCCAGTGGACTTGACGCCCTTCCAGATGCAGAAGTAACAGATGACCCAGGCGATGAGGAGACACACGGACAGGTCCCAGTGCAGGACACCGATGTCCTCGATCCCAGAGGAGATCCGGAGGGCCCGTCGCCTGGGCGACACAGAGAGACACACGGGTCAGAGAGGAACACATGACCCAAAACACCAAAATACCGTGCCCTCCTCGCGACACCGGAGATGAGGTAGGGTTAGCACGTACCACGCTGTAACACTGCTCAGTGTAAAGTTTCACCTGACAGAGTAAATAAGGGCCCTGTATGGAGGGTCAGTGTGGTCCCTGAGTGAATAAGCCCAAATATGACTGAGGACCGAAAACAGCGCACTCAGAAAATTCACCCGCAATGACCTCAGCGGTTACTCTGTATGATGCAGAAAATCTTGTGAGCATTCGATTAATACATCACATATAATTTATGTGAAGATTTCTTGACTTAAATTGTAGCGACAGTAACTTTCTGCAATTTTCAAAAAATTGCAGTGGACTGCTATGGGTTTATACTGAGCTGAACTGGGATCTCCCACTTCTGACTGAAAAGCCACAAATATGACGTCCTGAGCATGAGAGAAATAAAAGGCAGAGTCGACAGGTTACATCAGGGCTATTCAACCGTGTCCAGAAAGGGCCGGTGTGGGAGCAGCTTTCATTCCAACCCAGCACTTACATGCCTGATTATACTAATCAACCCCAGGAGTCTTTGCTGAAGAGCTTGATTAGCAGCGTCGGGTGTGTAAGTGCTTGGTTAGAATGAAAGCTGCTCCCACACCGGCCCTTACAGGATAATGTTGAATAGCCCTGGTGTAAATTATCACAGGATATTCACTGTCCGTGCCAATCTGGGCACACCTGACTACAACACGCAATAATCATCAGCTCTTTAAGCACAAACTATTTCAAATGAGCTGCTCAGTTTGTTCATGTTAGTCTCTTTCCGAGAACTGAGTTGGGAAAAATGCAAACTTTTTAAAAATAAGTTCTTAAGAAATCTTTGTGTGGGTGAGGTTCTTACTCCCAGAATTCGATGACAGGAGAGGTAGCGTTCTCAGGGATGGAGATATTCATGCCCTCATTCCTCCTCTGGAACTCCACACACGACTCTTATAGAGACAAAAATAAACCAATAATAATGTCAGGACACAGTCCTGGAAAAATGGCAAACAAAACACAATAAACCAGAACCCTGAGTTAAGGGCTTGCCTTGCGTACATTTGATGTTGCATCTGCATTGTTTAGCTATACAATCTCCAAAGTCAGATCCTGTAACAGGAAGTAAAATGACTCCGTTAACTGGGCATGTGCATAGAGCAACCCCTGGCAGAGCCTCAAAAGGCAGGAACATGGACTGCAGCGAAGAGAGCCGCTCCAGGTTTTACTCAGTGCCGTTATTTAGCTTTTGATACAAGCCCCAGCTCTCCTGTAGTGGACGCGCACACTAGGCTGAATGTTACGAGTGATTTTTGCGGAGAAACTGGCTGCTGTGAGCGCACTCTCTCACCAGTGTTCCACGTGTTGTTGCAGGACGACCACGGGAGGTCCCAGGTGAATGAGAACCCCAGGTAGAAGATTGCCCAGGCCAGGACGATGATGTAATAGAAGTTGAGCAGCGCAGCAGTGACCTGCGTGGCATAGCCTATACCTGGACCAACACAGAAAACAGAAGCCACATGTAAAAGCAACGTAGCAAGGACTGCTGCTTGCTGAGTGAGTTCTGGCAGACAACTCCGGACATGTCCACATTCTCACAGACACTCTGGTGCATATCAGACACTGCTCCGCCCCTCTGGTGGGTGAGCCGTTTAAGCTGCTTTCCTGCTCTGCCTTTACAGCATAACATCTCTCTGCCTGCTGCTGCACTGCAACACATTGGCTTGCTGCTGGTTAACGTCCCACCTCCAGCTGTGGGCTCTGAGTCTCCCGTAAAGGGCGGGGGAGGGGACACTCCCTGCTCTCCTGTCCTCAGGCTGTGTCAGGGTCAGACACCAAACTATCATTGTGTCCATTTGTTACTGCTTCTATTGACAGTTTACAGGCGAGCTGGCGGACGGAAATACAATCACATAGCAGAAGTTTAGACCTTTTAATTATGCATATTTTCATGAATTACTTTACCTTGCTTCTTTTGATCACTGTGTTGCGCAATATGTGTTGAAAACACATGATACTTCTCTTACCACATCCTGAGAACAAAATAACTCCATTTCAAAAAATTGAAATAGTAAATGGAAGTAGATCCATGTTCCCTGCATTATTGGAGCATGTGTCTGTGGCAGTAACTGCAGGAGATTCACACTTCCGTGACCTCACACGCTATTGGATACCACAGTCCTCTCTGGGTCGACTGTGGCAGGGAATAACGGTGATGGGCTCTGGGGCTCCAGGCTGGTTCTGAAGAGTGTAGCCTGTCTGGGATGCGGCCAGTGCTGGGATGCCAACAGCTCCATTCATGTGACAGCACACAGTGAGAGCACTGTGGCATTCCCCAAATGCCTCCCCTCATTCCATTCAGGCCTATCTGGGCTGTAATGGGGGGGCTTCTGTGAGGCTTTTAACCCTTTGATCACTGCTGGGTAGTGATCCGGTCTTCACCTGCACTAAATTACTCACAATGACACTGAACTAAACATGAAACCTGTCCATTCAGATGTAACCCTTCACCAAGGGTACAGAACTGTTTTGCGAACAAAGCCAAGTACAGAAGATCAAAATCCTTTGAATGTGCATTAAAGGAGTTGTGTGAAGGTTACTGCACATGCTCAGAACTTTCAGAACTCGAAACTGTGCAGCGGATCGAGAAATAAAAAAAAATTGAATCCGCTCGACAGCAAGTCAAAATCTGATTCCATTGTTGCTAATTTGTCATCATTTAGCATTGTATTTGTATATTTTAGTAAGTCAGGCATTATGCTTTTTATATTAAGGAGTTTCCTATGAAAATTTGAGGATCGAAAACTGCCAACAAACATCAAAGAAGAAGATATATTCTTCTTCTATGATGTTTAGCAGCGGTTTTAAAACCATCTTACTTTCTTCATATCCTAGACTAAAGTGCTAAAATAGCACTTTGAATCCTTGAATTTCCACAGAAAACTCCTTAATATAAAGTAACTAAAACATATAATTATAACGCAAAATGAAGATGGATTAGCAGCAATGGAATCAGTTTTGACTTGCAGTTGAATGGATTTGATTTCCGAACTTCATTTGATTTCTTGTTAGTTTTCAAAGTTCTGAGCATGTGCAGCAATTGTGACACAGCTCCATCAATTTATTGACAGAATGCTTACATGGGTAAATTCTTTCTACACGTAGTTGCTTCATATTTACTGGATCAAATTTAAACAAACACAGGCAAACAGAGGCAATTAAAGTATTAAAGTACTTCTAAAAACTGCATTGGCCCAAATCAGTCTAAAAGCCTGAAATCACTCAGTTGCCATCCCCTTTCCCTTGAGGCTATTCCACAGCAATGCTAAGTTTCCTAGTTCATTTAATCCTCATCTCTCTGTTGAAGAGTGTGTGTGTGTGAGTGTGTGTATGTCTGTGTGTATGCATGTTTGTGCGTGGGCATGTGTTTGCGTGTGTGCATGTGTTTTACAGCGTATTTGTGTGGTTCATGTTTGTCTGTGTTTGCATGTGTGTGTGTGTGTGTGTGTGTGTGTGTGTGTGTGTGCACGCGCACGTGTGTGTGTGTGTGTGTGTCTATGTTTGCATGTGTGTGTATGTGTGTGTGTTTGCATGTGTTTATGTGTGTGTGTGCATACGTGTGTGTGTGTGTGTGTGTGTGTGTGTGTGTGCGTTTGCATGTGTGTATGTGTGTGTGTGCGTGTGTGTGTCTGTGTTTGCATGTGTGTGAGTGTGTGTGTGTGTGTGTGTGTGTGTGTGTGTTTGCATGTGTGTATGTGTGTGTGTGCGCACGTGTGTGTATGTGTGTGTGTGTGTGTGCGCGCGCATGCCTTACCCTCGAACAGCGGGCAGATCTTCCTCCAGCAGGTGATTCCCCCCTCGCTGGTGAACTGACCCAGAGAAACCTCCAGGAAAAACACCGGGATCCCACACAGGAAGAGGAATATGAGGTAGGGAATGAAGAATGCACCTGTCGCCGGAAAAAGGAAGTGATGTCAATGACTGCTGCTCCATCCATGCCCTCACAGATTGCCCCAACCGAGGTTGTCCATAACCCCACCAGAGAGGGCCCTTCTTCTGTTGTAATTCACAGGCGATAGCTGAAGAACGCTGGGACAATCCTTTGGCCAACGGCTATAACGCTGGGACAACCCTTTGGCCAATGGCTAACGCTGGGACAACCCTTTGGCCAACAGCTATAACGCTGGGACAACCCTTTGGCCAACGGCTAACGCTGGGACAACCCTTTGGCCAACGGCTAAGGTACTTGACTGGGATGAATTCCAGTGTGGCTTCAGTTCGCAAACAAAGTTCAGGGCATTTCAACCAAAATAGGTTTTTATCGTAACCTAAAATAATGGCTCTTGAGGAAGATTCTGTAGGGACGGATCTTTGCTGAGACTGATCAACTGGAAGTCACCTTAGATAAAATTGACAGCAAGAGAGCCATGAAGTAATATAAGAAACGATCTCTTCAGCTTCAGCCGATTTGTTGAATCTCATGAAGCAGAGCTGCATGGACCATCGTGATACACAACACCTATAGCGCTCAGCAGGGGTCTGCTCCACAGCCAGTGAGAAATGGGGTTAATGCTGACACGAGGAGCCACAGCGAGCGCACAAAGGACTTCAGTCCATCTGATCGGCGGGATATGGCATGAAAGCCCGCGAAAAACAACAAGCATGTTTCTGAAGAACCCAAAACAGCCCCGACCATCTGAGACCCAGCTGCAGAAGGCCACGTGTGGGGATCAAATAGCAGCTGCGCTGCCGCCATTTCACCGCCGTGGAGCCGTCCTGCGGGTCACACCGGGGAGTCGGGGGAACTTCACTGAGTAATGTGTCATCTGGGTTTTATGACACACACATACATGCTTACAATGATAGATATTCATGCACTCCTGTCTCACGAATGGAACCTATAGAATCCATAGTGGCAGGTTTTTAAAGTGCAAAAGTCCCAGAATATACTATTATGCCTATTAAAGAATCATGGAGCAGCAATCTTCCTGTTTAACTTTGGTTTATTGAAGTTTTAGTTATTTCTTTATGCAATCAGATCAACTAATGACGCAATTCTCAGTCAACTTCTACCACTGTGGCATTGCTGTTGGCTGCGAAGACGAATGCCAAAAGGGCTTTTCCAGGACAACATGTTAGACTTTAATCCAAGTTAAAGTTTCCATCTGTGTGAAATGTTGTGTGATCAATGTGTCACAAAAGACACGCACACTGCAGACACTGTTTACCCAGAAATGAAATAAAATACAGCGGATGCAAGTTCATGAACCTAAAAATATCAATAAACTCGGTCCAAAGTATCTCTCACTAAATTGTTACTCATAGCCAGTAGGCTAGAATAATACAGAGGAGGGAAAATTCCATATCTGGCACAAGATTTAAAAGCATGTCAGAAGTGCCATAAATATTTTGCAACCACCGGTAATTGTGTCTCTGACAAGGAGTAACCCGACTAGCACATCTGACCCAGAACTGTTATCACTCCTCAGAAAGTAAAGCAAGGAGCATATCTCAGGAACGTAAGTACTATTACCCAAAGGGGCATGGGAGATAATTCCAGCACAACACAAAGCCCATCTGGCAACCAGCTTCTCTTCAAGTTATCTCTAAGCACTTCTATCCTCAGTCGTCTCCGAGAGAAAGGACTGCAAAAACCCAAACTGGCGACCATTTTTTCCTTTAGGTTACCTACAATGTACCTTTCGCTACTTCCCTGTGCGTATAGTGCTTATAGCCCCAGACACAGGAGCAGCACCACAAACACAGGGCATGTCCATAACCGCCAGCAGCCGGCTGCAGCGCTGGTGCAGGCAGGTGTATTGTGGAGGGAGACCCCAGTTGTCACCCCTGGCCTCACCTCCACCGTTCTTGTAGCACAGGTACGGGAAGCGCCACACGTTGCCCAGGCCGATGATCTCCCCGGCGACCGACAGCACAAACTCCATCTTGTTGCCCCAATGGCCTCGTTCCATCATCTTCTCCTCTCCCTGTGGGACCATGTCCAGGGGCGGGCCCAGACTTTTGCAACCGTCTGTCTTCTCCGTGTCACCTGAATGGCGTAATGGCGGTCATGATTAATAACAAAAAAACCCCCGAACTACACATCTTTGCAGAAGGTGTTCCTCAAAACAAGTTTGCCTTCTGGTTTCCCCAGATATGATGAGTGACTACTTCCTGTGAGCTGCTGTGTTCTATTAGACCCCTCGCACTGCCCAATGAGCCGGTTTGACCAATCCAATCAATCGAATCACTGACTGTAATGGTGTGAACAGGAAATCGGCAGAAGTTATGAAGGTAGCAGAGAGCCAAGGGTGTAGAACATGCAAACTCCACACAGATAGGCCCCAGACCAGATTTCAACTCATGACCTTTCTGCTGTGGCAGCAGTGCTAACCCCTGCACCACCATTCCACCACGGAAATAGTTCCCAAAAAACCATGCCCCATGAATTGCTGTATCCATGAAGCACTGATTTTCAGAGGCAAAGGTTCAAACTATGTCAATTGCCATTGAAAAGGATTTTGACAAACACGGTTATCTCTGTTGTGCGAACTGCTCAATTTTTTTAAGCGCGAGTCATTTGCATAATAGAGTTGCAGTAACTGTGTTTAACCTGAGTGGGGCGTCACACAGAATCAGCTGGTGTTAAATCCCTGTCCCGTTGGTTGATCTGCTGCGGTCTGTAAAAGGCACGAGTGATGCCCTCTATGTCACCAGTGTAGAGATGTGTCACAGCCCTCATCCATTCACAAGCACCACACTATCCTGACTGAAGGATAAACTCCGCCCCTTCATTCACTGAGTCCTGACTCCCTGTGACGCTCTGCTGAAACTTCAGTGTGTGTTCATGTGCACAGCAATGACCTCATCCTCCGACATTAAAACAGCATCAGTGTTTATTTGGGGCAAAAATGACCGAGTGAATCAGAGGAGATGACATGTGAAGTGGCAGGAGCGGTCAGCGCACACACACACACACACACACACACACACACACACACACACACACACACACACACACACACACAAACATGCAAACATGCACGTGCGCACAGACACACACACACAAACACGCACGCGCGCACACACACACACACAAACACGCACGTGCGCGCACACACACACACACACACACAAAAACACATGTGCACACACACGCACACACACACACACACAAAAACGCGCACATGCACACACACACATGCACAGGCACACGCACACACACTCACTTCCATCACAGTGCCTCATTCTCTCTCCTGGCACCTCTAAATCTCCTTTCTTTTGTCATCAGTTCAGTAATGAAGCGTACTCCAGAGAGAGAGACATTACATTACAAAAAAAGCCGAGTTTCTTTAAACACTGCCATTCAGAAACACCGGAGGAGGCCCCCCCGCTGTGAGCAGAGCCCTGGGAATGAGCTCCACTCTCAGGGGTGAGCGACAGGACAGACCCCTGCCTGGAGCTCACTGGACCGAGGGTAGGCCTGGCTGGCAGCGGACACAGGCCTCTCTACAATGAGCACCATACGGCAGGAATCTCGCCGGGGAGAGCACTCTTCCTTCAATGAGCGCCATAATCCTGTTGGTTAAAGTAGTCACGTACAGCCTTTGCTCACCCCTGACTTCAGTTTGATGTCTGGGAAAATTCTGACATCTGTACACTGTTCATATGCTCCAGAATTTCAAAGCTAATTAGATGTGAATTTATATTAAAATCGTGGGAGCTTTTAACCACTGCATTTAACCAGCAAACAACTCTTGTCCTGCACCTGTGGGAGACCTTTTACGCCTTTCCTCCAAAACTTCTGCTGTTACCTTTTGTTTTATTATGTCTATGGTCATACATGTAGATCCGAGACACAACATTTCTGGTTTTGACACAGTGGCACAGCGCATGAGAGGATGAATATCAGAAGGCAATCTGAAACTCAGATCCAAAAATTCATTTTTATATTCTTTAAGAATTTGCGGATGAAAATCTGGTCACAATTCTACAGTGCTTTCCTGTGGGGGACCAATCTGTCAATTTTCCAGGGTACATTTACAGAGGGACTAACAGAAATAGAAAGCTGTGTTATAAATTAATTTACAACTGCAGCATGTTTGTGGTGGAGGACGTACCCAGATGAGTCAGACTGGCGCACACACCACACATCGCAAGTCCTCATGTTCTGCATTCGCTGAAAGCCTGTTCAATTCCACTGGTGATTTTAAAACTAACCGACTTCAGATATGGAGGAGCAGTTGTACCCCTGATAAGTTTACATTAGAAGTTGCAAAACTTCAATTATTTGAGGGGGTTCTTAATTGAGCCCTTAAGAACCATACTGGGCCAACCCATGTTGGGGAACTTTTGAGAAAATGGGACTTAAAGTTGCCAGCCTCCTGCGTCACCTAGAGTAACTGGGAACTAGAAACACTGCTTATGTTAAAAACTCATGATATGTTCAATTACGTAATGCACTTCTTTTGCAGGTTTTGGATGCCCTTCTGTTTCGTTTAAAGTGAAAGGTACCTCCTTCTGAAGCGGAATCATCATCTTCTGATTAATTTGGGACAAACTCTGGGTCTCCATTATCTTACACTTCACCATCATCATCAATCATAGCAAGCAGTTCCTCATCAGTGAGATACCTAGCCGCCATGTCTGCAATGAATTATGGGAAGGTTCTGGGATGGCCTATTATGGATAAGGCAGTGCAGTGCATATGTACAGGGGCAGAGAGGACGTTTGCTTGTATGAACAATCCATGTGGGTAGATTGGGTTGGCTCATTTAGGAAATGTAGATCTTAGTTTTCTGCACATGCTGACTACCTCAACTCTATTTCGCCAAAAGTGCGGGATGGCCCGGTATGGTTCTTAGGGGCTCAATTATTGGCTTGAAATTATTTGTGTACGACACAGGCCCTCGTAAGACACGGTCCATGGAGACGTTTTTGGGCCGTCTCCATGGACTTTATGTAAAGAGAGGGTGGGGTTGAAGTTTTTATTGCCACGGTGAGGTGCAGTTCACTTTTTCACCACTGGGAGAAGCAGTTTGAATTAGAGGGAGAAGGGGGGGGGGCGGGAGGTATTACTGTAGCTGAATGCACCCAATGGGCATTAACTCCAGGTCCTGTCTGGGCTGGATTTTCTCTTACTGAATGATGGCAATACCTCCAATGGACGGGACGCATGCAGTTTACTCATACTGGCCACATGTACTCAGCGTAGGCAACAGTGCAGCCAAAGTGGTAGACATGAGCGCTCTATGTGACTGCAAGGAACACAGCCGTTAGCGGAAACCACACACGTCTTTACGGTCCTCACAGGCAGGCAGAAAGCGAGTTGCAAACACCAACGCCGTAGGCCTTTTCCCGAATGGGAACCAGGAGACTGGACACCAAAAAATATAGGTATATATAGGAAGTGGAATGCTGCCATTGAAAATTGAATTCCTCCTGCCCTGCTTCACCCAGCCTCAACACAGCACCCGTCTTCACTTCTCACCGTGAAGCGAAAGCCTGCTAAATCACCGAGCACATATCCACAGCGACCTGCTAAATCACTGAGGACATCTCCACGGCGACATAACTAAGCACATCCCCACAGCGACCTGCTAAATCACTGAGCACATCCCCACAGCGACCTGCTAAATCACCGAGCACATCCCCACAGCGACCTGCTAAATCACCGAGCACATCCCCACAGCAACCTGCTAAATCACTGAGCACATCTCCACGGCGACATAACCGAGCACATCCCCACAGCGACCTGCTAAATCACTGAGCACATCCCCACAGCGACCTGCTAAATCACCGAGCGCATCCCCACAGCGACCTGCTAAATCACCGAGCACATCCCCACGGCAACCTGCTAAATCACCCAGCACATCTCCATGGCAACATAACCGAGCACATCCCCACGGCAACCTGCTAAATCACCGAGCGCATCTCCACAGTGACCTATCACATAAATCACTGAACACATCTCTATGTCGACCTGTCAGATAAATCACCGAGCACATCTCCACGGCGACCTGTCAGATAAAAGAGCCAGTGCTATGACGCCTAGCCAGGGGTCAAACTACTAAAATTACCCTGACCTGCCAGAGAGCAAAGAAAAAATGTTACAGGTCAGGCCCCATTTCCAAAAAAACAGCTGCCATTCCTCTTTTCAGTGAGTTACATTTGTGCTACAAGAAACTGGCGCAGCCCTCACCCTATGCTGAATTTATCAGCAGTGAAATAAACAACACATTTTCAGCAGGCCATTTCATGACATTTCCTTGCTTTTTTATACATTTACCCTTTAACTGCCTCAATCTTTTGGTAGAGCACATTATATAGATATATATATATTATATTATATTATATATATACATTATATAGGTAGAGTCCCTGTATTTTGTACTTGAAGGCAGTGTTGAACATAACCTAGAGCCATCTCTAACACTAAGTTGAGGTATGTGATGCTGGAAAAATGCAGTCAGATAAGTTCAACACATCTTTCAGTCAGATACGGTGACTGAAAATGTGCTCTACCTGAGGTCGAGCAGGGAGTTAAAGGGTTAAAAAAGCTATTTCATTGAACAGTTCAGTCCTGAGCCTAATGGCAGAATGAAAATGTTGTGCATTTTTGTAGTTTTTGTCAGGGCTGGTTTTTCTAGTTTTGAACTTGAAGGATGAAGAGTTCAGAGTGCAGGAAGATAAAAAACTAAATACCGTATCTCAGGGCTGTTGATCGGGAGTATCGTTATTTACTAATTTAGGGTCGAAGCGGTTGCTTTTACAGGAAAAATATTGATTTAAGCAGTAAAATTCTAAGTCGAGGCCTTGTCAAATAGCCTGGAGAGGCCGGATCGTTCTTCATCCTGTATGTACAGGGTTCATGCATGAAAGAAATTAGTGGAGTACAGTAAGCAGAGATATGCAGCACTTGTTCATAAATCTCCAACAATCTTTATTTTTTAAGAGGCCATGATGTGCACTTGGACTCAAAATTTTAAAGATCGCATTATCTGGAGAAAATAAAGATACAAAGTGAATGAGGCAATTGACAAGTTATGAGGGGATCAATAAGGAAGTTTGTGCAGCCATTCATCCAGCTGAGGGACATGATTAGCTGGCTGTTTTCTGCAAAAGTGCCAAGTTCAACGCTCAAGATTCAACCCAGCTCTGTACAGAAAAAACAGGCACGTGCAGAAAAAGGGCGGGAATAAGGAAGATTGCAACTACCTGAAACAAATCAAAACAAAGTTGGCCAGCATGTGCCCGAAATCACTGGGACACCAGTACATTTCCACTGCAGGGGCTGATGATACTGCCAGTACTCCTGCAGCCAAGCAAATATGGCTTCCTACAGGCGTGACCTCACGCTTGCACCAGCACGCCGAGGCCAACGTGGAAAAACACCAAAATGACCGCTAAAAATAACAACCAAAACAAACGCACAACCAGCATGCTTTTCAAAACGGGTGCATACACACGCGCTCACGCACAAAACAAAACACTTTTGGTCTCGCAAGTTAATGACTTAGAATGACCAACACAAATAGGGCAGAAAAAATACAAAAAGTACCATAACATGCAGTGCAAAAAATACATCAAATTAACATTAAAAAAAAATGCTACGCAGTTGTCAAATCTATGGCAATGCATTCGATTGAGTACAAACCTTAAATGCATCTTGCAAAAACTTATGGTGACATTTAAAGACTGATTACACGACTGGGGACACTGCTCAGTCATCGAAGCGAAGTGCACCAATTCTTTGGCAGGTGAAACGGGTGCGAGGGATGGCGCCGGGATTCAGTACTCACCTTTCATCCTGATGCCTGAAGTCGCCTTGGATTCCGCTGCTCAGTAATATTGATCTGTGAAAGTCTCGGAAAAGGATTGACTATTTAAAGTGTGTATGAGAGGGGCGGAGAGGAGTCAGCCTGTTTGCCTCCAGCATGCCCAGCCCACTTTCCCCCAGGTCTGCACACACACACACACACACACACACACAGACTATGAGGCAGGGAGGTCGCGTAACCTTTGGACGGGCTATGTGCCGACCCTGTTCGTCTTCTGGAGGAAGACTCAAAGATATACTCACATGAACTTCAGGAGCAGAACCCCCCCCACACACACACACACACGACCCTCACCTCTCATGTGACCTATTCCCTCCCACATTTTTGCACAACACCAAAAAACAGTCATTTCAGAGGCTGCTATAGGGCAGACTTTACCAATATAGACACCTCTCCCCAGCTTAGCGTTGGCACTCGGTTCGGAACAGTTCCTCGATTCAGCCCCCAGATAAAAGGAAGTGGGGGAGGGGGGGTTAATTCTCTCCAAATTGCACTACTTCCTTATGGTGCCGGGGGGCCCCATTCAGGAGAATTTCCCACCGTGGGGGTGCTGCTCTGTGGGGAACGATGCTGAACAAAACACGGCGTCTTCCTGAAGGGGGTGTCTTTCTGGGGCTTTCTGCAGGACGCTAATTAACTGCTAACTTGTGTGCCTCACTAAAACTTGCCTGTGGCCTGAGCTAGCTGCCTCTGGCATCGAGAAGAAAGAAGAAGAGAGCAAATGTGATTTTAACTCAGAATAACAGCACAGGTTCAAAATTACCCCGAAAAGGGCAAACAGTGGAGGCTTCACTTGTCTAAGAACATGTTATTCAAACATGAGGAAAGTCAGAGGTGTGTTTGCGTTTTTTGGCTTCCTCTTTCTGTGGAGAAGGGAGAAAAATGACATCGCTGAATTTCATTAGGACCTTCGGTACAGGCCCCGCCAATGACCCTGCGAAAAAAACATGCAGGGGCTCTCTTGGCACTCTACCATTCAGCCTCATGAAGGACTCCAAAAAAACTGTCACAAAAACAAATTTGATTACGTCACTTAGTGCCAACATTGCTATAGTATCAACAAGTGGTTAAGTGGTTCTACAAGCAGCTTCATCTCATGAAAATGAATCACGTACCTCAAATCCAGACACCTCATGATAGTTCTTAGTGCCCCAGGACAGAACTTCGGAAATAAATCACAAGTTTGCGTTTTTTGTCCTCACCGCCATCTGTTAAGTGTCCTCTCCATATGGCAGGTGTAAGAATCGTCTCATTGAGAAATTTGAGAGGTTGTACAATATGATTCCATGCTTTTCAATCACACAGTAAAATGAATTACGTTTCTCCAAATTTCTAACTAATCCGATGAAAAGTTCAGTAGTGGAAGTAGTTTTGGGGCCACTGTTTAAAATAAAATTTGTCGGCAATACAAATGTTTAAATAATTACCTTAAGACATCTACATCGACTCAACTGAAAAATCGGTGGTTAGCACCCCGGGGGATTTGTACTCACCATTTTTGAGACATGTCATGAAACCTTGCCTAAAGCAAGTTTGCCCTTTTCCAAAACAAGTTTCTCTACTTATTCAAGATATTTTAACCAACTGGGTCAGCCTCTGCTAATGCCATGAAACCAGTTGAACGTGGCAGCCAGAGCCTCTGTCTGGAGATCCAATGTGCAGCAGGCTTCCTTCTCAGCCTGGACTTGACATTGGGGTCTTAATTAGCAGGTCAACTATACTCAGTCAAAAAAGAAACTTCACACTCATAAATTCTAAATATTTTCTTGAAACTTAATACAAGAGATATTATTATTATTATTAGGGGTAAATGCGTTGTCAAAGACATCATGACACACAGCAACTCCGACGTGCACAAGCATGCAGCACGTGCAAGCATACATCAAGGTAAAAGCATGTTTCCTCGTGTTCCTAGTCACGTGACCTTATGAGACACGTACAATTGAGCCCACGTTAGCATGGTAGAGTGACATCTCGGAAAAACAAGTTCTTACAGTCAATTATCCGTTGATTTGCAATGCCACGACTGTCAAACATTCAACGTGAACGTGCCATTGGCATGCTGAATACGGGAACGTCAGTCACTGACGTTGCCAGGGTTATGGGATGCAGTCGACGGACTATCCATGATCTTCGGACACGTCTCCAACAAACTGGCACCACAGCAGACCGACCTCGTTCGGGTAGACCACGTGTGACGACACAAGCAGAAGACCGACAAATCGTCTTACGTCATTTGCGTAACCGATTTCTCACTGCAACGTCCACTAGGAATGAATTGTTTAGAGGTCATGTGACTGCCCAAACCATACGTAATCGCCTGCGCACTGCTCGTCTCCATGCACGTCGGCCATATCGTGGACCAATTTTAACCCAGTTACACCGACGTCAACGGCTTCTCTGGGCACAACGACATCTGAGATGGACTCAGCGTGATTGGAATAGGGTCGTTTTTAGTGACGAATCCAGATTCACTTTGCACTTCGTGATGGGAGAGTTAGAGTTTGGAGGAGACGCGGTGAACGTAACGCCCAGTGTTGTGTGCAGGAAGTGGACCGTTTTGGGGGCGGTAGTGTTATGGTTTGGGGTGCCTTTAATGGTCCTGCCTGTTCCCGACTGATGGTCGTTCAAGGAAACCTAAGTGCTGCAGGATACAGAGATCAAGTGCTCATTCCAGAGCTTTTGCCATTCATGGCAGCTCATGGCCCAGGTCTGACATTCCAACACGATAATGCCAGACCTCATACGGCCAATTTAACGCAGAATTTGTGGGTTCACAAGACCCTCAAGGTCTCCCGACCTTAATCCCATGGAACATGTATGGGATGTGTTGGGCAGAAGACTCCGTCAAGTAAGGAACCCTCCACAGAATTTGCAGGAACTTGGTGCCATGTTGGTTCAATTATGGCGACGCATCCCCCAAGCTGTGTTCAGACGCCATCATTCAACCCATGAGGAGACGTTGCGTCGCAGTTGTGAACGCTCATGGAGGGCATACACGCTATTGACATGCTTTCATCAAGTTGTAACTTACCATTTTTACTCTCTTACATTTCCATAGCATTTCCGGTGGAACTGGTTACATTATGAACATGATTTTTATGGTACACCGTCCTTAATGGGTACAGAATGGAATTAAATCATTACTTAAAACCACTTTTCTTGTATGCTCAACTTATCGACCTCCAAACGAGTGTGAAGTTTCTTTTTTGACTGAGTATACATCCAGCTCTTGGCCGTGAGCTTGGCTTTCGTTGTAATGAGAACTTTATTAGTTGGTTGGCTTTTAAGGAGCCAACACATTCAACATATACTGTAGCCTGCCAGTTAACGGGTATGTTTCAGGGAGCCTGTAGGTCAAGCCCCAATGTAGGCACAACAAGATGAGCGCAGCATTGGGGACCTTGAGCAAGGCCATTACTCCACCATACTCCAGAGGGCATTGATGCCTCGTCAGCCTGATCAACTGGAGATGAAAGTCCCAGCAAAATAATTGCCATTTTCAAATGGACACAGAAAGCCAAACAGACTGCCACTTTCATTTAAAGGCACCCTATCGTGTCACCAGGTGCACATCTAATTGCCCACTACAAGCCATTTCACATCGGTCCATTGTGACATCACAAGGGGGAGGGATCACCCAGAATAATGTAGGAGCTGATCGGGGCGCCCTGGTGGCTCATCGGTCTAAGTGTGCGTACCATAAAGGCTGTGTCCTTCCTGCAGCGACCTGAGTTCGATTCCGGTTCAGGTCATTTGCTGCATGTCTTCCCCCATTCTTCTAACCAACTTTCCTGTCTCTCTACACTGTATAACTGTCAAATAAAGGAAAAAAATTCCCAAAGAAATAATCTTTAAAAAAAAAAAATGAAGGAGCTGATCAACTGGTTGGCTGAAGTTGATCAGTCCCTCCTCCCGCTGGGCAGTCACTTCACCATATGATGTCACAAACAAACCAGTTTAGAAATGGCTTGGACTGACTACATGACCGTGCACCTGGCGACCCAGTAGGAGACCTTTAAAACAGGCATCAACAAATTTGGTCCTCAAATCCCAATTCAGACCTGCTTTTTTAACCAGGAAATTTAAACAACTTAATTGGACACTGAGTGGTTTTAATTGGCCAGACTATCTTTACACCTGCGGCCCAGGTAAAGGTAGTGTGGAAAATACGCATTTTTGAAGCTACAGAAGCACTGATTGAAGTTTCTATTGTAGCCCAGTCATGTCCTTCAGTCCATTCAGGAAATGGAGAATGCGGGCCTTTATTTGGACAGTTAAGTTTGCTTCGGCCACCTTAAGGCATGCTCACGTCATGAGAAGCTGATATTTCGACACAGCTGTGGTATGGTGGAGGTACAGTTAGTCCAGGGAGAATCTGCAGTGTAATGCTTGTTGTTTATTAATCCTTGAGACCATGCTTAATGAACACTTACAAAGCAGGCTTAAACAACAGCAACGCATTTACACTCTTGGACAGGAGGAAGGTTTGACAGGAAATTAATAGTGAAAAAAAAATCATTTATTTTTAGGTCCATTTGGTCAATCCATTCTCATTTGCGGGAAAGAATAATAATAATTCAGGCATATACAGCACACGTCTTCCACCCAATCATGCACACCCACCTAATTTTAACTCTCATACTATTTTTTATGGGACTCCATTTCTCTGAAGTCCATCCATAATGCTTGCAGAAGTTTTGGATCTGACCCAACGTTGAACAGCATGGTTACAGTCTTTCAGTCTTTAGCCTTTCCTCTGAGGAAGCACTCTGTCCCTCGGAGAAGTTTTAATTGCTCACACATTCCATTCCAAACCAGACCTCAGGGCTTGTCTGGAACAATTTTTACACTTAATGATTCCCAACAAACTGGAAGCCAGCAACAAAGACCGCCCCCACCCTGTTTCTGAACCAACACCCCAGCCCCTCCAAAACAGGCCGACTGACGCCAGTTTCCGTTATTCTCTGCCTGAACCCATACAGATTGTTGACTGGCGTTAGCTACAGCTATGAGTAGCCTTGTCCCATCGAGTTAAACTCTGGTGGCCTGCTTGCTAACGGTCGTGCCGTTAATTGCGACTGCGTCTACGAGCCCAAAAAAAAGCTCCAAAGGTCACAGCCGAGTAGCTGTTGCGACCGTTTCTCAGACGCTGCAGGGACCATACCCTCACCAAGCTGCTCAAATAATTCTCGGGAGCGTTTTTGTTTTGCCTATGAACTTCCCAACTGGCTCGTCACGATGTTTTCATACTCATTGGAATGAAAATGAGATGGGGTTCAAAGCTTTTGTTGGTCATCTGCATTTTCATGGGTAAAACAGATGGCCAGTGAATTTTTTGCCATTGCAGCCGATATGGTCGAGAGATTGAGCATAACGAAAGCAGCACTTATGTCCTGAAATCTCGAAATACAGTAGGAATGGATTTTTTGCTCCTCTGTAAAATCCATATCATTCAAAAGTGAAGATAAGGGTGCCCCGGTGGCTCATCGGTCTAAGCGCGCGTACCATAAAGGCTGTGTCCTTCTCGCAGCGACCTGGGTTCGATTCCGGCTCAGGTCATTTGCTGCATGTCTTCCCCCATTCTTCTCCCCAACCCTCCTGTCTCTCTACACTGCATAACCGTCAAACAAAGGAAAAATTCCTTAAAAAAAAAAAGTGAAGATAAACGGTGCCAATGAGTCGCTTGACTCATCTTGTCATTTTGGTGGCTGTTAAGGCCATAGAATGAAAGGAGGTTGGTGGATTAGAGACATATATCTCATGTGAGCCCATTTCTCAACCAGTGACCAAAGATAATCACACTCTTTAGGTGGCTATTCTGGCAGCTCAGTCCACACAAGAAACCGCATGACCTCCACAACTTTTTACGGCTTAGCACATATGTCCATCAGTTGTTCCATTGTTTAATCCTGGTCAATGATAATTCTACCAAGAACACCAGCGCTTTCGCAATTAGGATTAAAATTGTTGGCGCTGTCTTATTCACTTCTGTTCGGGGCACAGTTAAAGTTTGGTGCAAAATGTGGATGGCGGAGTCAGCGGTCCACCTCCCGGGTCTGTGGGAGTCCGTTCAAACCAGACTGAGCAGATACTAATGGGTATAAAAACAAATGATGTTTGCCTTGACAATGTTAGCCACGTGAGGGCATGGGTCAGCTCTAATGGCAGTCCAGTGAGCAACCTGGTAGTTCAAGGGAACAGCACCTCTTTGGGTCATTGTTTGACTGGCTATGCAACGTGATTCATTCATCTCATGAGCACTCCTTGGTCTGGGGTTATCCCGTTATGTCCAGGATAGTTCAGGATCCTTGTGCAGTAAATCTTGCCCCAATACCATACAATGGCATTCCATATGATTCTGCTCTCCCAACAGTGTGGTGAGGGCCCTTTCTTACTTCAGCATGAAAAAGCTCCATGTGGAGGGATGTCCAGATATGGTTTGTTGAAGCTGGTCAAGACAAAGCACCCTCCTCAACCCCACCAAACAGCATCGGGATCAACTGGAGAGCAGACTTCAAATGAAGCGCAATCACCCAACACTGCAGTCCATCCTCACTAAGACTTTTCTAGAAGGAAAAGAAGAAAACACCCAAAGCAATGTTCTGACATCAGATGAAAAGCCTTCCCAGGAAAGGCTAGATAGTTATAGCTGCAACAAAGGGACAAACTCCTCTTTCATGCCCTTGATTCTGGAACGAGATGTTTTTACGAACAGGTGTATTAGTCCATTAGCAGTGTCCAATAGCTTTGAATCATAGATTATTTGATTATAACATAAGCCATGAAGTTCCGAGAAACCCATAGCCTTAGGTCAAGCAAGGTCAGGTTTTTCTGCGTCCTCAGAAAGGCAGTTGGAAACGTTAAAAACAAGATACATCTCAGTTGGTCCCATTCAAATTTGCCGTTAAGAGAGGACAATTCACATTCTTCAAATTTGTTCTGAGGACACCCCCCACCCCACCTGTCATCTGGACAGAAAATAATTTTAAAAGCGGCTGGGGGGTGGGGGGTTATGTGGTGGATGGAATTTCAGCAGTGCTTCCCTGCTGGCCCCTGTCTCTCTCCCCCTTTCCCCTAAAGGGATTAATGAGTCTAAGAGACGTTCTGCATTAGCAAACGCCAAATCCTGAGGGGGCGTCAAACCGTTCTTCAACCAATCAGCACCTGCTTGCCTCACCAACTTTTCCAGAGGATGCAGCGGTTCAAACTCTGGCCCCACTCGCGAGATATTCCGACAGGACCTCTAACCCTTTAACCATGCTGGCAAGTAATGAGTGCAGCGGTTCAAAACCTTAGTCTGGTATTTGTAAGTACTGGTTTCGTAGTTGCAATTATGAAATTTACTCAGGGATATTTAATATGTTCCTGTTCTTTATGGGAGTTGTACATTTCACAAACTCATCATGTGTAAAATCCTAAAACGGACCACTAATAGTCCGCGCTCATTAACGTTCGGGGACACCCCTGAGAAAGTCTGTTTGATGAGTATGTACATTCCCGTCGCCCCCACCCCTACCCACCCCTGAATTTCAAACCTGAAGGTAGTGATTAACGGCTGAGAGGATGATGCATTTCTGGTCAGTGCTGAAATGGCATTCGAAGGTGTTCAAGCTGCCATTAAGAAGCCCATTTTCACTCTGGATGGGACCAGTTTGGATCACATGGCAGCAACTGGACGACCCTCGACCACCTAAAATCACCTCCTTAGGGGTCAACCGCTATGAGATTGTTAACTTGTCAGCTGATCCTACAATAAGCACTGCAGGCGCAGTGGACGTACACCAAGTGCTGCTCGACTCCATAGTCAGGTCCTTACAAAGAGATGACAAAGTTGGTGGTGAAGTTCAACGAAGGTCAAGCGGGGCAAAACGCAGTTAACACACAGCACTTTCGGGGGAGATGAGGAGTTTTCAAAATGTTCAATTGCGCCCACTACCCCGCATACTAGAACTGTGAATGCCACAGTACAGTGAAGGACTCCAATTCTTGAACTTGGCCTGAACCATCCTCCGAGTCTTCCAAGGTGAAAGAGGTTATTGAGTTTAGGAATTCCAACAGCTTGGTGCTACATCGTCATCATGAGAAAGACAATACTCCCTTTCACTGAGCACATCCAAATAACACAACACACCGATAGCAAAGAGAAAGCCATTAGGAAAGATATGACCCTCCCATGTGATAAGATAAGACAGACTTTATTGAACCCCGTGGGGTAATTTGTCCTCTGCATTTGACCCATCCTATAGTTAGGAGCGGTGGGCAGTCACAGAGCAGCCAGTTCCTTGGTCAGGGGTACTGGAGAGTGTTCCAATAATGCATGTTTTCCTGGGTGGGGGAAAATTGGAGTATCTGGAGGAAACCGTAGAATTTCTTCTAAGTCTTTACATCTTGCCCCAAACGGGTTAGAGGCAAGAGGCTTTTCCAGTCTATGAGCATGACAGTGAGGAGTCAAGAACTCACGACATGAAAATGCAGACTAAGCATTTCTTTCCCTGGCTTTACAGAAGCTGTGCCAGCACACTTAAGCCAAGGGCAGGTCTCTCTACCACCCTGCAAGACCCAGATGCTGCAAAGATAGTCCATACGGTAACCCTTGGAAAGTAGGAGCAATAATCAAGCTCCACAATTAAAAAGACAGAGAGAAATGAGAGCAAAAACAGAGGGGAAGCAGAAGCAAGTCGTGTGCCATCATCCGTGCTATCAATACTGGCCCTCGGCAGAATCTGCTGGCAGACAAATGCAGACATGTGCAACTTTAATTGGGTCCAAACTGACAGGCAAGGAGATTTCAGACATTCCGATCCTTAAATACGTAAACATTCTCTCCACATTATTCAGCATGATCTTCATCTCGACAATCCATGGGATGTTGTCCCAGAAATGTTCAGGCACCTTTTAATCTTTTATGGCAAACTCAAATTGATCTTCACGAATGAGTGGCATATAAATGGACACATTTTCTAGTAAACTGTACCTGTATTTACTCTGGTGAAGCCTTTTCTTGACTGTGGTCCTTGCAATACCTTCAACACCGAAACTACACGGGCCATTTCGGTTTGACAAGGGAGGATCTCAGTGCGACTTACCTCAGCAGCTGTGCCACTGGCATGAGTGAACCATCCATAGCTTGTTACAGGTACCACTCCTTTCCCCCAGAATGCAGGAACAGGTTCAAGACCTTCAGCGACTCTCACCACGAATAAGCGAGTCAGATGAAGGAAGGGAACAGAAGATTATGCTGCTGACAGGTAGGGTCTCGTGTTACTGGACCTTTGAGAAAAAGCGGAGAGACCCAATTGCCCCACTGCAAAAAAAAAAAAAGTGCCCCTCCCTGCATATTAACATTTGCATGACTGCTAGCACAACCCCACAACCACCCCCGAACACCAGAAAGATAAATTTGCAATAGCAGAACATTCCGGACACAACAGACACATCTTGGCAACCTTATTCATGTTGTCCATGAAGAGTTTATTAAAGGTGATAAAAGAAAAAAAAAACTTGAGCCACATCATGTTAATCACTTAAAACCTACAGTATTTACATTATAAATACGTTCACTACGTACAGTCACTCCTACACCTACAAACTGACGCACGCTGTAGGGGGGTGTTGGGTCGCGGGGGGCGGGTAGAAATGCCCGTCTCTCTTCACCATGGCTCTGTGGGACACAACCGACGAGCCCCATCCCCAACCCGGCTGCACAGCCTCTTGTCTCGAACCTGTTTCCAGAATGCGTGCCCCGGCCTCCTCGACAGTGACCGGTCCAGAAGAGGCAGCAGGGTACACGTCGCCCCATGTCTGTCGGGCTGACTTACTGCACCCCACGCCGCAGACACAGACGAGATTCTGCAGCAGACGCGGTAACCGTGACCGGCGTGTACGACCGCTAAAGCATGTGGAGCAAGAAGACTGAAGCGACTCGACACCTTCACTCTCGCACCAGATTCCTCCTGCCAAAATCTGTGCAGTACCACAGATTAGTTTAGTGTTTGTCCTCTCCAGCATCCCATGCAAGAACACGTCTGGGTCTAACCTCCACACTGTGGACTCCTCCTCTAGACCAAATGCTGCAGAGCACAATCAGTAAAGGGTGAATGCAAGGAGGAAAGAGGTCAGGGATTCCAGAAAGGAGGTAAGGTTTTTATACTTCTTTTATTTTGCAAGGTGGAGGTGGTTGTGGTGGTGGGGGTGTGGGTTGAACCCTAGGCATATCTCATACACCTGCCCCCCCACTCCGCATTAGCTGCTCTCCTGCAGGTCGCGCTGGGAGAGGGATGGGGGGAGGAACGCTGGAGCGCAGATGGGCGTGGCCAGCCCCCCGCTGTCCCCGCCCCCCATGACGGCCTTCCGGGAGCAGGACTGGCAGATGTAGTCCTCGTTCTCGGCCATCTCGCACGACACGCCCACGCAAACCTGGTGGAACCACTCTTCACATCCGCCGTCGCACTGCACCCAGTCCACCTGAGGGGGGCGAAGACACAAAGAACATGAGAGAGTGCATCATTGTGGGTGCGTGTCAGAGGTGTAGAGTCAAGTTGTCAGAAAGCAAAACTATTGCCATGATTTACTTCCAGCCAAGACCTCAGCTGGGTGAGGTCTCCACTTCATTGCCCTCCTGGCAATCCTTGCTGATGGGCTACTGCCATCGCCTTCTGCGCCTGTCCGTCCGTCCGTCCGTCCGTCTTCCTATCGCTTGTTACCACTCCAGCTGCTGAACCGTTGCAGGGACACACTAAAATTATGTGTAGTGGGTGTCTCCAGAAGCCCATTTTCAAATCGAGGTCAATAGGTCCGATTTTGACCTCATTTTTTGTAGGTCAAAGGTCAGGCAAGCCCTGGAGTAAGGGATGGCGAGGGGGTATGTAGCGCCAAGCGCAATCTCGTTCCATTCAGCAGCCCAGGTTTTTGGAAAAAAAATACTTTGGAGGACTTACTTTCTGAACCTTGATCGTCATCCTCGGAGTTGTTTTTGTTTGTGTAAGTGTGCATGCGTACAGATACATAGTGCACTAATGTACTTATGCCCATCAACACATACCATACACATACGCGTGCTTGCTGCGTGGGCATGAACTCATGTATGTACACAAGCAAAATCTATACAAATACAACCATATAGGCATGTAGTGTGCATGTACAAGCAAGTACACACATTATACACTGTAAATGCAAATATATACATATCACGTTCATATCAAGTCTTATTTCTCCATCAAATTATGAATAGCACTGAGAAACACTTATTTTAAGTTGCCTCTACTCTTTTGCAATGTTATTTTTGGCCCCAGAACTGGACTTACGAAATGCTGTAAGGGACGTTAATAAACAAAATCATACTTGAATCCTCACGTGTTTTTTTCCTGTGGAAAATTGGCACTCCATTCCCACTTCAGACCCCAGGAATACTCTGTGCTTACAGGAGGTGATTTGAAGGGGAGGACTGAGAGTCGCTGATTAACCAGTATTCTCATTACGGTTAGTAAACGCTTCAACAAATGTACCCAGTCTATTAATGCCTGATCGAACACCGGTCAAGGTGTTCCCGTACTCTCATTATACGTCGCAACGCAACACACACACACACACACACACACAAACACACACACACGCTGTGTCATAGTTATATTGCATGCGTACCCTCTCTTGTCCTATGCAACACCGAATAAGCTGGCATGGACTTGGCTGTAAGCCTCACCTCGTCCTTAGCGACAAAATGTTTGCTAGCGCAGATTTACCCTCCGTTAGTATTGCTATCCTCACCTTCCATTACCCTTATTTGCAACATAGCGAGCGCTAGCACGGTCTTAGCCGTTAACCTCCCCTTGTTCTAAGTAACACAACGTGCAGAACAGCAGGATTAGACATTACCCTCACCTCGTCCTTACACAGCGCAAGCTACCACAGGCTCAGCCATTACCCTCGATGCAGTCTGTTATCCTCACCTTGTTCTTGGCAACATTTTGTGTGCTAGCAAGGGACTTAGATATTAGCGCAAACTCGGTGTGCGCTAGCGGGGGCCGGGCCTTTTCACCTCACCTTGTCCTTACAGGGCCGCTGGCAGTTTTTGGCGGCGCACACGGCGTTCTCATCGTTGGAGTCCTCGGCGCCGGACCAGTCGTACTTGGAGGGGATGTCCAGAACCTTCTTCTCGCGCTTCCTCTCCAGGCTCTCCTTGGCGGCCTCGGCCTTGGCGGCCGCCTTCTCCTTCCGCTTCTTCTCTCGCTCCTCCTTGGCGAGCCGCTTAGCCAGCTGCTTCAGCTCGCGCGATTTCTCGGGGCTCAGCTTCAGCTTCTTCTTTTTGGGTTTCGCCTCGGCCTTGCGCTGCTCCTTGGACTTCGACCGCCCGCTCCCGTCGCCGGCCGCCAGGAGGAGCTGCTCTGCCTTCTCCAGCTTCCTCTTCCGCCGCTTCTCCGAATCCTTGGTCTTCAGCTTCAGCGGCTTCTCCAGGAGACCCTCCTCAGGCTGGGGGGGCAAAGAAGGGGTTAATTCCAGCTTCTACCATCAAACTGCATGACTTCATGCAACCGTTGCTACAATCCACCCGCAAGTCCTAATCACTAATCAAGATTGGGGCTTAAATCATAGACACTGAAAATTGATTGGACTAAAGGGTCAAGCTTTAAATGGAGAACTTAGTGTTGGACTTGGGTTGATCAGAGCCTCTGAATCCAGCTCAAGTCTACGACTGTGTCCTAATACTCAAAAATACATATCCTCCCATCCAACGCTCTTCTCTCCACAAAAACGTACCCTCCCATCCTATGCTCTTCTCTACACAAAAACACGTATCCTCCCATCCTACGCTCTTCTCTACTCAAAAACACATATCCTCCCATCCAACGCTCATCTCTACTCAAAAACAAGTTTCCTCCCATACAATGCTCTTCTCTACACAAAAACACGTGTCCTCCCATCCTACGCTCTTCTCTCCACAAAAACACGTATCCTCCCATCCTATGCTCTTCTCTACACAAAAATACGTATCCTCCCATCCTACGCTCTTCTCTACTCAAAAACACATATCCTCCCATCCAACGCTCATCTCTACTCAAAAACAAGTTTCCTCCCATACAACGCTCTTCTCTACACAAAAACACGTGTCCTCCCATCCTACGCTCTTCTCTACTCAAAAACACATATCCTCCCATCCTACGCTCTGATCTACTCAAAAACACAAATCCTCCCATCCAACGCTCTTCTCAACACAAAAAGACGTATCCTCCCATCCAACGCTCTTCTCTACTCAAAAACACATATCCTCCCATCCTACGCTCTTCTCTACTCAAAAACAAGTTTCCTCCCATCCAACGCTCTTCTCTACTCAAAAACACATATCCTCCCATCCTACGCCCTTCTCTACTCAAAAACACATATTCTCCCATCCTACGCTCTTCTCAACTCAAAAACACGTATCCTCCCATCCTACACTCTTCTCTACTCAAAAACACATATCCTCCCATCCTACGCTCTTCTCTACTCAAAAACACATATCCTCCCATCCCATCCCACACATATCCTCCCATCCAACGCTCTTCTCAACTCAAAAACACGTCCATCCTCCCATCCAACGCTTCTCTACTCAAAAACACATATTCTCCCATCCTCAAAAACAAGTTTCCTCCCATCCAACGCTCTTCTCTACTCAAAAACACATATCCTCCCATCCTACGCCCTTCTCTACTCAAAAACACATATCCTCCCATCCTACGCTCTTCTCAACTCAAAAACACATATCCTCCCATCCTACGCTCTTCTCTACTCAAAAACACATATCCTCCCATCCAACGCTCTTCTCTACTCAAAAACACATATCCTCCCATCCTATGCTCTTCTCTACTCAAAAACACATATCCTCCCATCCTACGCTCTTCTCTACTCAAAAACACATATCCTCCCATCCAACGCTCTTCTTTACTCAAAAACACGTATCCTCCCATCCTATGCTCTCCTCTACTCAAAAACATGGATCCTCCCATCCTACGCTCTTCTCTACTCAAAAACACGTATCATCCCATCCAACGCTCTTCTCTACTCAAAAACACATATCCTCCCATCCTATGCTCTTCTCTACTCAAAAACACATATCCTCCCATCCTACGCTCTTCTCTACTCAAAAACACATATCCTCCCATCCTACGCTCTTCTCTACTCAAAAACACATATCCTCCCATCCTACACTCTTCTCTACTCAAAAACACATATCCTCCCATCCTACGCTCTTCTCTACTCAAAAACACATATCCTCCCATCCTACGCTCTTCTCTACTCAAAAACACATATCCTCCCATCCTACACAAAAACACATATCCTCCCATCCCACTCAAAAACACATATCCTCCCATCCCACGCACATATCCTCCCATCCTTCTCTACTCAAAAACACATATCCTCCCATCCTACGCTCTTCTCAAAAACACATATCCTCCCATCCTACGCTCTTCTCTACTCAAAAACACATATCCTCCCATCCTACGCTCTTCTCTACTCAAAAACACATATCCTCCCATCCAACGCTCTTCTTTACTCAAAAACACGTATCCTCCCATCCTATGCTCTCGTCTACTCAAAAATATGTATCCTCCCATCCTACGCTCTTCTCTACTCAAAAACACGTATCATCCCATCCAACGCTCTTCTCTACTCAAAAACACATATCCTCCCATCCTATGCTCCTCTCTACTCAAAAACACGTATCCTCCCATTCTGCGCTCTTCTCTACTCAAAAACACGTATCCTCCCATCCTACGCTCCTCTTTTTGAGAGGATACGTTTTTCTGAGTGCATTGCACTCTTAATAAAAGAAAATCCCTCCATGAGGACGTTGGTGGGCACGACGGCAGTGGGAGTGCTGAGATGCGGGCGCCTGACCTCCATGACCTGCAGGAATCGCTCCTCCGATGGCGGGTGAGTGGCCTGCAGGATCCTCCAGATGTGCTGGGTCTCGTCTAGCGACACCTCCAGCAGGTCCCCCAGCATCATCAGCTCTTCCAGCTGGGCTTTGGCGGAGGGCGAGAGCTCCAACACCGGGGGCTCCAGACTCCGGGGCACCAGCGGGGACTTCCGCGGCTGCTTTCGGGGGGTCCCCGAGTCTGCAGGGGGTGGCAGTAGTAGAGGAGGAGTTAAATTTGCACGTTTCGGGGGGGTCAACATGAGGAAGGTACCAGGTGTGAGTCTGTTGATGAGCGGCAAAATCATCATAAAGATGTGTTACGAGTATTGAGTCAAACATTTTGAAATATAAGGTCCACTAAGATCTCAAAGAGAACTCCCCTTACTCAATTAAAATGAAACTGACCTTAGCCTTAAGGCAATGAGAAAGTCAAATTAACGGGGTGAGCCCTTATATTTGAAAATCGAACCCCCCTTTGCTCCGCTTGTCTCCTTCCTTCCTTGCTTTTCACCATTTGCTTTCAGACAGGAGGGGAGAAAAGCAGCAGAGGACACAAGTACTGGGGTGCAGCCAGCAGACCACACGAGGGTCTCGCACTGATACATCATCAGCGTGGGACAGCGGAGGGGAGGCGTCTCTTACTCTGGGCGCAGGATTTGGATGCGGAGGAGTAGGCGTGCTCCGCGCAGAAGGAGGGCGTGGCCGGCCACATGTGGCTCACCACCTCCTCAGACTTCACTGGGATCTCCTCATCGCAGAACAGGTAGGGCTTCACCCCGCTGGGGTCCTGGGACAGGAAGGGCAGCAGGTTTTCAGGCCCCTCAGTGCATCACATTAACATTACTTTTCTGAGGCTTCCATCCACAGGACCTAATAGCCAACAAGGTAAAACTGGCTGCTATTGCTGTACCTTCGCTTGCCAAAGCGTCATACGCCCTGAAAGCTGATACTCAGTCCCCACATACAGCCGACTTCATGTAACCTTGACCTTTGACTCGGTAACTTCCAAAACCTAATTTGTTCAGCAACCCTCTGTGGAAAGTTACCAAGTGTGATTTACCGTACGTCAAATTCTGTCCACTCCACACAAGATATGTGACGAATGGCAGTGTGTGGTGGAGACATAACATAACTAATCAGGAAACGATGGATCCTGGAATATTGTGCCAAAGGCCTTTCTGAAGGGACAGAGAGCTGCACTGATCTAACTGGGGCCACACGGGGGCTCGAGAAACCAAATTCTGAGTCACGCCGGAGTCAAACCTAATCCATTGGGCTACAGAGTGCCTATTTCTCCCTACTCCAGCCCCGGCCCACCTGAGAACTACGGAATGACATGGTGGCAGCACTAGCAGTACACACATCGGGGCTCCTCCGTACCTTCATGTCATAGCCGTACGTCTCCCGTATATCTTCATCCGAGTCCGTCTCCTCGTCGTCATAGTCTACAGACTGCCGCGGCGACGTCGCCCGACTAAATCCAGCTTGCTGGAAAGTCTGAATGTGCCCCTGCGAAACACACACTGATTTAGACAAGAGCAAAAACTAGAACTGCAATGGATCCACACTTCCTCCAGTCTTCTTCTTCTCTTATCTTAAAGTACACCAGAGAGATGAGCAGAGGCTATTTCCTTCCATAGACCCACTCTACCAAATGGGGATATATTGCGTTTACCCCAGCCCGTCTTTCAGCCAGTCTGCAATTTATTGTTCTCGTTCTACAGACTACAGATTTTGTTCGATTCTTCTCATTTTAGTTTTGTGGGTCAATGCTGTAAAAAGAGAATCCCTATTGATTTTGGTAATGATTTGAAAATTTTCATTCAAATAGCATGTCATCAACAAGGCTGCCATGCGGGCATATTACCATGCTTTGCCTGGCTATCTTTTAGCATTGGGAAGCACCACCTGCTTTAAGTAGAGGCCCATCCGGTGCATTAACACAGCGAGCTGCCGTTAGCCGAGCGCCGTTAGCGCCGACGCTCCCTACTCACCTGCAGGTCGGGGTTCGCCGCAGCCTTCTGCAGCTCAGCATGGATGATTTTCTCCGTCTTCTCCCTTGCGGCCTGCTCTACCATGCGCTGGCTGAGGACCGATAGCTTGGCCAGGGCAGAGGAGAGCTCGTCGGTGGCCAGCGCCTGTCGCGCCCGGTCCTGCCAGCCCATGGCGCGCTCCGTCAGGCATTGCAAAGCCTCACCCTCGGGCAGCCGCACCGGCAGCTTCTGCAGGGACACCAGCAGCGACAGGATGGTCTCCAGCCGCGGGCGGCGAGAACGCTGGCACAGCGGGCACAGGAACTTGGACTCTTTGCCCTGCCAGGGTGCGGGGCCCTTCTTCTGCGAGCCGGCCTTGGGCAGCGGCACACAGGCGCTGTGGAACCAGTCCTTACACAGCTCACACTGGAGCATCAGGCCGCTCGCCGTCTTGCGGCACAGGCAGAACTTCACCTCCTCGATGCGGTCCGCCATCGCCATCTTGGCCAGGTTGGCCGCCCGCAGCGAGTGGATGGACTCCACCTCCTTCATCTCCTTGGCTTTGAACGCTGCCACCTGGTGGAGGGGAAGGGGGAGAGCGCGGGCGTGAGCGGAGGGGCTGACTGTATGTATGTGGGTGTGAGCAAACGTCTGGTACCAACGTCTGGTGCTCCTGCCAGGGTCGACTAACTCATGCTGACTGCTGGCCATCAACGAGCAGTTTATAACCTGCACTACTGCCAGCCACTAGATGGCGATCAAAATGTTTTGGCCTCAGTTTTGAGGAGCTGTTAGGTTGTCCATATTCATGCGCAGTCAGTGCTGTGTACATGTTCCCTCACCACTGGTGTGTACATGTTCCCTCACCACTGGTGTGTACACGTTCCCCCACCGCTGGTGTGTACACGTTCCCCCACCACTGGTGTGTACACGTTCCCACACGTTCCCTCACCGCTGGTGTGTACACGTTCCCCCACCGCTGGTGTATACACGTTCCCCCACCGCTGGTGTATACACGTTCCCCCCACGCTGGTGTATACACGTTCCCACCGCTGGTGTGTACACGTTCCCTCACCGCTGGTGTGTACACGCTCCCTCACCGCTGGTGTGTACACGTTCCCTCACCGCTGGTGTGTACACGTTCCCCCACCGCTGGTGTGTACACGTTCCCCCACCGCTGGTGTGTACACGTTCCCCCACCGCTGGTGTGTACACGTTCCCTCACCGCTGGTGTGTACACGTTCCCTCACCGCTGGTGTGTACACGTTCCCTCACCGCTGGTGTGTACACGTTCCCTCACCGCTGGTGTGTACACGTTCCCTCACCGCTGGTGTGTACACGTTCCCTCACCGCTGGTGTGTACATGTTCCCTCACTGCTGGTGTGTACATGTTCCCTCACCGCTGGTGTGTACACGTTCCTCCCCCACTGGTGTGTGTACATGTTCCCTCACCGCTTGTGTGTACACGTTCCCAGTGTGTACATGTTCCCCCACCGCTGGTGTGTACATGTTCCCTCAGCGCTGGTGTGTACACGTTCCCTCGCCACTGGTGTGTACATGTTCCCTCACCGCTGGTGTGTACATGTTCCCTCGCCACTGGTGTGTACATGTTCCCTCACTGCTGGTGTGTACATGTTCCCTCACCGCTGGTGTGTACATGTTCCCTCACCGCTGGTGTGTACATGTTCCCTCAGCACTGGTGTGTACATGTTCCCTCAGCACTGGTGTGTACATGTTCCCTCACTGCTGGTGTGTACATGTTCCCTCAGCGCTGGTGTGTACATGTTCCCTCACTGCTGGTGTGTACATGTTCCCTCACCGCTGGTGTGTACATGTTCCCTCACCGCTGGTGTGTACATGTTCCCTCAGCACTGGTGTGTACATGTTCCCTCAGCACTGGTGTGTACATGTTCCCTCACCGCTGGTGTGTACATGTTCCCTCACTGGTGTGTACATGTTCCCTCACCGCTGGTGTACATGTTCCCTCAGCACTTCCCTCACCACTGGTGTGTACATGTTCCCTCACTGCTGGTACATGTTCCCACACATGTTCCCTCACTGCTGGTGTGTACATGTTCCCTCACTGCTGGTGTGTACATGTTCCCTCACTGCTGGTGTGTACATGTTCCCTCACCGCTGGTGTGTACATGTTCCCTCAGCACTGGTGTGTACATGTTCCCTCAGCACTGGTGTGTACATGTTCCTCACCTGGTGTGGTGTGTACATGTTCCCTCAGCACTGGTGTGTACATGTTCCCTCACTGCTGGTGTGTACATGTTCCCTCACCGCTGGTGTGTACATGTTCCCTCAGCGCTGGTGTGCACACGTTCCCTCACCACTGGTGTGTACATGTTCCCTCAGCACTGGTGTGTACACGTTCCCTCACCACTGCAGCAGGGTCTCTGATGTCCTCCAGTCCCTCCTCCAGGTCGCTCAGGCCCTCGAGCTCCAGGCCCCTCTCCTTCTCCAGCAGCTCCTTCACCCGCTTACGCTTGCTCTTACCGCTGCCGTACACTCCCACGTCCTGCCGCGGGCTCAGCACCTGCCAAAAAACACACACACATACACACAGATGTATATATGCGCGCACACGCACACGCACACACACACACACACCAGTGTCCTACCGCAGACTCAGAAGCTGTATCTACAAAATACACACACCCCCCCAACAACATTTTAATGTCTTAAACCCCCACCTCCCCCCCTTTGGTCCGACCCGACCCAGCGAACACAGAACACCCTCACAGTGTTACACGAATGTGTCTCTTCAGCAGTATATTATCCGCTCTACACTGCAGCCCCAGCGCAGGGCCCCCGCAGCGCCTCACCTGCAGGAGGGTGTAGGTGGAGTTCTTCTTCAGGAAGGTGCGGGCCGTTCTCTCCCGCCAGGACCGGGCCGACGCCACCTGGGACTCCACCTGGGGCAGGGGGTCCAGTCGGACGGGGATGGAGCGCCCCCGAGCCAGCAGGCTCTCCAGCTGCTCCAGGTAGGCGTAGTTAGTGCCGTTCTGCAGGAGAGCGCCAGAAACAGTGAGAGGCATGGCGTGGCCCGTCCAGCAGGGGGCGAGATTGGGCACAATTAGCAATGCAAGGGTGTTTGAGCAGAGCACTTAAGGCACAGTATGGTGGAATCATTCAACATGAGTCACACACATTCACAAAAAACACCGACGTTCCTGCATCAGAGCAAATATGTAAATAAACTGACAAAAATGCAATATTTGGCTCACGAGCTGTGGCTGTAGGTCATGCACAGAAGCATAAGGGTGGTGCTCACCTGAATCGCCTCCACCTTCGCCGTCCACTCTTTGGCTTTCTGCAGGGCCTCTCGCAGCGCCAGCACGTTGGGCAGGTATGCCGGAATGTTCTTGGCCTCCATCACGATGCTCTCCAGGGTGGCCATGCCGTGGCGCGGCCTGAGACAGGTGAAGGAGGAGGTGATCGCCGAGAGCCACAATATTTACTGCACGATGTGCACTGGGCTTACGGCCTGTGCACATCCCAGAACGTTTTTAACGCCAGAGGAACATCTACCAGTTTTTCTTTATTGTGCTGATCAAAACAAGACACAAGTTTATCGTTTGGTTGGTCATAATGTTTATAACATTTATAACAAACCCAAGGCTGAAGAATCGAATGTCATCTGAGCAGTTTGCTCTCTAAACGCATGAAGTACGGCCCACTACTGTCCATCCTGTCCTGAGATAATGCGTCTCATGCAGGAAGGGCCTGTGTGGGAGCAGGTTTTCAGTCGCAGCGCTCAGGTACTCAGCCAATCACACTGATCAGGGTCTTTAGCAGAGACTCCAGCAGCAGATCTGAAGTGTCGCTGCTTGTTTAGCCCCTTCAGTCACAATATAGTCATTCTTCATCAAAAAATGTTATTTTTTGCTGGTTAATTCTATGTATTTTTAGCCTTTAGAAAAGATGAATATAAGAGCTGTAGGTGTGACTCGGGCACAGGTGACGGGGGGAGAGGCGTTCAGGGGAGACGGGGGGGGGTGGGATTCTCACCTGGCCTGCAGACAGGTGCGAGCCTTGTCCTCCCAGCGCTCCGACACGGTGAGGACCTCCTGCAGCTCGGCCATGGCCTTCTCCACGGCGTGGTGGGGCGCTAGGCCCACGCCGGAGTCGATGAGGCGCTTCATGAGCTCCAGGGTGACGCGGTGCGGCTCGGCCAGCGTGAGGCGCACCTCGTCCAGCCAGCGCGCCTGCTGCAGTTCCTGTTTCAGTCGCGGCAGCTCCGGCAGCTCCACGTCCAGCCCGCTGCCCAGGTCCAGCAGCGCCTGCAGCTTGCAGGAGTCCGGGGTCTCGTCCGCCAGCGCCGCCTGGGCGCGCTCGTGAAAGTCCTCCACGTTCTCCAGCAGCTCCTGAGGGAAAACCACACGGATGTTCAGGACGGACACTCGACTCCGAAGTCTTTCGCTCCAGCCAGAGTAAAGTACACCTCATTCCCCAGTCAGAGGCCTTCATGAGCTGCCAACCAGCTGCACAGAGTTAGGGTCAGAGAAAAGACCCGCAGGACGGTATCTCTCCAGGAGCAGGTTTGGAGCCCCTGCTCGACTCTACACCACCTCCTCTACACCGCCGCACCACCTGTGCCATCCCTTCTGCACCTACAGTAACATACCCAATACAGCCCATAATTTCATTCACTAATCCGGACGGCCAGAACTGTCATTGACACGACTAAACTGGACCATCGTTCACACAGCAGCAGTAAAGTAACCGCTGCATCCGAGCAAGACCCATAATTTCACATCTACCCGTGCACCACTCACAGTGCGTTCTAAATCTGACATCTGCCTGTTAACCGGTACAGACAATACAAGACGTCTGCTTGAAAATAAACCATAACAGGCAAAAAAAAGCCCCTCGTAAGTTCACGTCCGAGTGCTTACTGTGACTTATAAGGCAGAGACACTAGATTTTTGTTGGTTGCCGTCCAAAATCGATGAGGGGAGGATGTGGCAGGCAAAATGAGGATAGAAAGCAGACAGAAAATTCCGGAAGGCACTGACTTTGACTTGTCGCGCCTGGCTGATGACGCAGGGCAGGCGGTACAGCTGCTCGACGAAGGCCTTCAACTCCTCCACGGTGAGCTTACTGCGGACGCGGGTGCTCTCCGGCCTCTGCCTGCGTTACAGTACAGAGACAAAGCACTGAGGTCAGAGCCGAGGGTGTGCGCGAGTGTGTGTGTGTGTAGCACACCTGTGTGCGTCTGTGTGTGTGTGTGTGTGTGTGTATGTGTGTGTGTAGCACACCTGTGTGTGTCTGTGTGTGTGTGGCACACCTGTGTGCGTGTGTGTGTGTGTGTGTGTGTGTGTGTGTGTGTGGCACACCTGTGTCTCTGTTTGTGACTGAGCAGCAGCTGAGCCACAGAGGAACAGGCCTCGGCCTCCTTCACCATCTCCCTCAGGTGTCTGAACAGGTTGTTCTCCGGATACTTCCTGTCCTCAGCGTCCTCCAGCATCACCTTCAGCTCGATCAGATCTGCAGCGCACAGCACAGGGTCTCACAACCACAGTCTGACTACATTTCCCAGGGTTCCAGGCACAGAATTCTGTCAGAGATCATGTTCTTTGTTGTCCCTCATGAAATTTACAATGAATGCTGATTGGTTTCTGCCAACCAGGAAAGAAGGGAATGCGATGAATAAAAATATAAAATCTCATGACTTCCACAGTAAAATCCAGAAGGAACAGCTGTAGTCCGTATACACATCTCTCAGCATTTATCCATCACTCTGCCGTCCGCTGCTGGCGACCCGCCCTGAAGCTGCTGTCTGATCTCCGGACCCGAGCTGAACTGACGCTTTATGAGAAGCTAATACTTCCTATTCACTCCAATGACCTTCTATGTGCCAATACTGTACATCACTTTAAATAAAAGCATCTGCCAAAATAATCTCATGTAATGCAGCGTAATGTCATATCATGTAAGAGTGCTGCATGTCATTATCTGCGGCCGTCTCACACACACACACACACACACACACAAACACACACATACACATACCTTTCTTGTTCTTGTGATCTGCTGCCAGGGCCTCGGTCACTCGCTTGGCCCAGGTGTCGTAGGACTGGGCGCGAGACTTAACCCCGTGTAACATGGAGGGGAACTCTTCCAGGGCATAACGGTACCTGAGAGAGAGAGAGAGAGAGGGGGAGAGAGAGAGGAGAGAGAGAGAGAGAGAGGGAGGGAGGGAGGGAGGGAGGGAGAGAGGGAGAGGGGAGAGAGAGAGAGAGGGGGAGAGAGAGGGAGAGAGAGAGGAGAAATGATGAGCTCTTATTTCATTAAGTAATATTTTGAGTTGTAGATGATATACAGTGATAAGTGTGACCTTAAATTACAAATAAAGAATCCAAGAAGAAGGTGACCCAACATCCAATTCATTTTGAGGTACTGAAAAAGGAATTGAATTAAATTTGAAAACAGACTGGTCATTGTGCTAGCTTAGGAGGGCTAACTGGGACTAACATCAGTGCTAACCAACGGTACTAGCAAGCTGGAAGACCAGGGAAAAATAAAACCAACATCAGGAAGAGGACCTTAAACTAACACGTTGGGGAAACAAAGGAACAAATAAAAAGTAAGACAACATCTGAAAAGGTAGGAAATTTGTAAATAATTAGTCAAGTCACAGTAGAAAAAGGAGGTTTTTCAAGTCTACACAACTAGCAATCAGCAGCTAGCAGCTAAGTCAGGAGAGCACAGCAACTGCCATTTTTTTCAGTTAAAAATGGATACATTTCAGGAGCAGCAGACCAAGAAATAATCCCGATCGAATTGTAAATAAAACAGGGAAGGAGTTAGTGCATCTGTGTCGCTCCCCTAGGCCTGTACATGCTTAATGGTAGGATGAAAGGGGACTCTTTAGAGGTTCACGTATTGTTCAGCTCTTGGGTCTAGTGTAGTTGACTATGCAATCACTGACATGGACCCTCCAATATAAGTGCATTTACTGTCAGACCACAGACACCACTAACAGACCACTGTCAGATAAATGTATATTTGAACAGAATTACAGAACCCAAAAACAACTGAGTCTGAGCCCTGCAAACTGTTCAATTTAAACAGAACATACAAATGGGCTCCTGATAGTGGTGTCAAAATTAAAACTATAATCGGTTCACCTGAAATTACTAATCTGATTAATTCCTTTCAACAGAGTTTCAATCAAATCAATATGGCATTCATTTGGCTGTGACAAAATTAATAATTTATATCACAAAGTGGCCAATAAAGCAGGGCTCACTAAAAACAATTCAGCATCCAAACAGCACTGCAAAAAGAAGAGTGGTTTGACGAGATTGCAAAAACATCAGAAAAACATTAAGACAGCTATCTAATCAGAAACACCGCCAACCGCTTAATGCAGACCTGCGAAAAAATATGCAGCAACTCTAAAAGAGTACAAAAAGTTACTAAAAGAAAAAAAACAAAAACATTACAATGAAAAAATTAAAAGAAATTGAGAATTCAATCGATCAAAATCAGTTCTGGGAGAGATGGAAAAATTTGAGCACCAAAAAACCAAAAATTTGGCATTGACAAACTGTAGCATTTGGAAAAATCATTTTGAAAAACTTTGTGAGGAAATTTCCCCAAATTGTCTAAATTATGAACAAAAACAAATCCAAGAAAAGTTGCAAATTTTTTGAAGCAACTTTCAAAAACTATCAGAACCCTCTTGATTACCAAATTACAATGAAAGAATTAGAAGACAATATTAAAAAACTAAAACCTGGAAAGGCCTGGCGGACCTGACAGCATCAGGACAGAGATGCTAAAACTCAGCACCCCTGAGCTGCGGCAGGCCCTGCTCAAATTGTTCAATCTTGTTCTCCAAACTGGCTGCTTTCCTGATATCTGAGTCAGGGACTTATTTCCCCAATTTACAAGAGTGGAGACAAATTTGACCCCAATAACTACTGAGGCATTTGTGTGAACAGTAATCTGGGGAAGGTTTTCTGTAGCATTATCAATACCCGAATGCTGGCCTTTCTTATCAAAACACAATGTCTTGAGTAAAGGACAAATTGGCTTCCTACCAAAACACCGCACAACCGAGTGTTTACACCCTACACACCCTAATTAATCAACATGTGCACCAAAAAAGTAAGGGCAAAATTTTTGCATGCTTTATCGATTTTAAAAAGGCTTTTGATTCTATTTGGCAGGAAGGATTATGCTACAAAATTCTCCAATCTGGTGTAGGGGGTAAAGTTTATGATATAATCAAATCAATTTTTCTCAACAATAAATGCGGAGTCAAAATTGGCAACAAAAGAACAGATCTCTTCACTCAAGGTCGAGGGGTTTTTCAAGGATGCAGCTTGTCACCAACACTCTTTAATATCTATATTAATGAGTTAGCAGTGCTGTTGGAGCAATCTGCAACCCCTGGCCTGACCCTAAACAAAACAGAGGTTAAATTCCTGCTCTATGCAGATGACCTAGTGCTGCTGTCACCCACAGAACAAGGGCTACAGCAGCATCTGGACCTACTGGAGCAGTACTGCCAGAACTGGGCCTTGGCAGTAAACTTTAAAAAGACTAAAATTATGATCTTCCAAAAGAAAGCCAGATCTCAGGAAAGCAGACATGTGTTCACTCTAGGAAACACTGCACTAGAGCACTCCCTGTTCTATGATTACCTGGGGCTCAAAATCAGTGCCTCAGGAAGCTTCGGTCTGGCAGTGAACTCACTGAAAGAAAAAGCCTGCAGAGCCTTTTATGCAATTAGACGAAAATTTCACAAAATAGACATACCAATCAGAATTTGGCAAAAAATATTCAATAGCGCTATCCAGCCTATTGCCTTATATGGCAGTGAAATATGGGGTCCACTCAGTCATCACGACTACACTAGGTGGGACAAGCATCCTATAGAGTCCCTGCATGCAGAATTTTGCAGAACAATACTACACGTCCAAAGAAAAACACCAACTAATGCATGCAGGGCAGAATTAGGCACACCCATTGATAATAAACATTAAAAAAAAGAGCACTTAAATTTTGGATGCATCTAAATTCAAGTCCCAAGAATCACTACAGTTTCAAGCAATGAAAACCCAAGATCTGAACCCCAAAAGAGTCCCTCAGTCAGCTGGTCCTGAGACTCACTAACCAATTAATACCTAACACCCATCAAACTCAGGCCATACTGCTTTACAACAAGAAATTAGAATAAACCAAATTATCAAACTAACAAAAGATAACTACCTGGAACATTGGAATATTCTAACAAAAACACAAAACAGACTTGATTGTTATTTGGCCCTAAACCAAAACTACAATTTAGCAGAGATCTCTTCTGTCAGAGATACAAAGCAGAGACAAATCCTAACCAAGGGCTCAGTGACCACACACTGGCAATTGAAAAAGGAAGACACAAAAAAAAACATGGCTACCCAAAGAAGAACGAATATGTGGTCACTGTAAGACAGGAGAGGTAGAGACAGAGATGCACTTCCTTCCACTGTGAAAAATATACAGAAATCAGGGAAACACATTTTAATAAAATATCTAAAACCCTAAATATATTCCCTAATCCTCAGTAATGAAGAGAAGCTGCGAGTTCTCCTTGGAGAAGGCCCAACAGCCTCACTGCAGCTCAGTATCGTACTGGCCTGTCATGGCCTGAGGGACAGTGACAATGAGTAGATGTGATCGCACTCTCTGTTATTCAATAGCGAAAGGTGAAAATCTTTTTCACAGCGTTTTTTTTTTTTTTTTTTTTTTTTTTTTTCCCTAAAACTACATACTTAGTTTTCATTTTTTTATTGATAAATTAATAATAGATGATCAATTTCAATAGTATTACATCCACCATTATCAGAATTAATATTGTTGTTTTAATATGTTAAAATTGTTGATTGTTGCTTTGGCAATATGTATCTTGAATATGTCATGCCAATAAAGCATTTAAATTTGAAATTTGAGAGAGAGAGGGGGGGAGAGAGAGAGAGAGAGGGAGAGAGAGAGAGAGAGGGGAGAGAGAGGGAGAGAGGGAGAGAGAGAGGGGAGAGAGGAGAGAGAGGGGGGGGAGAGAGAGAGAGAGAGAGAGAGAGAGAGAGAGAGAGAGAGAGAGAGGGGGAGAGAGAGAGGGAGAGAGAGAGAGAGAGAGGGAGAGAGAGAGACACACATAATCAGGTGCTCTGTACACACTAACAGGATCAGCGACCGTCATCAGGATGAGCGGTGATGTTAAAGTGCCGTCAGTTGGACCCAAAGGTTTCTCCAATGAGAGACAGCAGTCAGACTGACCAGCCTCTCCGACCGGAGGGTCAGCGGTCAGACCAACACGTTTCTCTGAATGACAGGTTTCTCCAGCGCTAAACTGCGGTCAGACTGACAGAGACCAAGACTAAAGCAGTCAGATGATCACATCTGTCCAATCAGAGACAGCAGCCCTACTGAGAAGTTTCTCCAAAAACAAGGATAACAGACAAGAAAAAGACAAGAAATTGAGCACTTTTGGGACATAAATCCGCTGTATTTGACCCGTCCCAGCCTCTCAGGAGCAGTGAACAGCCGCAGTGCAGCACCTGGGACCCGATCCGGTTCTGCCGGAGCCTCGGTCAGGGACGCTGGCAGGAGCATTCCCATGATGCACTTCCTTTTGTGAGGGAGGAACCCGGAGAAAACCGACTCAAACCAGTGAGCATGCAAAGTGGAGCCCCCTTGTGGTGACACAACAGACTCCCGCCGCCTCCCTCGTCTCTCACCTCAGGCACTTGTTGTCGAGCGGACAGTCGCAGAGGTCGGCGGCGTGATGCAGACACACCAGGCGCTCCGGGCTGCAGGAGCAGGTGAGTGCCGACAGGAAGCAGGTGGTCTTACATTTCTGACACTGCCTCTCGTCATCCGGCACCAGCTCAAACACCTCCTGCTCCGAGGAGAGCACCCCCTGCAGGCCAGACGCGAGAAATCAACATCACTGAGTCACAGCTGACAAGAGCAACCGAAACATGTACATACACTACACATCAGGCAGCGAAAAGTCAGCTATAATATTACACGAGCAGCGTAAATCTGTACTGCGGTCCTGAGTGTTAATGGCACGATGCAATCGAAGTGATCTAACAGTGATTGAAAGAGCGAATCCTCCAGAGCTAGCGATTTCACTGCGGTCACACACACAAACGAAATGACTGCTAGCGGAGGAACAAGCGCTGAAAATCAAAAAATGACTCTGAAGTGACTGTGTTAAGGGGCTTTCACATGGCACGCGCTCGGCGCAGATCTCGGCCGCCGCAGCAGCCATTCATTGTGTATGTGATCGTGGGGCGCGAGGGCGCAGCGCGAGGCTGGCGCCGCCGCTGGACAGGGCGTTGCTGCTGGACAGGGCGCTGCGCCCACGTTGAAAATTTTTAACAAGGGCGCAGCGCCCTGTGGGGCGTGTCCAATAGGAAAGAGTATTGGAATTGGAAAAAAATAGGTGGATTTTGGCAGAAAGGCACACCAAAAGTGGAGGAGAGCATCATTGTGGCGGTCTCTCTGCATGCAGAGCTGTGGGACACTAGACTGCAAAGCTACCGGGATCTCGTTAAAAAAGCCCAGGCATGGAGAGAGATATCCCACAATTTGGGAATTCCAGGTGTGTTTAAAAACTGGCAGAGATATATCGTTAGCCTCACAGCATAATTGCCTCCTAGGGTCGTCCACACCGAGAAAGATAACTAGCACGACTCGCCTCACTTCTTATGTAAATGCTGATTTAGCTACTTTGATTAGTTTACATTGGCTATACTTTCTCTTCAGCTAACGCATTTTTGCTTCGTTGGAAAATTGACGATGGCCGAGCTTCACGGCTACTACTCAGCGCGAATACATCTGAAGAGGAAACTTAATACAAGACATCCTTTTGGACTTAGATTAACGTTATGTAATGAGTTTCTCTGCGATGTCATCTGCCGTGTTGAATGAACATGATGTGTTGATGTGAAGCCCTTTAAATTCCGACGGACTTGATTGGCGGTCAGCTTTTCTATCGTTCATAAAATCGCTCTGAAAGTGATCACAGCGATATTGTTTGCCATTATCGTTGTGGTTATGGTGTGGACTTCGCCATCTACGTGAGTTAGAACGATTTTTAAAACTATATCTTTATAGTTATCGTTATAGTTATCTGCCTTAGTGTGGACGGCCCTTTAGGCAGATATCTTAATTTGTCCAAAATATGATTATGAGGCTAATGATATGGTGTTTTTCATTTCCACAATAGGCAAAATTTTTTTTCTTTTTTCCTGCAATTAAAGACCAATACTGCTGTCAACTGAAGCAAATGATTTTCTAAACGGACAGGAGGTGTATGTATTTAGAAATCTAGATGACTGACATCGTGAGATATGCAAGACTCTTGCAAAGACAGTGCAGTATAGTCATACACAATTAATGGCTGCAGCAGCCGAGATCTGCGCCGAGCGCGCTCTGTGAAAGCCCTACTCTGCGACAGTCTGCGCCGTACCCAGCGCAGAGCGCCGCCCAAACCGCGTGCTCTGTGAAAGCCCCTTAAGAGAGTATAGTCGGCTGTATCTCGAATGTTGGAAAATTTAAAGCAATAAACATGCTCTTATTGCTGTGTTCAGTTTTGAAAGAAAGTGAAAAAAATCTTTGATAACTTTAGGCCACAGGCGTCACCAAATCCTCCAAAACTGAGAAACTATGAGGAGATACAAACAAAACAAAAACGCAGCTAATCTGGCTCGTCCCTCAGAGCGCACGACTGAATCACCGTAAGGCGAACATAAGGAGGTGGGCGACTGAGGGGACTGCAAATCGAGCGCGAAAAAACGACGCTCCTCTCACCATCTGCTGCACGGCCTCCCACAGCCTCGCCTCCTCTTCCGTCACCTCCCCCATCTCGCGGAACACCGCCGCCGCCAACTCCACGTCCAGGCTCTCCGGGTCGGCGGCCATCTTGCACAGCAGCTCCTCGTGGGAGAAGACGCAGTCAAGACGGGCGGTAATGAGTGACGACTACACAGCCTTAACTTCCAAGAGAGGGGGGCTCAAACTTTAATCTCTTATTTAGTGATAAATGTGTGTTCAAAAGGTGTTGGGCTCAAACCTAAACCTTCACTTCCTTATTCAGTAATTCATATGGGGGACCAAAGAGGGGAGCTCAAACCTAAACCTTCACATCCTTATTCAGTAATTTATATGGGGGATCAAAGAGGGGAGATCAAACCTAAACCTACACATCCTTATTCAGTAATTCATATGGGGGACCAAAGAGGGGAGCTCAAACCTAAACCTTCACATCCTTATTCAGTAACTCATATGGGGGACCAAAGAGGGGAGCTCAAACCTAAACCTACACATCCTTATTCAGTAATTCATATGGGGGACCAAAGAGGGGAGCTCAAACCTAAACCTACACATCCTTATTCAGTAACTCATATGGGGGACCAAAGAGGGGAGCTCAAACCTAAACCTTCACATCCTTATTCAGTAATTCATATGGGGGACCAAAGAGGGGAGCTCAAACCTAAACCTTCATGCCCTTATTTCAGGATTCATACGGAGGGAGGTGCAAAGACCCTTTTGGTCCTCGTGTCACATCAGGGCTGAATTAGAGTTTCACCCCCAGTCATTTTCAGGACTACAGACTCAAGGAAATGTCTGCACTATCGAAGGGAGTTTAAAATGGAGAAACTGACACAAGATCATCGCTTGCTCTGGACCGCAGCCCAATCACAGACTGGGACGTACCCAGTCCGCCGTGCAGAAGTTCACCGCCTCAGCGAAATTGTAGCCCTGGTTGAAGCCGCTGTGGTAGGCCCTGGGGAAGGTCACCACAAACTCTCCTGCGCACTGATTGGTCCGGAACACCTGAGAGCAGGGAGACGATTGGTTAAATAGGGTGGCGGTGGTGTGGGAGTGTTGTGCAGGGCGGAGGAAGGGCGTAGACTGACCGGGACGCCGTGCTCCATGAGGACGTTGGGGTTCATGATGGTGACCAGCTGGTGCAGGAGGTCGGGCTGCGAGTCGAAGAGCTCAGGCGCCAACTTCTTCATCACTGCCTCCAGCTGCTCCGCGGCGTGAGCCGGCACACCGTACCAAGTCTTCGGCTCTCCCCTGGAAGGAGGGGGGGGAAGGGGGGAGTTGAGAGGTCAAAGTTTTACGCACCGAGAGGAGCCCAATTTGTTTAAAGCGGAGATTTCCCTCCAAATGTCTTGAGAATGTCTTTCCACCCAAAGACAACATTAATCAACACGCTCTTCCATCAGGTGACATCAAAATGATGTTATTTTTGTTCAAATTCAAAGTTTGCATAAAATGTTTTGAATGGAATTGGCACTAGTGACAAAGGGAGACCCAAAAGGGCGAAAGCGGACACACGGACGGACACGCGGGCGAGCAGCAGGCTGGACGGACGTTACCAGTGCAGGAAGTTGATAGAGTAACTCCAGTGGTCCTCGATGTGCCAACAGAAGGAGCTGAAACACATGCCCACATACAGCCAGGGCACCTTCATGCCCGAAATGTCCGCATTGATGTGGGTCAGAACCGACTGCTCCAGGACCGGCAAGTTATTCAGATTCCAGCCAGAGTTGGCGTATTCCTGAGAGAGAGGTACGATGCCATGACTTAATGAATCACAATTTAACTCCTTATGTGCAGTTTAATACCTCCACTGGGCAAAAACAAAGGAGTTTGGCCATTAACATCAGCGGTTGCAAACTGTGTGCCTGGTCTACGATCCCATTGGACATTGTTTTAACCAATGGAATCTCCAGCTTCCGGATGAGGTGTGGTTTGTAGGAGCTAGTATGAAGACCTGCAAGATGGTAGATCTTCAGAAACAGGGCTGGGACCCGCAGGTCCTCTTCCTCACCTCTTCCTCGGGGAGAAGTCTCCTCTTTCCGTCTCGGACAGGGAAACCACTGCCCACGTCCTTGGAGCTGATGTCAGCGCCGTACTCCACGATCACATCCTCCTCTATGCTGCTCACCAACCGCCAAAACTCCTTCTCAACCAGCTCCGTGGGCACCATCTGTGAGAGAGAGAGAGAGAGAGAGAGAGAGAGAGAGAGAGGGAGAGGGAGAGGGAGAGAGAGAGAGAGAGAGGGAGAGGGAGAAGGGAGAGGGATAGAGAGAGAAAGAGAGAGAGAGAGAGAGAGAGAGAGAGAGAGAGAGAGAGAGAGGAGAAAGTGAGAGGAACAAGAATGGGAGACGCAGAAGAGGATGGTGAGGGGGCATGATAATTCTAGAGAGACAATGAGAAAGGAAAAAGATGAGGGCTTTTGGAGGCGTCATGGATGCTTACGTGCACGGGCATGTTGAAGTAGTCCGATTTGAAGTGGTCAGCCATCTCCCCGAAGCTCTGCAGGGTGTACGCCCTCCCGGCCTGTTCGAACCCGAACGCCTGCGGCGGCTTGCTGCACTCCTGAGGGCAGGATATGCCACATCGGGCAGCTCAATCTTCAACATGCCAAAAAAATGCCAACGCTCCAACACACTCTTCTACGACATGCCATATAAAATCACTTGCTCTTCGTCAACAAGCCAATCAGATCATGCCCTGCTCGACACGCTACAAGAATGCATATCCATCAGTAAACCCCCCCGTACCTCTGCCACGCATTTAGGGCAGCGCCAGTCCCCCTTGGGCACGTCCTGTAAGGGCGGGATGAGGCAGAAGGTGTGGTAGCTGTCATCACACCCATCACACAGCAGGAGCCGATCCTCCTCATCCCCCCGACCGCACACCAGGCACATGTACAGGTCAATCTGAGGGGGGACATGATACCACATCATCTACACATACATATATACAGGTCAATCTGAGGGGGAACATGATACCACATCATCTACACATGCATATATACAGGTCAGCCTGAGAGGGAACATGGGACATCATCTACACACACTCTTATACAGGTCAATCTGAGAGGGAACATGATACCACATCATCTACACATACATATATACAGGTCAATCTGAGGGGGAACATGATACCACATCATCTACACATGCATATATACAGGTCAGCCTGAGAGGGAACATGGGACATCATCTACACACACTCTTATACAGGTCAATCTGAGAGGGAACATGATACAACATCATCTACACATGCATATATACAGGTCAGCCTGAGAGGGAACGTGATACTACATCATAAACACATACATATATACAGGTCAGCCTGAGAGGGAACGTGATACTACATCATCTACACACACTCTTATACAGGTCAATCTGAGAGGGAACATGATACCACATCATCTACACATGCATATATATAGGTCAGCCTGAGAGGGAACATGGGACATCATCTACACACACTCTTATACAGGTCAATCTGAGAGGGAACATGATACCACATCATCTACACATACATATATACAGGTCAGCCTGAGAGGGAACGTGATACTACATCATAAACACATACATATATACAGGTCAGCCTGAGAGGGAACGTGATACTACATCATCTACACACACTCTTATACAGGTCAATCTGAGAGGGAACATGATACGCCACCATCTACACATACATATATACAAGTAAGTCTGAGAGGGAACATGGTGCAACATCATCTACACACACCTTATACAGGTCAATTTGAGAGGGAACACGATACCACATCATCCACACATATAGATAGTGTACACGTGCACATGCACAGGTATTGGTCAGTCCAAGAGAGGGAACACTGAAGCAGATAATACAGGCAAGATGCTACCAGATCATCAGCACACTAATAATCACAGCACAGATTCAATCTGAATGTATAATCCAATAATCTCAGGGACTCACAAAATTCACTTCCAGAGTCTCCTTGCGCTGGCGCATCTTAATGGCGAATGCCTGTGCCTTGAGATGTCTCTGCTTCCTGTTGAAGCTGTCGTCTGCACACAAAAACAAACAGAGTTAGCCGCCTTTCCACCAAGGGAAAGGAACTGAAGTGGCCGTCATACTTTCATTTATGCAAAAAAAAGTCAAATCATTCCAACTGTGGGACACGCAGGCGCGGAGGCGAAGGACGAAAACAGATTGTCAGCTTTACATCACTACTCTGGAAGAATGCAGGTTGAATACAAATATCTACATTTCGAAAAACTTCCAGGGGTACAAGAAGCATCATACACACCTCAGGCCAAACCTCTTCTTCTATTGTCTGTTTAACTTCTAAATGACCACTTATAAAAATAAACTTGCAAGAATACAGGCCCATTTTTTGAGGTCAGGTACTGGGCAGGACTTAAAGCCATTCCCATTCAACCCTGTGTGTTTGGTTGGAATCCAAAATGTCCTACATCTTTCTAGGAAAGAAAAACAATATTTTCCTTTCTGTGTACATTTTGGGATGTGGTAACTGTAATGAGAATGAATAGAGCTCCATTTAACCCTGGTTAACTGTGCGGCGCAGGCAGCAGTGTTCTGGCTCTGTGGGCTGCGGTGAGGATTCGGGTTATTTTCTCACCGGCCGGCACGATCTCCAGGCCCACCATCTTAGGACTGCCGCCAAAAATCCGCAAACTCTTCACCTCCTTGCTGTCCTGCTGCGGGGGGGGGAGAGAGAGAGGGGTAAGGTCAGGGAGGCAGTCATGTAAACAGAGAAACCAGACGAAATCCATCGCACTGCCAATGCACAAACACACACTGCCCCCTAGTGACAGAACTGCAGATGAATCAACATTCAAACTGACGTTTTAAAGATTCTGACAAGACCAGAGAATTTATTTTAAGGTTCAGACTGCCAATCTACATTACGAGAGAGTAACACTGTCATTTATGAACAAATTTTTTTTTTTTATTAAATATTTTTTTTTATTAAGAACAGAATCTATCACACTGTCCCTCGAGTACCGAGAGCGGCACGCACTTGTTCTGTCGGTACAAAGCCCTCTCAAATCTGGCGATACCAAGCCAAGAACAACGCAGTGAGACCAGACTCCAAGACAGCCCTAGAAACTCCCATGACTAGCTTTTCTGGAACCTTCCATGGGCAAAAGGGCAGAGGACAGTCGCACATCGAATAAAGTCAAATATCTTCTCTCACACTTCTTTGTTTCATTCCATAAAATGATCTTTCTCCAGGAGCTGATCGAAGGCTGCTCTGAACGAGGAGATTCCATCCGTAACACAGGTTTGTAATAAAGGTTTATTTTCGCCAGGTGACCTCAGTTAAGGAGCATGAAGACCACCCTTTGCAGGACATCTGCCGCTCTGCAACTGCTACACCTGTAATGTGACTTTGAAATAAGTTTGATGGAGCAAAGATCCATTTTGCTAATTCACGCACACTTGACACCCCCCAAGTGACCGGAGTAAGCCCATCGGCTTCCGGTGCCTGTAGCCCCGCCCATGCCCCGCCCCTCCAGAGGATTACCTCGGCAGACTTCAGCCTGCGGGACCGCCTCTCAGGTAAAGTCAGGTCTTTGCCCTGCCCCTTCTCGTGTGGGCTGTCCCGCCCCTCTGCCCGCTCCTGCGCCTCGTCTGCCCGGCACTTCTGCAGACCCTCCTCAGCCTCCTGTCCGTCAGGGTCCTCCTCATACAGCTTGTGGATACCCTGCAAAAACAAGGGCTCAAGGTCATAGTGGGACTATTCTCGAACTGGGACACCGAGTACGACAGCATCTTCCTAAAACTGAGATCATTCCCTTCAGTTAGTTCACTGTACAGAGTGTCTGTCTTAACCCTTAAAGTGCTACATTTTCACTCACCCATCCCTCCACGAGTTACTCATTCATCATGTAGCTGACTAATGACCTCCACAGGACCTCACTGGTACCAGTGAAGCCTTCTGAAGGTCACTGCCAACTAATCTGCCGAATAAAAATGGACTAAATTGTTGACCTTTTGAAAGCTGAAATCTGGAATTTTGCTTCGTATATTTCGGGCTTTGCGTGACTATAGCAGTGATCATCAACTAATTATAAGTTACCATGCACTTGACGCGGGAGTCAAAATGACCTCGTCTCATAAGCAGAATTTTAGTCTAACAGAGAAAAAAGGGAAACAGAACTAAGAGTTTTCAGCCTAAATACGAGTTTCTGATGCTTTGTAAAATGGAACTATTTCGTAATTTTTTGCAGTGTTATAGTTTAACCAAAGCAAATTATAGTTGATTAGACTGAGCCGATTACCCTCCAGAGTATCGTGAGACTAAGGGCCAAACTCAAGGTCCCCACAGCTGCACTGATCTTACAGTGGCTACACTGGGCCTTGAACCACCAACCTTATGGTGCACAGTCAGACATTTCGCCACAAAGCCACAGCCTGACCCCATCTGCACAGTGACTCACCTGCCGCGCGTGTAACTGGCGCAGTCAGTATTTAACGCAGTCCCAAATTACCTGCAAATTATAGATCACATGCAAATCGCTCCTTTCAACTCAGTGCCATTAACGCAGATTTGAAAATGCTGGATTCACCCCAGTGAGTGATGTGCTGCACTAGACAGAACAGTGGTGTATGTAAGGGGTACAGCTGACAGAGAGACGCACAGCCGGGACAAGAGGCTGGCTCGCTGGGAGAAATGCAGCAGAGTTTAGGGAAGGCGGGACTCAAACAAGCAGGTAAGCCACTCGCCATTCAACAGTTGGCGGTAGCGCCATCAAACCCGCTGACCTTACAGTTTGTACTGCGTCCCGCACGATGGACCGCCGCCAAGGCAAACCCAAACGGGCCTCGTTGCCAGGCATTCCGCAGGTGTTTAACCAAATAACGGGCAGCAGAGGGCGGGGGCTCGGCTCGATACTACAGCTCAGCAGCTGTGAAACTGAAAAGAGACTTCAAGAAGAGCGACGCATCCCCCTCCTGCTGACAAGAGACGTGCAGCGGTCAGTACAGATCCGCTCCAACTCCTCAGTAAACATGGTGGAGCTCTATGTGAAATTAACTAGTCAATAAACACGGTGGAGCTCTGTGAAATTATCTAGTCAATAAACACGGTGGAGATCTATGTGAAATTATCTAGTCAGTAAACATGGTGGAGCTCTATGTGAAATTATCTAGTCAGTTAACATGGTGGAGCTCTATGTGAAATTAACTAGTCAATAAACACGGTGGAGCTCTGTGAAATTATCTAGTCAATAAACACGGTGGAGCTCTATGTGAAATTATCTAGTCAGTAAACATGGTGGAGCTCTATGTGAAATGTTCTAGTCAATAAACACGGTGGAGCTCTATGTGAAATTATCTAGTCAGTAAACATGGTGGAGCTCTATGTGAAATTCTCAGTCAATAAACACGGTGGAGCTCTATGCGAAATTATCTAGTCAATAAAAATGGTGGAGCTCTATGTGAAATTATCTAGTCAGTAAACATGGTGGAGCTCTATGTGAAATTATCTAGTCAGTAAACATGGTGGAGCTCTATGTGAAATTATCTAGTCAATAAACACGGTGGAGCTCTATGTGAAATGTTCTAGTAAATAAACACGGTGGAGCTCTATGTGAAATTATCTAGTCAGTAAACATGGTGGAGCTATATGTGAAATTATCTAGTCAATAAACATGGCGGAGCTCTATGTGAAATGTTCTAGTCAATAAACACGGTGGAGCTCTATGTGAAATTATCTAGTCAATAAACATGGCGGAGCTCTATGTGAAATGTTCTAGTCAATAAACACGGCGGAGCTCTATGTGAAATTCTCTAGTCAATAAACACGGTGGAGCTCTATGCGAAATTATCTAGTCAATAAAAATGGTGGAGCTCTATGTGAAATTCTCTAGTAAATAAACACGGCAGAGCTCTATGTGAAATTATTTAATCAATAAACATGGCGGAGCTCTATGTGAAATGTTCTAGTCAATAAACACGGTGGAGCTCTATGTGAAATTATCTAGTCAATAAACACGGTGGAGCTCTATGTGAAATTATCTAGTCAATAAACACGGTGGAGCTCTATGTGAAATTATCTAGCCAGTAAACACGGTGGAGCTCTATGTGAAATGTTCTAGTCAATAAACATGGCGGAGCTCTAGGTGAAATTATCTAGTCAATGAACATGGTGGAGCTCCAAGTGGACTTAAATTGTTAGTAAAAATGAAGTGAAAAATAAAGTTAGTAAAAACAAGTAGACATGGTCAACAACATCCCCCGCCAAAATGTCTTCTTTAAAGATACTATGAACAGAGGCTCCCAGAAGTGCCACAAGGGCAATAACTGTGGGAAAAATAATAGTGTGCTTCTTATTTTCGAACTCCATCAGGGTCTTTATGGTCTTAAGCTACACACCAAATTTGGTTATCCTATCTGGAATATTTCCCGTGAAAAGTTGTTCCCCTTTACATATACCGTGAACAGAGTTAAAAAAAGTGAATCAAGGGCAATAACTCCGGGAGAAATAATCACGCGTGTCTCATTTTCGAACTCGATCAAGGTCTTTATGGTCTTAAGCTACACACCAAATTTGGTTATCCTATCTGGAATATTTCCCGTGAAAAGTTGTTCCCCTTTATCCCGGACGGATGCACAGACGGACGGACGCACGGACGGACGCACGGAGGTCAAATCAATATCCCCCGGCCACTTCGTGTGGCGGGGGATAATTAAAATGGAATAAACTTGTCAATAAAAGTGGTGGAGCTCGGAGCAGAATCCGTCCGTTTCTGTCAGGGGTAAGAAAGAGGCAAAAGTGGGAGTTTGGAGGCTCAGTGGTCTATAATGATAAGGGTTATACTCCTGTGTAATGATAAGGGTTACACTCCTGTGTAATAAGGGTTATACTCCTGTGTAATGTTAAGGGTTATACTCCTGTGTAATGATAAGGGTTATACTCCCGTGTAATGATAAGGGTAATACTCCTGTGTAATGATAAGGGTTATACTCCTGTGTAATGGTAAGGGTTATACTCCTGTGCAATGATAAGGGTTATACTCCTGTGCAATGATAAGGGTTATACTCCTGTGCAATGATAAGGGTTATACTCCTGTGTAATAAGGGTTATACTCCTGTGTAATGATAAGGGTTTATATAAGGGTTGTGTAATGATAAGGGTTATACTCCTGATGTAATGAATGATAAGGGTTATACTCCTGAGTAATGATAAGGTTATACTCCTGTGTAATGATAAGGGTTATACTCCTGTGTAATGATAAGGGTAAGGGTTATACTCCTGTGTAATGATAAGGGTTATACTCCTGTGTAATGTAATTATACTCCTGTGTAATGATAAGGGTTATACTCCTGTGTAATGATAAAGGGTTATACTCCTGTGTAATGATAAGGGTTATACTCCTGTGTAATGATAAGGGTTATACTCCTGTGTAATGATAAGGGTTATACTCCTGTGTAATGATAATAATGATAAGGTTATACTCCTGTGTAATATGATAAGGGTGTGTAATGATAAGGGTTATAAATGATAAGGGTTATACTCCTGGTTATACTCCTGTGTAATGATAAGGTGTGATAAGGGTTATACTCCTGTGTAATGATAAGGGTTATACTCCTGTGTAATGATAAGGGTTAATGATAAGGGTTATACTCCTGTGTAATGATAAGGGTTATACTCCTGTGTAATGATAAGGGTTATACTCCTGTGTAATGATAAGGGTTATACTCCTGTGTAATGATAAGGGTTATACTCCTGTGTAATGATAAGGGTTATACTCCTGTGTAATGATAAGGGTTATGCTAAAGGGTCTGTGTAATGATAAGGGTTATACTCCTGTGTAATGATAAGGGTTATACTCCTGTGTAATGATAAGGGTTATACTCCTGTGTAATGTGTAATGATAAGGGTTATACTCCTGTGTAATGTAATGTGTATATAAGGGTTACATCCTGTGTAATGATAAGGGTATACTCCTGGGGTTATACTCCTGTGTAATGATAAGGGTTATACTCCTGTGTAATGATAAGGGTTATACTCCTGTGTAATGATAAGGGTTATACTCCTGTGTAATGATAAGGGTTATACTGCTGTGTAATAAGGGTTATACTGCTGTGTAATAAGGGTTATACTCTGTGTAATGATAAGGGTTATACTCCTGTGTAATGATATACTGGGTTATTATACTCCTGTGTAATGATAAGGGTTATACTCCTAAGTTATACTCCTGTGTAATGATAATACTCCTGTGTAATAAGGGTTATACTCCTGTGTAATGATAAGGGTTATACTGCTGTGTAATAAGGGTTATACTCCTGTGTAATGATAAGGGTTATACTGCTGTGTAATAAGGGTTATACTGCTGTGTAATGAGGGTTATACTCCTGT